>CAXKVY010000760.1:0-130000 GCA_964058915.1 Tetropium fuscum | reverse complement strand
TTTCATAGTATATATTTCAAAAAATCAAAATTAAGTAATAATTTTTCCAATAGAATATTTTCCTTTACAAGGTTGGGGAGGTGTTTAGATTTCGTTATTTTCTCGCAGATTTCTGTTGGGGCAATTCTGACTGAATTGCGATTTCCAAGGGGATTAATGAAAGTACATATTGATAAACATATAATGAAAAACAATGTAAATATTAATATGCATATAAATGAGCTTTCTCCCAATCTTGGGAAATGTATGTCTTTAATGTTAAGTGCATTATTATCAATTGTTTTTAAGAAGCTCATGCTTTTAAAAATGTAAAAATAAATGAGATAAATATGTCATATGAATTGGAAAAGAGACCGGATAGTACCTACAGTTTGATTTGAGAAAGGGATTTGATGATGTAATATATATATATATATATATATATATATATATATATATATATATATATATATATATATATATATATATATATATATATCAATATATATATATATATAATATATATATATATATATATATATATATATATATATATATATATATATATATATATATATATATATATATATATATATATATATATATATATATATCAATATATATATATATATACATATATATATATATATATATATATATATATATATATATATATATATATATATATATATATATATATATATATATATATCTATATATATATATATATATATATATATATATATATATATATATATATATATATATATATATATATATATATATAACTCACATTAGATTGAGATGGGACAAGTAATCAGTTTAAGTTCCGGACATGAGCTTGAGCATTGCGGTAGATAATTGTTAACGCTACTCGCGGTATGTCATTTGATCCATTTAATTTCATTCCTGTGGAGATTGAGGATATTATTGTATGTTTGTAAGTAAACTGATGGTGTAATTTAGATTACAAGCTCGAAGGCACTATGACGAAGACTGGTGTGGCTGCTATGAAAAAATGCAACATTTGACTGCACAAAATCACGATAATGAAGTAACAATATTGCATCAACCAAAACTGACGATCTTGTATGAAACCGAAATCCACCACCAACATCGAAATCACCACCAAAACCAATGCGTTGATCTTCAGGCTATCAGAAAAAATTAGAAATTAGTTAATAATACAAAAAAAAATTGAAAAAATTCGTGCACCTTCAATCATTATTTTGTGAAATACGAATTTGACAAAATACCTCTATAAAGTTAGCACTACCACATGCGAGATGAAAGTTGGCATAATGTGATTAATTTGTCGCTTTTTTGTCGTGATTTTGTCGTGCAAAAAAAAAAATTTGTCGCGATATTATTTTTCCATAAATCGATGATAGTGATATCAAGTTGCACTACCAACCATCTTCTTATATTCTGATAGAAATCTCGTCTCGTGCATAATTTGTCGTGTTTTTGTCGTGATTTTGTCGTGTAAAAATTAAATGTCGCGAAATTTTTTTTTTATAAACTCAATGGTAGTTACTAACTTGATATCAAGTTGCACTTCCATTAATCTTGCTATATTCGAACAGAAGTCTCGTCTCACGCATAGCTTGTCATTTTTTTGTCGTGATTTCGTCGTGCAAAAAAAACGTCGCGAATTTTTTTTTTTATAAACCTAATGGTAATGCTTACTTAATATCAAGTTATCAGTACCACCCGTTGAAAACGGTCTTCCAATGCTCGGACAAATGTTGCATCTGCTGCATAATTTGTCGCTTTTTCGTCGTAATTTTTTCGTGCAAAAATATAATTTGTCACGAAATTTTTTTATTTAAATAGTAGTGCTGAGTTGTTATCAAGTTGCGTTTCCACCCATCTTGCTATATTCGGAAGATAGCCCCGTCTCGTGCATAATTTGTCGCTTTTTTATCGTGATTTTGTCGTGCGAAAAAAAAATTGTCGCGAAATTAAAAAAAAATCAATGGTAGCGCTAACTTGATATCAAGTTAGCACTATCACACATTGATAAGTGTCTTCTAATGTTCGGAAGAAAATCTCGTATCGCGCATTATTTGTCGCTTGTTTGTCGTGATTGCTTACCATAAACTTACTCTTTTATTTGAAAATTTTTTTTTGCACGACAAATAAACGACAAATTATGCGCGAGACGAGACTTTCATCAGAATATCAGAAGATGGTTGGTAGTGCTAACTTGATACCAAATTAGCACTATCATCGATTTAAGGAAAAAACAATTTGCGACAAATTTTTTTTTTGCACGACAAAATCACGACAAAAAAGCGACAAATTATGCACCAGATGCGACATTTGTCCGATCATTTGAAGACCGTTTTCCAGAGGTGGTAGTGCTAACTTAATATCAAGTTAGCACTACCATTGGTTTTAAAAAAAAATATCGCGACAAATTTTTTTTTGCACGACAAAATCACGACAAAAAAGCGACAAATTAATCACATTATGCCACCTTTCATCTCGCATGTGGTAGTGCTAACTTTATAGAGGTTGACAAAAGATATGTTCTTTGTAATATATTCCAGTAAATCTTTTTTATTAGCGTTATAAGGTTGAAAAACCCATCACGTTGAATAATTTCCGTCGCCTATTTTTAGATTGAGTTCAGAGATTTTTCCAGCAGATACGTCATCCCGAACCGGCGGAATTTTTAAATACAAAAGTACCCTTGATAATCAATCAGCCCGGAAGGGTGAAATTTCAAAAAAGCAAAAGCCCTTATAGCATGTAGAATACAATAAAATTGACATATTTTACCATTTTTACGACGTTTGCCATTTTGAGGAAAAATATATCTTCACATAAAGGGGAAGGATTTGTCCATCATGGGTGGACTGTTAAAAAACCCTTCTTCCCTTTAGTGGTGGAAATTTGAAAAATAAAAATATCTTTATTTATAAGGATAGAATAAAATTATCGAGTTTTACAGTATTTTCGAAACATTTACCATTATTAAGAAAAAAATATTTTCACATTTATAAGGTGGTTTTACCTCCTCGGTCATAGAAGTACGACTTATTATTATGACCTTATTGTTCCAAGACACATACAAAGAATGTGCCGATAAACATTGGGGTTTTACAGTCCTACCTAACATATTATATCGTGAGTATATCTAAAAATATTAAGATATTAGCTAGCAATATGTCTATATTTTTTAACTTTTATAATTTTTTTTATTATATTTTACATTATATATCAAATGACATATCGGTACTTTCTTCCATTTCCTCCATTTCTTCCATTTCATCCTTCGAATTATTCTTGCAAGAAAGTCTATTGCCACACTTGGACGAGCATCTTAAACCTAGCTTTTACATAAACATCCTCTATCGCAAAGTTTTTCAATTGCAAAATATCTGTTTTACAATGTCGTTTGCGGCCATATCACATGTTGTTTTAATAGTTTTGCCATCCCCAATTGATGGGCCTAACCATCCTTGCACCTTAAAGAAAAAAATAGGTGGTTTATTTTTTTTAAATAATTTTAATCCCATTTTTTATCTGAAAGTAAACTCTTAAAATATGCTTCTTAGCTGCTTTTTCCGTAGATGGTACCTAGTACTGCTAAATTAAAATTAAAGTTTTTGCCTGCTTGTTACTTTATTATACATAACATAACGGTAGTCATTTAATTTCTGCACTTTGTTAGCCCCATAACTTTCACATTAACTGTACAGGTTACACATCAACTTTAAGTCAATAACTTTACAGCTTCTATGGGTACCTAGCAGTTCTACTCTGTTGCGCAAAGCTGAATAACTTCGCATCAAACTCTTCAACTAGTTTTTTTAGTATTTCTTGTTCTTCTATAATCACAAAATCAGGAATGTGGTATCATTTTGCACGTGTTGGAAAAGCAATATTAGTGACTTAAATGGACAAATTTTAGGAATTAAACTCTAAATTTTTGCACTAAAGTTTATCCACTGTAACTTTTTTACTATTTATGCTATCGTAACAAATAAAAAAGCGAAATGTGTTTTTAATTTTATACTTGCATATATATTGCATAAGTATATTGCATATTTCCCAAAATATTCACCATTAACTAGTTATTTACAAAAAACTAAAAAATCGAAAGTGGCGGTTTAGATTTTTGAAGGTTCCCGGAATGGGAGATTGTGGCACTTTTAGTATGTTAATAAGGATGATATGACCTACCTATAAAAAAATTTCTAGCTTGTTAAAATTTATTTCCTTTCTCGAGGAAAACGTGTATATTCTCCTAGGCTTTTCAAGAGATTATTCAATAACGTTTATACGAACAGTAAAAAAAACAAGAAGGAGAGAAATATATAAAAAAAATAAAACAAAAAACACTAATAAATTAACAAACGAAGGCAAAAGAATTTGAAAAAAAATTAAATTAAAAAAAAATAACAAACACGAAACATCTACTCGCAAAGAAGAAGAACGAGAATAAACTTAGCATGGGTATTTATTTACGAGGAATAGAGAATTATTAACTTTTTTTTTAACTAGTATACAGTATATCTAGGGCACGGAATATATTCTATAATTTGCATCGAATCGTTTCTTGTCGCAAAAACTTTTTTGTTATGAAAAGTTTTTAGAAGACATCCTGGTCCCGTGTTGTATTTGACTCGAATTAATATTTAAAATAAAAAAATTACCATGACATAGCATCTTACTTTTCTTTTGACAATTCATGTTGGCACTCATTTTTTATGGATACAGTAAAGTGGTAAAATGTGTTTGCATTTAGGAAATTATGATTAATTTCCTAAATGCATTTATTAGGAAATATTGATGCTGAAATTGATAAAAGTACACTAAATACTTATTATTAATTATTTTTTAATAAAATTGCTACAATGTAACCTATAACTTCGTCAATCTGGTAGTCAAGGCAATCGAATATTTCCCTAGAGAAATTATCGACTATCGTCAGTTGCTAAGGCAGAAACTCTAGATACGGAAAATATCCATGAAATCGAGATTACATTGGTTGTCAATAAGAGAATGCGCCTTTGTTATTCGTAAATTTCAAGCATGTGATAGATGAGGGCGATTCTTATACATAATTTTATATGCAACTTCTCTCATACATAATCGGCCTATATTATGTACCCTCCTTATTTATCAGCCTCACTCACTTACCTCGCTCGGCCATAAACTTCGGCTCATCCATGCAGTATAGCAGTATACAGGAAGCCCAACTTTAACTACTAACATATAATTTTGTATACAGGATGTCCCACGGTGACGAAACATTAGACATTTCAGAGACTACTTCGATTATAATTTTGAAAATTTTGGCAATGGTGTTTTAGTTTTAATAACGGCGTCTACCCAATGCTTTCGGTTATACAGGAAGTTGACGTCATATTCGTTATTTTAAATAGAACACCCTGTATATTATTACAATTTTGGACTCGACGTCAATTTGTAGGTGAACTTTCATAATGGTTTTCTATTCTTAATGTTAACCATTTTTTATATATTAATTTTTTTTCAAAAAAATTGAAAAAGCACTGCCTAATTAAAAAATATGTGTATTTTACAAACCATTATACCAATTAAAAGAGAACAAAATTGTTCATCACATAATTGTTCATCACACATTGTTTAAAAAAATAAGTTAAGGTAGTTTAAAGTTGATTATGTTCATCATTAAATTTCTACCAGCCTGTATAAAATTACGTCATTTTGAATTATGGCAGGGAAGCTTACACATTCAGGTATGCCCCTAAAAATTTTATCGCTATAGCTTTATTATTGTAAAATACACATCTTTTTTAATTGGGCAGTGCTTTTTAATTTTTTTTTTAATTAAATATAAATTAAATATTAAATATATTTAAATTAAATATATAAAAATGGTTAACTTAACCTAAAAATTGACGTAGAATCCAAAAATGTAATGAACACCCTGTACGGGTGTTCTATTGAAAATAACGAAGATTATGTCAACTTCCGGTGTAACCGGAAGCGTTATGTGGACGCCGTTATTTTAGTTGAGAAGGGCATATCCTAAAACACTGTTGCCAAAATTTTCAAAATTAAAATCGAAGTAGTCTCTGAAATATGTCTAATGTCTCGTCACCATGGGATACCCTGTATATAGTAAAAACTACAAATGCTAATTATATGTATTTTTAGCTAATAGTATATATTATCTAATATAGGTACTTAATAGTCAAGATTGTATTTTTTTATAAAAAATGCACTGAAATAAAAGTCAAGGTAACTTGATTATAAAATTAGTTTGTAAATGATTGTTGTCATGGATGAATAAATTAATCAAATGGTCAACGAGCGTTTTCATTAAAGCAAAGAAACGAGTTTAAGCAATCTATGTTATTGATGCAAATACCATTCTTTTGCTTCCAGACTTCCTGTTGTTTATTCAATTACTGAATTATAAAGTTGTCTTGTATTAACGAACTCTCGTTTTTGCTCTGATAATTCGTTGCGGTTTGGGTTTTGTTTCACGAAGAAGGCCCCAGACCCTCCCTTGTACGTTGATAATCCAGTTTTACGGCAACGTTTCCGCAACGTCAATAATAAACCGGCGCCAACGTTCACAAGTATATTATGTCAAAACGTTGTTTGACCTATATGAAGTCGTTTAGTCGATCAGAGAAACTAAGTGAGATGCGATGATGATTTTCATACCTATTAATTACACGAATGCTAATTACTGTGCACAATATTCACTGCCAGCAAGATTGCTACTTGCGAACTTTAGTAAACATATTGTAGGTACCTTATGCAGATAGTTTTCTTTTGCTTCCTCAAAATGAGGACTAGAGTCTGCCTCACGACAGTTGAACAACGGAAATGATGCGGCGAATGATAAAAATTGAGATGTCGCCACGTTCTCTATTAATAGTAATATATTGATTACAAGAAGCCAAGCTCCCATTATGCTCTGTGCTCAACAGAAGCCTCTGTTGCATCGTTGAACTCCTTCAATCAAGGGTTGCGTATTTTATCGCACTTCCCCTCCATACGTGTTTGTGCAACTTTCGTGACTTTGACATCGTGACTTTCGTTGAAGTGTCTATTTTTGAATGCCATGTGTCTCCTTTTTAAATTCAAAATGGCTATCGCAATATGGCGGTTTAAATGAGAACATTACTTTAAAAAAATAATAAAATCAGCGATTAATGGTTTGTAAAATGTTATTCGTGCGTAAAAATGATCTGTAGGGGGTTTTAAATTTTCCTTAAAGTGTCTACTTTAAAACGACATATGTTTTATTTATAAATTCAAGATGGTGGTTCTAATTCTTTATAGCCTTTTTTTTGACAAAAATCTGCCGACAGTTCAAATCTTAATGAGAACCAAAGTTCCAAGTGGGAAATATTCGCTACGTTCCGTAGTTTTTAGTACCACTGCTTCTTTTTAGTAAATTGGATAGCAAAGAGTTCTGCGGGAAATTTTCTGTTATCTAGAGAGGTGTCTAGGCAAATAAAAGTAATGGTTTATAAGATTTAGAGAGGCGATCATACCCCAATGTATGCTCGTGAGATAAAGACATAGAGAACTCAACAAAAATCTGAGAATGGAAATCTGAGAAAGAAAAATTTTAAGAAGAATATTTTGGGGAAAACTGACAGAATTGGGATGGGAGAGAAGAAAAACCTGTCAGGAATAGCACAATTTATTTTGAGAAGCGGTAATAAGTAATTTCATTTAATCAAGGAGGATGCTATGGGCAGGGCATATATTAAGAATGCATAATGACAGGGACGTGAAAAAAGAAGCATGGAGGATACCACAGGGGAATATAAAAAGGGGTAGGCCATGGAAATGTTGGAAAGAAGGGGTTTCAAAAATCTGGCAGAGAAACTTGAAAGAGCTTGAAAGAAAAGGCTCATGATAGAAAAAAATGAAAGGAGATAAAAAGCTATGAGCCTAAATCCCTAAATGGTCTGCATTTAACTTATATTAGTGATATTCATAGTTAAATGTAGTAATTAGGTGCGTAAAGATTGTCATTAAGATGATGTTTTGCAAACGTACGTTGTAATTATTTTCAGAAACGATTGCTACTGTCGGGATTTACAAGTGTTTGTAGCTTCTCGTTATCAAGCGGGAAAACACTGAGATCCGAACGCATGAATGTATATCACTTCTGTCCGCAATAACGAAATTCGCATTATCTCACATTAACCTTGTGTTTTTACATTATTCATTAGCTTGCCCAATAAGTGATGTTAGTAAATGTACGAACCATACCATGACCCCAAAAATAAATTCGACAGATGCAAAATACGTTAATCTGTGAAATACCCAGACATCAGTACATTGAATACCCATTTCCGTAATCCACACACTCACTCTTGATTATCAGTGGTTCGCAGTTTAAAATTTTTGCTTGCAGTTGGGTAAACGATTTATTATATTTCTGGAGTCAATTTCATGGAGGTTTGCGTCACGTAAGCAATGTTCACGAGACGACAAAACGCAAAAGCAACGTGAAGTACTAATAATTTATTCAATATATGCAGAAAGAAAATAATGTTTACATGTGCAACACGTGTACTTACGTAATGAATCACACGTACGAGTACATTCACATGCAGTTTAACATTAATATCTTCAGTGAGTAAGGTCAGTTGAAAATAATAGTCCGCTGTCTCCGCGCGGAATATAAAGTAGCACACGCAACGTTAATTTAATAATTGTTGCAAAATTGCTACCATATTAAATGTATCGATAATAATTGCCATGTCACGCGAAAGGTCCGACTAATTCTATTGTTGGATGTCTAATTATGATCTCAAGGAAGGTTATCTTTTTAATAGATAACTTTTTTATGTCACTATATTTAGATATTCACCATTTATTAGCACATCACGGTACCTACGGCTTCCGTAAAAATCATCGTCATCTGATGCTGCTCTATTTAGTAAACCTTAATATTTTAATTGAAAACAAACAACTCCCTCTGGCAATATTTTGTGATTTGTCAAAAGCTTTCGATTGAGTGGCCATCATATCCTTTTAACTAAATTAGAATATGATGATAATAGAAGGGGTGTCAGAGCAAAAAAAACGTGGATTTAGACTGTGGACCGAAATCGTTGAAATAGTACTTGTGAAATCAATAGATATGAGTGTTAAGCGCAAGCCGGAGTGTTAAGCGCAAGCGGGAAATAAAAAAGGCCCTTTTAAGCCCTTGGCGTTTTAATGGCGAATTTAACCTAAAAAATCGTAAAGTTGTAAAAAGAAACTAAAGCTCTTAGCGAATAAAGTTAAATAAGAAAGTTGTAGGTAATAAAATTATCTGTCGATACATATTTTTATGAGTGTCGATTGCTATATTACTTTTTGTGATATATAGAGACAACCTTCAACAATCGACTATTTTTGTTTTTGCTGTTATTTTTTTCCAATTGGCGTTTTAAAACATGCTACCTGCTATAAGTCTAGCCCAAAGCAAACCAAAAAAGTAAGTTTTTCCGAAAAAGAAAATTTTTCGAAATATTTGTGTTATCATAATAAAAAAGAATGGTAACGAATCATAATTGTCCAAAAATTACTGAAAAATTTCATTTTTTTTGCTCACGGTTTTCTTAAATATCTTGTTCAATTTTCATTTCTCGATAATGTCTGTTATGGAAATGGATGGGTCACATTTTTACAGAAATCAAAAAAAAATATTTCTGCCACCTTCTAGAGCTGATAGGTTTTTTTTTCAAAAAATTCCAGAGTGCGCAATTTACTTACTACAGCGTCAGCCTTTATGGAGATTAAAGTTGAATACATATATGTTCCACAAAAAATAGTGCACTTAATTTTATCGACCTCTAGCATTAATAAATGAATATCAAAGAGAGCGAGGCGTGCGAGTGGGTGGCGGAGTGGGGGTAACTACACTCGGCCGCCCTCTAAACTGGATTCGCGTGGTCAAAACTTTTCGCGTTTCTACAATCTTCTATATATCGACTTAATATAGCAATCAATACTCATAAAAATATGAAACGAAAGATCATTTTCTTACATACAACTTCCTCAGTTAACTTTATTCGCTAAGTGCTAAGAGACCGTTTTTTCCACTAGGTGAACTTCGCCATTACAAAAAAGCGCTATCTTTCTTATCTTTCTCATTTTTTCTGTACGGCCATATTTTTTTTCCGCATTTTTGGTCAACCCTTATTACTATTGATTGGATTAGCCATTAGTATGCTTAACAAAATGCGTCCGATTGAAAAATTTTAATATGGCAATAGATCGGTATATCACATCACGTTCTTGTTCCGAAATTTCGCAATGCTCCCGAGCCTGTCACACCTACCGATCTTGCAGTCGGTAGGTAATAACAGTAACTTACAGCATTCCAATTTTCAGAATGTTTCAGCAGCCGTTCTAATTAACTTGTACAATAGAAACATGGCTGGTTACAAGTACCAAGTTCAAGCTATACACTGAATATCATAGCGAATTGATATACACTGAATATCATAGCAATTTTTCGTGAAGAAATCGTTGTTTAATTTTGGGCGGAAACTTGCGGTCACGTGGTCGTTCAGCTGCCTCAGTCAACCGATAATGCTGCTTATTTTACGCTAAATCAAGCGTATAGCCTAAAATTTTGCGTTTCAACATGAAAATACGCGGTTTACGCATATTTCCCTGGGATAACACGAACACTGACAGTGCAACCCGTCCTCGATGATAGGGACTTACAAGCTAATTGACAGATTCCAATGGATATAAACTAAATGTAATGCACATGTGCTCATCTACCGCGCCTATTGTATTACCCTCCAGACTATATTCAACAACGATTAAAATCGGCAATATAAGTTTGCATAAGCTAACGTAGCTTAATATAAAAAAAGGATAAAATTGTTCCAAATGAAAGGTCTGGGATTTACGAAATTAGTTGTAATGATTGTGATCGAAAATATGTTGGACAAACGAGACGATCAATTAACACCAGATTTAAAGACCATATGGCTCATCTAAAATATGGAAGAACAGATAAGTCTAGTGTTGCACAACATGCTTTTGACAACAATCATAGAATAGATATTAGTAATTTAAGATTAGTTAGAAATGTGACCATTAATAGACAGTTGGATGCATTTGAGAGCATAGAAATTGTAAAATGTAATAGTAGTATGAATAGCGACAAGGGACCTATACCGTATAGCCCGCTTTACGCGTGGCTTAGCAACCGATGATTGAAGCGTGATTAGTCACGCGTAAATTTCACGGTGATATCATACCGTATAGCCCGCTTTACGCGTTGCTTAGCAACCGATCATTGAAGCGTGATTAGTCACGCGTAAATTTCACGGTGATATCATTAGTGACGTCACCATGAAAATAGTATAAATATGGTAGATTTTGTAGTTTAAAATTAGTTTTAATCGTCTCCGGATGATGCCAACTTGGTTGGCGAAACGCGCGTCGAGCGAAGTGAAAGTGTTTTGGTGTTTGTGGAAACTACTCCGCGTGTTAATATAAAAAAGGAAACAAAAGTAAGTTCGATGGATACCGAGGTCACTAATTACCTGTGGACGCCACTGACCATTGCGCAATGTTTGAATTATTTTGTGTTAGTTGTGGTATATATGGTAAGGCAATATAAGTTTGATGAGTATTAGTTGTATTGAGTAGTGTTGATTGAGAATTGTAATATTTGTGAATTCGATTTTTGAAAATTTTGTTGTTTAGAGAAAAGGGGTAGTTATTATTTAATAAAACATTTTTTGGTTTTTCTATGCATTCTTTTCTACAAATGGCAGATGTCAGTTATATTGATCAAAATTATAAAACACGCCTAATTATGGATTCAATTTATATCCAAAAAAATACACGTAATAACAAAGAATATTAAACAGATTAACAAAAAACCTTAGCTCTATATATAAACTTATATACTTACATACATACCTACTTTCTATAAATATACATATCCATAATATTAACATAAATAAAATTAGAAAATAATAAAATATAAAATATGCCTAAGTTCCTAGGGTTTCTTGACTGGTCTTGCCCAATGGCCCAATGATACTAATCTGCAAGCAAGCAATTGTTCATTGTAATTATAGGTTTCGTTATATTTATTAGCAGTGTAATCAATTTCGTTGAAATCTTGGTAATTGTTTGAATTTTCGCTTGGCAAAGGTAGATTATCATAATTTACGTGGTGTTATTTTGTTGCGGGAACCTATTGAAATTTTGATTTAGTTCAGGGGCTTATGGGCTTTGTTGGTTAAAATTTTGATGCGGTCTATTTCGTGAATTGTTTTGGTTTTATTGAAATGGTCTTTGAAAGCTAGGACCAAATAAATTTCATGGTCAATAGCTAGGATTTTGTCTTTGCTGAAAGTTTTGCGAATTCTGCTGAAAATTGGGTTCTGTGTTTGTTGAGTATTTTGTGAATCCTGTCGTGTGCGCCATTCCCTGATGAAGTGTCCCGTACGTTTGCAGAATGTACAAATTTTTTGTTGTACAATTGGCTACTTCATCTGGCTTGAAACCGTGTTTGTTTGCGTTTGATTGGATCTCTGAAATTTTTGGTTTTGAAAATACGAGAGTTGCAATTCTCTCCTGACACTATTAGTAGCTGAAAGCATATCTTTTGGATTGCCAGCTCTAATAATTTACCCAGGAGGTACCTAATTTCCTGCTAATTCTGCCTGAAAAATATAATTTATTACATACCTACATCCATTAATAACCTTTGAAAACGTCTGTTTAAATACCATTCACCTGTAGTGTACATACGGTAAAATGAGTACAGGTGTTGTAGACATGCGGTAAGAGGTTACTATTAATAAGCTAATTATTTTTTTATTGCAACTATTACAACAATTTGATCGGATAATAATAGAACAACTCACTTGCAAGGTCAAGAAATGAAGCAAATGTACAAAATGTACAGAGTTAAATTATGGTATGGTATACATTACAATAAATTATGTTCAAACGATATATTTCATGCTAAGGATTTATTGTACAAATTAGCCATAATTTAGACTTCTTGAAGGCTGACATACTTTTTATATTATCATAAAAAACATGGAGGAATAGTGTCAAATTATTATTAACCAATTTCTAATAGTCCCAATAACAGTTTTTACGTATACCTTAAATTTTTAATTAAATTATAATTCGTTTGGTATTTAATTTTGTAAATTAAGTAAATGTATTTTAATTAGGTACGTACTATCTCTTTTCGTCAATGTCATTTCTGTGGGACTATAAAACATGTAAAAAAATGACAATAAATTGCTTGATATTATAAAATACCAAACTTGTTTATTATCGTTTTAGCCGATTTTACTATGTACTATCTGTTCCGTTAAGGAAAACTACTACGAATAAATTACTTTAATTCGGTCTATTATTTAGTTCGATAGTTTATATAAATTAATGCTTGGATTTTCTTAAATTAATTTGAATTGCCGTCATAGAAATAAACAAACTACTTAAGTGCAGAGGAATTTATATTTGCATATTATGAGCCTTAATAAATTGCGTGACAAATTAAAAATACCATTGAGCTAGTAGGATAATGTTGCTTTTTGCTATTATTTATTTAGTGTTGCTGGACATACTAATTATTTGAATGTCCTACATTTTGTTGTAGAAAAATACAGCACAGTTATTGTAAATGGAATAGTCAGCTCGCTTTTAAATTGGGACAAATTTCAAATAGGTATTCAAATAGGTATTCAAATTTGACGCATCTTATCAATAACTATGTATATAACGAGTTGGAAAAAGTACTATTTTGTGTAATGAGCAGATTTCTGCCGAACGAGCGCCAGCGAGTTCCGCAAAAGGATGCTAGTTACACAAAATAGTGTTTCCCAATGTCTTTCATGCAAGATTTTTTCTATTTTTCCCCAATTTTATATTTTATGAGAAGAAAACTGAATTTTATACGTTTAAAAACAATCCACTAGGTTGTAACGGTGTGACAGCTCGGCACTTTCATAGCTTGTAAGATCTAAATAACCTACTATGAAATGAACTTTTCATTCTCCCCCTTACGAAAGTATACTTTTCTGTTTTAAACAGGCATAGCGAAAGCGAATGTAAAACATGCTAGGTTATCGGTTGCTAAGTATGAAAAACTTTCGTGCCCTGGACGTCCTAAAATTAAATACGTCAAATTAGTAATGTGAAATGTTTATTTAGAGTGGAAATTAAATGTAAAATTACAATTGTTGTATGGTCCTGAAAGATTTAACGGCAAATGTTGATTGAAATCCTGTTGGAAAGCAGTCACTGGAAATGTTGACTTGTTTGTCGATTTGCGCAACATGACCATTAAATTCTGTTTCTGAATGTTTGCTTTGCTGAATAGATATCGAATTTCGGGCATGATTTTATCAGCAACTTCTATTTTATGGGTCACTGAATCTGCTGTATATCCTTCCGCTACTTCTGACGACTTCCACCCCCGTGCCTTTTCATATCTAAGATGTCCACACCTGGGGCATTTGCTAGTAATGTAGAGGACTTTCTTCGAAACGAGTGGCCGGTGTACTAACTTGGGTTTGAAATTTTAAGAAATTTAGCTATGTCGTATGGAATTTTTGAAATTGTATGCTTTCCAACCATCTGATTTACACATCTGCCACGCTCATACCGATAAAAGAAGCGTTCATCTTAAGCCTTTTTTGGTCGGAGTTGCGTATAACGATTAACATACGTTACCCAATCTTTTTTGCACATTATTTTATGTAGTAAGAATCTGCACTAATATAACACAATTTTTATACTCAACGTCCTTCACTTTTAGATTATATAACTGGTTCTGCATGCCCCAGCTACTCCAGAAATTGCTATCACTTTTTGCATTAGATATATTTAATCAGGAGCTTCTAACAAGAACTTTGATATATCATCTTTTGTAAATACCCGAGATTTTCGAGGTTGATATCCGTCATTTTTCCTTTTTACGAATGCCTTCAAGCGGCCAAATTTCGAAATATCCTGGTTCTAATTTAATGAAATAGTCAATTTCAACATTGAGTATTCTGACTATAATGTAGCAGGGGACAATGTCTTTGATTTTTCTGAGAAAAATGCCAATACATCTTCCGTTATTGTGGACAAATCTTTCCTTGTACACCATTTGATGAAATTTTCATAGACTTGATTGTAACGGTATTCAGATTTGTCCGGTAACAAAACTTCTGCAGGCAATAATTGCTGCCTCTTCAATGAAATTCATTTTTAACTAATTTCTAGTCGAATATTAAACTTAAAAGACGTTTATATTTATCAACTTTATATTGAAGAATAATTATTTGATAACTGTCAAAATATTATTTTTTGTTGACATGCATGTTACCAAAGTAACGTTAACAACACACTGTGATACTACTATTTTTATGGCAATAAACCGCCGTAATACCCATTTTAATACAATCTACCGAGGATTTTCAGCATCTTTAAATTATGTATTTTTATATAAAATCGAGGGAAGAATGAAAAGTTTAATACATTACACGCTGCAAAGCCCTTTTAGATGCTCGGAGGTATTCAAATAGCCTCGGCTACGCTTCGCTTCGTGTCTGCTATTTAAATAGGTACACCTCACACCTAAAAGTAAGCTTTCGCAGCTTGTAATGTAAATAAGTATTGCAAAACCAGTTGTGTAATATTTTACTTTTCGTAACTGGTTGTGAAAAGTAAGACGTTTCCTAACGTCAAAGGATTTTGAAAAGTGTCACTTTACATGTCAAAATTAGAAAAAATACATTATTTCATAAGTTTTATATATTTTGTTCATTTGTGTTTGTGATAAACAATGGTTTACTGTGCAATGAAGGGTTGCACCAGTAACAATAATAAAAAAGTAAAACCTATTCCAATACATACCGATACTTTAGTTTTCCAACTACCGGAGAGAATTGCAAATTATGGGTTCAAAGTGTTACCAAATGCATGATTTTAATATAAAAAATGCTATTTTTATTGCTATGATAATTTTCGCTGGGAAATACCAATTTTGTCATTAACGGCTTCAAGCGATCTTTGTTACCTTAAGTGGGCGTGGGTCAGAATTCCTGGTCAACCACTTATGGGCAAATTAATGCAAGTTATCTATCGTGACATTTGATTTCCTGCCGCAACTTGATTAAACTACCTTGTATAAAGAAATAAAAATAAATAAAAACGGAAACCATCTAAGAAAATTCTGAAAACTTTGGCACCATAGTTACGTAATATATTGTCATCATATATTTAAACTGATTTATCTTTTCAGAAAATGGGTACCATCCCCCAACTCTCAATTGTCAAAGGGGCCACCAGACCACTCAATCCTAATTTGTTAAGCAGACTTTTCGAACATGCCGCAACCGGCCCCGCAGAGAACAACACGGCTCTTATATTCAACAGTGAGTATTTTGTCTGCCAGTGCAACATTGCATCTACTAGTCCTTGAGTTTAATTCTTTCCTGAAACTGATGCTGTCTATAAAATAAATAGTGGTTTTGGCTCGTTTATTTATATGCTGCATTTATTTTGATTTTAGTAATTAACCTGAAAGTTGATATTCAAACTAGTTTCGCAACATTCGTCTTATAATCCAAATGAATGTGATTTTAATGTTTGTCTCTTTACGAATAACGAAGCAACTTGGATCTTTTACGTTTTTATCGTCTTCCGCTATATGAAGTAAACTCATTAATTTATAGCAAATGGTCAGACTAGGCAACACACATACTCAGAACTGAACAGGATAACTAATAAACTAGCCAGAACGATCCAGCAGGCTATCGCTTCCCACAACTTGCCAAGAAATGGAGACGGAGATTATATAGTAGCCGTAAATATGCACCCAACTGACCATTTGGTCATTGTTTTACTAGCAATTTGGAAAGCAGGCGCTGCATATTTGCCTCTGGATCACGCTTTCCCAGGACCTAGGATCGAACATATCGTGAGGGAGGCGAAACCTGTCGTAATCATTTACGACGAGGGTAAGTTTACGAAAAAGTAGTGGAGGTCAATCGCCTTCAAGATTTTGCGTTTTATTGAGAATCGTAACTTTGCAACACAATCAGTGTTCTATTTTAGATTGTGATTCCCACATGGATACTTTCAAATTATCCTTCGAAGAACTTGTCAATCAAAGCAGCAATCAACCAGAAGATGCCTTAGAGGACAGCGAAAGAGTGCGCCATATAAAAGACGACTTAGCCATAGTTTTGTATACGTCTGGAAGCACTGGTGTACCAAAAGGTTAACTAAGATATATTACATAATGTATTAATAATAAATGTCCTTGTGTCGACAGATCTATTTAGTAAATCGAATCAAATGATACAAATACCGTAAGTGTTCAAGTATTTACAATTTATATACAATTTTATCATAATATTATGATAGTCCATATTATATTTGCAATATAATAGGGATATTATTTTGATACGTCCTGAGCATTTTAATTATTGTATTCGTTACAATTTAAACGAACCGGTTATTTTATAAATGGATATTTAATATTTATTGCTTAATACATAAACGTTTCAGTTACATAATGTAAAATAGCTGAGACATCAAACCCGGCCCTCGACTCGGGACAGTGAAAGAACAGGAAGCCCTTAAATCAAGCGATGTCTCTTGATCATTTTAATTACATATTAAAAATATTTCTAATTTTCACCAATTTTATATTTTATGAGACGAAAAATCTGAACTTTATATTTAAACGTATAAAGTTCCAAAGCAATCCAGTAGGTTGTAACGGTCTGACAGCTCGTCGCTTTCATAGCTTGTCAGGTCTAAATAATCTACTATGAAATGAACTTTACAAAGAAGACGTTTCCTAATGTCAAAGGGTTGGTGTTTCTAAATTGAAGCGAAAGATTTTAAAGGGTTATTTATCAGCTAAAATTAAGGTGAATCTTTCATATATTTTTTTTCCAAAACCCCTTCCTCTCCAAGTTACAGCCCTCTAAAGTTGGGAAAAAAATAGTTTTAATTTATTTTCTCCACTATGGGAGAATTTAGAGAAGAAAGAAATTTGGACTAATAAAATGACAGTTTGTGACAATTTTCAACCCTGAGATATTGTTACAAGGGGGTGTAAAAACCAACCCCTATAATATTTTTCTTCAGAACTTTTTAACGCGTCGACGTTTTTTTATTTAAAGATATGCAAAGATGGCTTCAATCTGCAACTTTTTTGTTTCCTGAGTTTTCTTCGATAAATTGATTGTTTGCTCACAAAAAATTAAATTATACTCACGTTGCCTTTCAAATAAATTCACCGAGGGGTTTATATTCGGTAAAATAATCAAGTAAGTTGTTGTCAACGAAAGTCATTATGAGAAGTATTGTCATTGTTCTTGTTTTCACCAATATATAGAAAGTTACTATAGTGGCCTTTAATAAAAGAATGACAATTTTATTTAATTGAATGAAACTATAAACTACAAAATACCACAATAACATATTAAATAAGTGCACTATTGTAACAAATAACAGTAACAAACTACTAACAATGGTATCAAAATATCAATCACAAAAATCATAAAAAATGTTGAACATTCCCCCTCCGCAAAAACGCACGACTCTACTCTTCGTCTCATTGAATTCCGTATTCTTTGAAATAATTCGGGTGTATCTCTAATAATTTCGCATGATACTACAATGGGATCTCCTAAATTCTCTATATTTTCAACGGGAATTGAGTAAACCCACCTTTTAAAAAAAACAAATGCAAAAATCCAACTGATTTAATTCTGGAGATCGGGTGGGCCAAATCTGGGGGCTTGCTCGGTCTATCCAACGATTTGTATAAACTTGGATAACCTGGAGCGCCATCGTGCATGGACCATAGTTCTTGCAGGGACACCTTCAAGAAGTAGGTGTAACTCTTCTTCAAGGATATGCAGATACGTCTCCATTTAATCTCATCGGAAGAACATATGGGCCAATTAAATAATCATCAATGACACCAAGCCACACATTTAATGAAAACAGTTATTGACACGTAGCTTCAAAAATTTCAATATTTTTATATTAATTTCAATAAAACCCCCGTATATTCGAAAATATGCGAGATATCAAAAACGGCCAAATCGGTTCTTTCGAATTGCTCTATCCTGGTATAAAAATCTCCATTTTTATTTCGTAAATTCTCGGTAAGAATGAAATTTTGGTTATTTGTAGTTGTTTAGTTTACACCCCGTATTCCTTTTTTCCCCTTTTTTAATAATAATATTAAAATGTTAAAATTAATTTTGAATGATTCCAACAGCAGTTGGACAATAGCAGTTGACAGTGTTATGCATCGCCAACCTACAAAGTCAGTGCCTGCTAGCACTTCGTTAAGTATGGTAGTAAGGGTGGCAAGATAATGTTGGACATTTAAATCTTGGACCGCTAATTTAATAAAAAATCTATAAGAGATCTAAAAACTTTCAAATGGTGTCACCTATCAAATAAAAAGTATAAATATTTCTAAATAAAAAGAATAATGTAAGTAAAATAAAAATACTTATTATTATTATACCAAAGGAAAAAAAGTTATGAACGGATATTATAGCCGTACATCGATTTTCTAGGAGTTCTATGTGTGGTTCGTTTCAGACTTCTTAGGTCATTTTGTCATTTATATTTTAGTTGTGATCGATTACTTAGGGTTATGATGCCTTTTGTGGAAATTAAAATCGTGGATACATATTTTTGGAAAGAGACGTTTTGCCTCAGGCCTGAGGCTTTTACAATTAATTTTTTACGATAATGATACTGTACAAAATTACATTTAGTATAAAAAACAGTATACAATATTAAGATTGTATGTTTTATTTGTGAAATATTATATCGAAATACAATATTATATACTTAACACACTCTTCTTTGCGTTTGTAAATTAAATCCACTCCTACCAATATTTAAACATACCATAATGTAACATAATTGTAACGAAAGCACAAGTAGTAATTTGTTGGGAGATATGAAATCTAATGGAAGAAATAGTTACTTAATTATAACTCTATGTTATAGCATACCTAATATGGCCTTACCGTTTTTTTCTTCTCCAGGTGTTCGGCTTCCACATAAAGTCATCCTGAATAGATTGCAGTGGCAATTCAAGACATTTCCTTACAGCAACACGGAGAATATATGCGTCTTCAAAACGGCTCTAACGTTTGTCGATAGTGTGTCAGAAATTTGGGGTCCCCTCGTCAACGGATTGTCCCTTCTAGTAGTGTCCAAATCGTACACAAAAGATCCCGAGAAACTAGTAGGCCTACTGGACGAATATAAGGTAATCCATGAAAACAAGGACTTTTGTTTTACGGTGTGATTAATCACCTTTTTTTAATATTCCACTCAATGTTCAGACAGCTACAAGTCTCGTTCGACGTTCTGATCAATATTATATCACATAAATACAAAAGAAATTCTGCTCCAGGATTTCGCCTAAAAGCACAATCAGTAACTGCTCATCGTAGATGTGGACCGGAGGTAATGTCGTTAGTGTTCCAGTTAGATTTGTTAAAAATCAGAGGCTACTAAAGTCGCTTTAAGGTCGCGATTTTGTAGAGTGAGAGGCAAATAGAGGCATTTATTTTGGTTAACTATAAATAATTAAAAAGCTGCATATCTGATAATCAAATTACTTGCAGGTAATAGCTATTATTATAGTGATGATTATAATATAAGTTTTTTGTCCCAAAATTTTCTTAAAAGCCTGTGTTGTGGTTTTGCGATGAAAATATGCATATTTATTGTTAAAATCACATTATTTTCTCTGCAAAACTACAGCACAGGCTTATAAGAAAATGTTAGGACAAAAAACTTATATTATAATCATCACTATAGTAATAGCTGGTGCCTGAAACTAATTTGAATATCAGATCGTATGTAGCTTTTAAACTATTCATAGTTAACCAAAATAAATGCATATATTTACTTCTCACTCTACAAAATTCCAACCTTAATATGGTGAACTTAGTAAGCATCAGAGTACAATCCTAATCTTTCAAGAATTGGTTGAGGTGCAAATACCTAACTGAAATTATTATTATTTTTCAACATGACCCCCATTACCCCCAACTGTCACCGTACAAATTATCGGGTAATTGTAGTTTCATCCTAAACATTTTTATAATTAATGAACGATTTTGTACGACAAAAAAGATAATAAATTAAGAAACCAACTTTAATCTTTCTATGTGGCAAGTCGATAAATCAGGCAACGCTATTAAAATATTCCCGGCTCAGCGAAAAATATATAGAGACGTAGATGTCAAACGTACGCGAAATTTGTATAATAAATTATCCTTCTGTAGTGTCGCGACTTTTTTTAATTTGAACTTATCATTTATAGATCGAAAGGCTGGTTCTCGTTCCATCCCTATTGAGGTCCCTGCTGATGTATCTCGAGCTACAAGTAAGTTACACTTTCAGCATTTTTCAGCAAGTTTTCGATTTCTTTTTCGTTTTTTTTTATATTCTACCTCAACGATTATGTGAAAAGGAGTACAAATAAAAAAAAAGCATGTCAATAAAGCGATTGAAAGCAAATGCTGCAAGGTCAGACAGCATAACACTTCAAATTTTAGAGGCCAAACTTTATGTTTAATTCGGAATAACATAATATGAACACTTCGATAGGTCGGTTTAAAAATATATCAATAGCCCAAGCAATGGGTACAAAAAAGGTTATATGCGCAAAAGGTCGGGAATTGGTGGGATGGTAGTCATAGGTCCCCTGATAGTACATCTGAGTTTTCGAGCATGGGGGTTGCTGCTCGGATGCGGGGATGAAATAGCACCGTTGTGGTAAGTGCTATCGAAAAAAAGTGATCAACATATTTCTCTACATACATCATTCAAATGAAATATGTAGAGAACAAGCAATTTTCAACAAAATCAGAATTTCACCGCGGATTAGGACAAAGATCGCCATCAAACAATTCCGTAATATTTATGTCAAAATTCGCAGATAAAACGAAATAATATCTTTAAATTGCTAAAGGGTCGAAATAACGATAAATTTTTCACGTTTTCCCGCTTTTCACGTAATTTTTTTGGAAATTGACTAAGCTCAGATTTGTAATCAGCGACCCAAAAAACCTATAGGAACCCATTTTTGAGCCAAAATATTTATTCTCTTATGAATTAGAAATAATAATAAAAAAATAATAATATTCTACCCGGGCTGGTCACAAACGGGTGCTTAAAAAAAGGCATGGCCAGCGCCTTAATTAGAATGATTCTGAGGGTATGACTAACATATTACCAAAAAAAATATATTTTGAACTGTCCTTTAATTTTTTTGTATTCTCCCCTTCTTCGACTCGTCTGTTATATTTTGTTCTTAATATATATCTATTAATTGTGTATGTTAAAATTATAATAATTTTATATATATGCATCCACTATTTTTATGTATCTTATTGTACTTCATAGTAGTAATTGAAGTAAAATATGTTTTTCATTAAAACGTATTTTTGATTTCGAATACCTTGATGGAGACATTTAAGGTTAACTATCTCACCAAGTTAGGCATTTATTGTTATTCCCAAATAAAATAGATGCGTTATGCGAGAACTGCAGGCCTTGCCTTAAAACTTGCCTTCAAAAAAGTCTTCAAAATCTTCTCTGGAGATCTCGAAAAGGGTCCACATAATTTTTGGCAACACGTTTGTAACTACCGTAAATCGATATCAAAAGAAAAATAGGTAGTATTATTAGCTTAGTGTACAAAATAAAAAAATGCCGATGATATCGATGGAGGTCACGAGCGGTGGATATAACCAATAAATAACCATGTTTGCGTTATACGTGTATAGCTGGTGTCATTAATACTTAATAAATGCCAATATTAACACTTAGTAAATGTTAATAAATGATTGCTTTGCAAGTCTTAAGACGTGTATCATTTTAATTATTTCCTAATTAAATTATATCTTTTTGTTGGTTTTGGTTTAATTGAAACAAATATTTTATCTCCATTTCAATGCAGATCATACAATGTCAATGACGAATGACGGAATCACTGACTCATCTGTTTTTCTAATGTACGTTTCGCAATCGGCGCCAACCACAACCAATATTACTTAGTCAACACACACTGAATATACGTACCATGTATTAAAATTTACAAAACCGAATCATGTAATTATCAATATCGGCTGCTAGTCGATTTTGAGGGCAATCACACTTGCAACATTAAAACAGTCTTTGTTATTGCGCGAGAACCATTCTCGACATCTCCTTTTGAAAATAAGATTCACAAGTTTTGCCTGAAGTTATCTCCTAGCGACTATTTCAATTCGGCATAATAAATGCTTAATTTTCAGCATATGATCATCCTAAACTTTAATCAGCCCTCACCACAAACCGATAAAAATTGTTATTTTGACACATAAGAACTCTGTAACTAATCAAGTACTGTACTACTGTAAACAAAAAGTTGTCTGGTATTTTCAATACGCTTAAGACGCTTGCGTAGGATGCAAGGTCTGTGTGTTTTTTTTATTAAGCAATCATTGACGTGGATTATCGGTTTAGCAGATATGCGCGAAAACCCGATTTTTGTTGTACCTCTTTTCAAATTTTTGATGTTGTAAAATGCGTCACCTTGATATTCCTCAAAGGAAATGGAGAGTGCAAACTACTTATATAATAATATACTATAGTTATAATAATAACTGCTTTGAAATAATATGAAATCAAACGACATGACCATCCAAACAATCAAAATGGAAACACTAAAACACGACCAAATCCTCCTCTCCTACGATCTCTTGATTCGCGCCCTTGTCATAAATATTTAGTGTACATCATTTCTCACCCTCCAAACATAACATATGTACTGAGGAAAGTAGTAAAGTAGCCAATTTATCGCCCTATATCCGCCACTAGATCCACTCTCTATTTTTCAGAAGGATAAAACGGCGTTGAGAAATCTCAAGTTATGGGTGTGCTCTGGGGAGACCCTGGCGGTCTCTTTGGCCGAGGAGTTCTTCAAGTACTTCCCTGAGGACGATTATCAACTATGCAACTTTTACGGCAGCACGGAAATTATGGGCGACGTTACTTATCACGTGATTACGGGACGGCAGCAGCTCACGCATCAGGACAAGATTCCAATTGGTCAGTAGAACATACATTAATTATACTACGAGTTCACAATAATAGAGACTTTGAAACGTTGCCTAATTTCAATAGCCAAGACAAAGACAGCGGCTTCGTTTTAACTTTAACACGAAGACAGTTGGTCTCTATTATTGTAGGCACATGGTATGTTATAGGATATCTACAGAAAATCGCCTACCGATATTTATTTTATGCATAGCAATATTGACGATATCAATATTTTTTGCATATAAATATTTAGTCCAAGAGTCTTTTAGGAAAAATTAACATCCTATTTTCGAGTATTTTTTGTTATACACTATAGTGAATAGTGAATAAAATTACTTCAGCAAACTTACTTACCACCTTTCTTGATAATTGTTGATACTGTTTTCTTATTTTCTTCACAAAATATTTACGATACTGTCAATACTGTCAGTCCGCTTTTGAAACAATTGCACATCCACATCCACAAATCAACATGCTGGTTGAGAAGGCGGTATACGTAGAATGAGTACAGTCCGCCACACGACAGTTGAACAACGGACAACATGCGTAATATTAAGGGCTGTCTGGCGCCCACACGCGACTTTCTAGGGCGATGTTTCGCGATGGACGCGATGGACGAGGACGCGATGTTTCTGGCAGTAACATTTTAGTATTCCTTGTATTACAAAAAGATTCCTTGTATTACAAAAATATATTTAAACAAAAATATAAACTTTCACAAAAATAATTTTTTGAATTTGAGAACTTTTTTGAAATAAAAATAATATTTAAAGGTTCCAGTAGTCTTCAGAATTATAATGAAAAATTTTGAAAAATCGTCAGAATTTTAGAAGAAAACTCATTCTAGTTCCACCCTAAAATGCTCGAAACATTTGCTCAAAAACATTTTTCTCCGCAAATATAAGAATAATGAGTCCTTAAATAATTTTTGGGTTTACTTTTCTCCAACGAAGGGGGAAATTTACTGTTGTGCTTGTAAATTAGTCGCAATCGAGATAATACAACTTTACAACTACAACAAGTCGAGAGAATACAACTAGAACAAGTGGGAAGGAAACTGTAAACATGCATCTGCACATATTTCTGAACAAGAAAACTCAAAGAATCACCTAGAAGCTATCACGATTTTGGCAAAACTTGGTGGACACATCAATCAGAATTTAGAGATTGAAGAAGCAGAGCAATCGCAATATTGGCGAAAAAGTTTTTATTTTGGAATTGCTGGCAGAGTACAATCCATTTATCAATAAACGAATTCGCCTTTTTGTGTATTGCGGAATTGATTTTTCTGTTTTTCATAATTTGTTCGGTCGAAATTTTCCAAAAACGATTCATATTGTACATCATAGTATCCACAATACTTAAAAAGTATATCTGACAGGACAGATTTTAAAGTGACGTGTGACTACTATATGTACTCTGCTTTTGAGGAACTGGCATTTTTATCGGTAAAGAAGGTTTCTAGAAGGAGAGGTTGCCTGGTAACTTTTGACCAATGAACGGGGCACAAGCTAATGCGCGAGAATACGCCACATGACGAAACCATTTAAATTACTCAGTCTGTGTTATTCATTATTATTATCATTTTTCGCATTTACCAGTGGCATATTTACCAGTAGCCCGGGTTTGAAGTGCAAAATATTTAGGGGCGTGACGGTGGACCTGCGGATGGGTCAAATAAGTCAATAAGTTTTAAGAACAAAAGAAATGGAAATTAAATTCTTATTCTATGAGGCCAACGAAGAAACCGAATGTAGTGATGGAAGTATCAAATGTCTAATTATATTTTTTTCTTCTGTCAGACAAACTTATGTCAAAATTGTCAATGCGGTAGGAAGCTTATTATTAGAATCGAACAAGGATTTTCCATCTTCCTGTCATAATTGACAATATTAAACCAGTCAGATGCAGCACTTCAATAGAGCTGCTCCAATTTGGACAAAATATATGACCACGCTCTTGAAGATCAATTGAATATTCATTTTTGTGCGTCTAGTTGTATTGATACCTATATTACCTATATCTAGTTGTATTGACCTATAAGCACAAAAGTTCATAGGTGAAAGTGAAAGGGGCACAAAATGTTGCGCGGGTGTAAGGCCCCTGTATCTATTGCGTAACACGCCACTCATTTTGTATCAGCTATGCATAATTTTAATATTAGATTTGTACCCCATTTGCCTTCATATTGCGTTATTGGTACGTCGATGGGGCCGGTTGACATACAATGATTTATCTCCCAATTAGAAGTACAATATAGCAAATCCGTGATACGAGACTTCTCTTTTCGCAGGTCTTCCCGTGGACAACACAACCATTTACTTACTGGACAGAGATTTCCGGCCGGTAAAAGCAGGGGATGTGGGCGAACTATTCGTGTCGGGTCTCAATCTGGCTGCCGGCTACGTGAGCGGGAGGGATCCAGATAAATTCCTAGACAATCCATTAGCAATCGATCCCACTTACGCGAAATTATATCGCACGGGAGATTTTGCACGCATAGAAAAGGGCGCGTTGGTGTACGAGGGGCGGACGGACTCCCAAGTGAAGATTCGGGGACACAGGGTGGATCTCACCGAGGTGGAGAAGGCAGTGAACTCCGTAGGTGGGGTAAGTTTAACTGGACTAGCTGCATAACTAGGAATTACAACAGTTGTAAAAACATTATCGCTAACATACCGTGGTCCAGAAATTAACAAAGCAGGTGTAAAGAGAGGATGAGCGAGGCAGTTTTGTAAAATAAAATTATCCTCAAAACTTTCAATGGTCGAAAAAGGTCATACAAGAGTCGCAGAGTTATGAATGTTTTTGGGTGTTATAGATATACGCGTCAAGAATATGTGTTATTGCTTTTCCTTGGTTTGCTTATTTAATGAGATATGGTGATTAAGTTGACTTAAAATAGATCTGCGACTTACAGAGTCAGAGTAGGGGAGAGTGGGCACAAGAGCGTCACCAGCTTTCAAGCTATGATATGAAACTTTTCAAGGTCACGCGCTTTCTTGGTTACGGAAATTACGATTGAGTCAAACAATTTTTCACAATTCAACAATTTGTTCCCATCATTTGTCCCCTTTTTAAAAGAGCCAAAGACTCGCAACTCCCAGGTCGAGGGGTTGCATTCTATGAATGCAATGAAAGGGGATATGTCAAAATCACAATATCTTTGGAAAATTTATTGCAGCTAAGAAAACATGCATGAGCTTCATGATTGTCTAGAGATAGTAATATAGGATTTTCTTTGGAGCAATACGCCTTAAAATGTGCCTTAAAAAGTGAATAAAAATCGTTGAGTTGATCCAACCATTTTTAGAACCATTAGCGGCGCTTATTGTATCCATGCAGTATAAGTATATTTTATTCTCCCACGGGGATATATGAAAAGCGGTATCAATAATGGTAGCATAAAAGGTCACCATCCAAAAGTAGCACCAAAAAGTCCCTCTTGCTTGTTTCAATATAATTTTGGAAAAACTGATTAACATTGGATTTATTAAAAGCGGTAGTCCTGTCTAAACTCGTATATATCCAGATTTTCTATGGGATTGATCCTGAAGTATGTTCATAAACTTCCTCATCCATTCATTTCCAGATTATTTATTAACATCCCATGAGCATATTGATATGCTAAAGATCTGCAAGCACAAAAAGTAAGCCCATACTGTATATTGAATGAAACCTTCAAATAATCAACTAATGAATTTTTTTACTCCATGGAGAAAACCTGTCTGCTGCCATATTTTGAAACCCATTTTGAGTTTCTATGGTCACTACTCTCATGCTCAGAACCATCTGCAGATACATGCCGAAAGTTTACATTCACCCTAACAGAAAGAGTAGATTTTTTTACTGCAAACTGTGTTGCAGTCAAGCGCAGGGGCATATTCTTATTTATTACTTCTTTTGCGGCGATTTTCACATGTTCTTCATCTATAAAAGCCTTGTCTGTCTTCTCCACGTAATTGCGTACCATCTGCAATAAAGTTTCAAATATAACAGTCATTAAGTTCTACTTTTCAGTCGTAAGCACATTTGAAAGAGGTGGGGCAATTAGGGAAAATCAGAATCGTTCGAATCTGCCCCACTAAGCTGCGTCCGAATGTGTCCCGTCGTATAAAACGATATTAAACGAACAATATGAAAATTATAGGTTATGCTATTTATTACTCTAAATAGATGTACTTTATGATAACTGTTGATGGAGTTAGAAAAAGTCAATAAAGACTATATCGTTAGTCCGGAGCAAGACTGGCACAACTCAAATAATGGTCATCAAATGGTAAAAATATAAAATTTTTACATAAATCACCTCAAGAAGTGGTATATTTTTATGTGTAACACTATTATATATGTAGGAATTTTTTTAGTACTCTACCAAAAGGCACATTCCAGAACAAGCTAAAAGCCTTTGGTAAAGAGTGGAATAATTCAGCATGGAGCAGGCCGTTCTAGTTCTGTTTAAATATTTTATGCATTAGTGTCCCAATTCAAAGTGCCATAATATTAATGCACGAGAGGCATATATCAAAAAAAGTCTAAACAATAGTTATATTTCTATAAACAAAATTTTAAATATCTAACTTAATACAAAATAAATAAATATAAATAATATTTTTAAAAAAAAAATTTTAAAATTGGTCTCCTGAAAAATATTTTGATATGTGCCGGTATTGCTCCGGACTAACGAACGATATATCCTTAAGAGCATAAATTCAAAATACTTACTTTTCAACGAGAATTTTTTTTTGCATTTAAACAAAAACTATTAGTCACAAGCCTGTATGATTTTCACTGTTGACTACTATTGTCACGTAGATGCCGTAGTCACGTAGCCGTGGTCACGTCACGTGCCGATGTCACGTAGATGCTCACGTAGACGCCGAATGTGCCTCAGGTCCTAATATGCCGCACTCACCCCTATACATAAAACATAATAGCAAAATTTCTGATTTTAGAGATGTACCTATTAACAATTTTTCAGGTGGATAAAGCTGTAGTCCTGTGTTACAAACCAGGCGAAATAAATCAAGCCCTTTTAGCGTTCGTCACCACCAGCAGCCTCATGAGTGAACACCAAATAGAGGCAGCACTCAAGGAAAAACTGACATCGTACATGGTTCCACAGGTGGTATTGATGGAAAATATACCTTTATTGGTCAACGGCAAAATCGACAGGCAGGCTTTGTTGAGAACTTACGAAAACACGAATAATAACGGTAAATAACGTACCTATCTGTTAGTCTGAAATAATGTAGTGGTAATTTTGGGAGAGTCGATATGGTAACATATTTGATGCTTCTTTAGAGTTGCTGAATCCGGAGGTAGAAATCAACTTCAAAGGAGTCAGCACAAGTCAGATGGAAGCCGCAAGGATTCTCTTTGAAACTGTAGCGGCTGTATTAAACAGAGCTGCTAGAGCTGCTATTTCTGTGAACGCGAACTTCTATGAAATTGGCGGAAATTCCCTCAACTCAATTTTTACTATTTCTAAATTGCGAGAAAAGGGTTTTTATATAAGTAAGTTATTATGTGATATTTGATAATGTTTCCGGTAGGTTTTTCAGAGTGATGGTTAGAATAAAATATTTAATTTCAGGTATTGGCGACTTCATTTCAGCTATGGATTTGGGGGAAGTACTAGTACGGATGACTTCTGATACCAAAATCAATAGTCATCCACCCAGATTTTCGTCCGAGCTACTACAACCTGGATTCAAAAATATTGTTTTAGAGTAAGTTTTGGGTATAAATCCATAAGAGAAAACAGTATTTTATACAGGGTGTCCCACTTTAAGGTTGGCGAGGTACGATATTATGGAAAGTATAGGCCCTAGAGCTGTGGGATTTTTTTTTTAATAAACTGGCTAAGAGACATCACTGGAAATAGTTTTTAATTTCGTTGCTCGGCCGCCAGGTGGCGCAATCTACGGACCAAAACATAGAGTTGAGTTTTTGTCAGACATTTTGACACATTATTAGCAATATAAAAGTAAAGGTATATGTAAAATTTCCACTTCCATTTATTAATTTTAGTTTTTTACTTGTTTTAAATAAATACATAGGGGAGAGTCCCCCAGTACCGGCCGGCCTCCAGTACCGGCCAGTTGCATTTTCCGAAATCCTGTCAAAGATGGCGCTCGTACTATTATCCCCGCCGAGCAATGCCACCGACGCGGGTGTATGCCCCGCGCGGCAGAGATCTACTGCGACACGTTAAATCTCGGTGTGACCATTTGTGCTGCGTGTAACGAGTGCCCGCTGATCAACTAAAATTCTGTGGGTTATTACTAGAATCAGAGGACGAGTTCGGAACTAAAATAACCTGGTATGTATTCATTATTCATACTAATGATTGTAGAATAAGTTTGAGCTAAATGTTTATGCCGATTTTTCTGGAATACTGGAATGTTTATATTATTCCATTTCCTACAGTACCGGCCACGAATTTGTCCTCCAGTACCGGCCACTATTTTATTAATTTTTTAAGTGATTTAATTTATTTGCAGTTGCATACAAAGATGTCTGCCAAAGAAAATGATGGTGAAGGGTCGAATCGCTAAAACGAGGCAAGAGTTTGCTTTCTGGAAAAAACGTTCCCAAAAAAAGTAAAGGACCGGACACTGAAACCCAAAGTGGTCCACAGAAACCAACTCAGGAAGTCACAACTTGCCCTTTGTGTCTTGAATCCCATGAAGAAGATTGGATCCAATGTGGAAACTGCAAGAATTGGGTCCACGAGGCATGTGCAAACGTATCTGAGTTGTCAAACCAATATACTTGCGATTATTGTCAAATATAAATAGTTACTTTTTTGCTGGCCGGTACTGGAGGCCACATTTGTAAGAGCTGATTTTCCTATGTTTCCTTATTTTATGAATAAAAATATAATTTTCAGTACATATTGATATTTTATTGCATTTATATAAAACAAAAGGCTTGTTGTAAACAGATTGACCAGTAATTTCCATAAAACTATAGGAATTTTTAAATTATTTGAAAAATATCTTAAGGTGACGCTACTGGAGGACTCTCCCCTAAGTACTGTTAATAGTATTATTATCAATTGTTTTTGTTTTGGTCCATGGTGCTTCCTATATTTTTTTAGTTGGCGCCCTACAAAAAACAAACTAACTGCTGATGTCGAATGGGTTTCAACTTTCCTTCGCTTTATTACGATTATTTTCTTATTGTTTCCTATTCAAACTTTCAATTTTTAGCATGATCACCACGAGTTTTTACCAAAAAGCTGACTTGGAGCAATGGATCGTCTCCTACATCTCCGAGTCCGACTACAAGGAGCTAGTCGACGCACTCTGGGAGCCTCTGCTAGAGAAAAACCTGAGTTTCATCGTGAAATCGGAAACAGGGAAGATAGTAGGGGTGGCGTTGAATTTTGACGCCAGAGACGAACCGGAAGTAGAGATAAAATCAAAGCTTACTGTGATATTTGAGTTTTTAGAGAGCATCGAAGGACCAGTGAGGTAGGTAACATCATCCTCAGACTTACAATTGACCATATTCGGTAGGTTAGGAAAATCCGAGCGCGAAATTTGAAATGGGTTCCTAAACACATTTCAACAAATTTGACTGCCATGTATTTCTTATGGGATATTCACTACAGTAATTTTCAGACGGGAATTTCTCGGGTTATGGGCATTTCTTAGTATTTAAGCCTATTATTCGTCAAACTTTAAACACATTTCTCTACAATTCAAGTCCAAATTGTTTTTCTAGACCAATGAGTTAAATATATAAATTATTTTAAATTAAAATGTCTCTTTTCAGTGGACGTACATAGCGTATTAGTTTTAACATTTCTTACGCAAGAGGGTAAGTGCCAGCGATAAAAAAGCCATGTTATGGTTTATGTTATGAAATTGTGGGTTGTTTATTTATTTATTTGCTTATTATTTTTGTAAATCTCCATATGTGTAAATCTCCATATGTGTAAATCTCCATATAAAATAAATCTCCATATAAATAATAATCCGGTAAGTAGATACGGGATTATTATTTATATGGACATTTTTGTTATTCAAGGTTTTTCATTAATTAACTAAAGAGATATAGCACAGCCAACTTGATGATAGTGTAATGGAAAAGGGTCGGAAAAACAAAGGTACCTATTGTGCTTTAAACCACAAGATATATCAGTTCCTGCTACCGAATAATGTGCTTTTAATAAATTTAAGTACGTAGTCATAATTTAACACGTAGTCAAACTGAAAATATTTTAAGTGACCAGAGCTTAGGGTACTATTATGACCACGTCACGTTTAAAAGTTAAAACATCTTCAATCGTCTAGGAAAAAATCACTTATGGTTATGGCTCTGAGTTTGATTAGGTAGGTAGGTACTTTATTTTCACCCATTTTCTAACCAACACTCAAAATCAATTATTTGAAATAAAAAAAAGTAGATGTCTGCGGTGAAAACTGCAAAACGTGAAATAAATCAAAATAAAATGAGATTAGAAGTTAGAACTGTTAGAACACGAATAGAAATAAAAATTCAGCGATGTTGCCGCAAATATTGCCGGTTTTTAAATTAACATAATGAAATCATAATTATAATGTAAAAAACTGTTATTAAATAAGTTTATCCAAAAGCTCATAGTATACCCCTCAAGTTTTAATTTTTTCTTGTTATTTTAATAATACATATTTCATTCTTATCGAAGTATATTTTTATCTAAATTTTACAATCCTGCATAATAACTGCCATAACTTACCATTCGGCAACCTCGCAAAATTCAAGGATTATGTCAAACCCATTCCACTCTGGACTATTCGATCAAGCAACAACATACGCTTTTTATACAAATAACGCCTTAAAAAATTCGTAAAAATATTTTTATTTTGATTATTTTAGAACACTCGGTCAATTAAAATATCAAAAAATTTATTTTTTCAACTTATTTCACTAACAGACGTCACGTCTACAAACGTTCTTAAACATGAGTCCCCATAAGACAACAATTCATTAGTTTTTAAAATAGAAACCCGCGCCAATTTGAGATCCTAACCTAACTTAACTAACATGTTCAATTGCAACCAACTCATAGATGATATTATTTTGCAGAGATATACAGCTGCCGCCAGGGAAAGGCAAAGTTCTACATTCGTTCATGATGGCCACACATTCTTCAGTTTCTCCCAAAGAAAATGTTGCTGTAATGCAATTTATGGAGGATGAGGTGTTGAACCTTGCGAAAAGCAGGAATTTTGCAGGGATATTTACCACAAATACCAGTCCACTTACCCAGGTAAACGGAATAAATTATACCAAGAGGCAAAACATATTTTTTTATACGTAATATATATGCAGTACGTTATAAAAGTAACGGATAAATTCAATATTTCTTGAGAGTACCGTTTTGGTCCTCAGTCCTCAGTCCTCAGTATCCTCAGACACGCCAGGTATTGTCGTGAGCAAAGAAAATAGGACAACTATTTTTTTCTAATGTTTTGTCTCTATTTGAATGATCGCAATGAATGTTCTGACGTCACAAAAATAGTCTTATTTTTTTGCTCACGACTGTACATGAAAACAAGTGGAATTTAAAATAAAAAGGTGGTAAATAATTATAATAAAGGCTTACTTTCTTTCAGCAACTGGGTTCAGATGTCTATAAATACCAAACAATTCTAGATTACCAGGTAAATCAGTACATAGCAAATGACAATACTAAACCCTTTGGGTTAGCACCTGACAAACAAAGAGCCATAGTTCAGTGGAAACCCATCAGTTAAATATGTATCCTACAAATCCTGGATTATACCTACCTAGACCTACACCACTATGTAGTTTTTTGAGTATTACCTGAACATGTCAGGCATGTTATCTTTTATTATTATATTTATTAACTTATTGCTAGAATCAACTGTAAGATTAGCTATTTCCAAATAAATTATTAATTGTACAATAAAAGATAGTTTACTTAGTTGAGTACCTACCTAATTTTATATTTAGGTATAGGGAAACATTTTTAGTTAGTGTATTAGAACATTCTATTGTAATCATATATTATATATAATATATTATTATAGTCTATGTATATATACCTATACTGTATCCAACGAGAGAATGGACTTGCACTCGAGCGAAAATTCGTCTGTTTTGGTCAGATCTCCGCCCCTTAGAACGTTAGTTCAACGCCCTCAACGTCTTAATTGGCTCAGCAGGTAGCCAGGGCCGGCGCCTGGGTCCGATACCTACCTGGTACCTAATTATATAAAGTACCTACTACTGCCTACCTATTCACAGTTTGTATTTATTTCATCGAATGACGGTCCTGCGTAGCTCGTTACAGAGCCCCTCCTCTTTAGTCGCCGATGCGCAAAGCAAGTTCATTATCTCGTTGGATAGAGTATATATCTACTTAAGGAATATATAAACATTGTTTTAAATGTTGTATTTTTAAATAAACAATGAATGTTTGATAATGTATGTATGTATTTTCTTCAGAAATAGACTTGCTGAATCACAATTATTTCAGCGTATTTTCAGTTTAAACTTTTTAAAGGTTCAAAATTTGTTTATTCACTTACCATGTTTGTTTCTACCACAGTGGTGGCAAAGGCTAACAAAACGGCTAATACTTGCCGTTATAGAACATTAACATTGATTTAGAATGGGTTCCTACAATTCAGTTTTAAAATTTAATTGAATTATGTTAATTCATTGGACTCTGAGCACTTTAGAAGGTGGATTTTAACATATTTACGCTTTTAATAAAACAATCCCCTCCAATTTTAATACTTCTCTATTGACAGCTTAAACATAGCTCAAATCTCTAGCTCAAATGTAACTTACTTCACATACATCAAGATCAAGGACAAAGGACATAAAGCCCGGACGGATCCCGGATATACAAGCACGCAGAGATCATAGATGATCACTGACAATCCCGGACATTAAGCCCGGTTCACACTTTTAATACAGTACATTTTTTTAGACTTCGGTTTCAGTTTAGTATAAGTACCTAGGTACCTATTTATATTTAATATCATTTTTGAGATACCTACATAAAAAATTAATTACGTATGTATAACTTCGTTTTCATTTATTGCGATTGTGAAAATAGTATAAGCAACACGAATATTAAGGGTTAACCGTTTTCAGACAAAATTGTAAATTGTTCTCATCTAAACATTGTCCTCCAACGGTAAATTACCATTACCGTTCTTAATAGGCACTTTTTTTTCTTAATAGGCACTTAAGCCCGGTTCACAGCCGAATTAACTATGAAAACAAGCGGTCGACTGCTGTGATCTCCCATAGCCGACCGAACGACTTCTCGTCGTTTGTAAATTATACTATGTGGCGTCACGACTTAGAACCTGTTTGAAACGGTTCGCTCGCGCGCGAGACTAATAATTTATAACAAATTTATTATTGGGAATGAAGGCGTCGTATTTTACATATCTTATTTTTCAGTATGGTAGAACATTTTTATGCAATAAAAAAATAGGAATGTTGATTGCCATTGCTGTTGATAATAGTATTTATATATACATATATAACATATATATCTAGTGATTTCTCTATTTCCGCTTAGTGACGTCATAGAAATTCAAGCTGAAATTAAACACTTATTTCTGAATATTGCACTTCATTTTTTTTGTCAAAAATTAAGGAAAAAAATGTACTTGTTGAATATGCAATTGTCCATTGTTTAAGATATATAAACTACTGAAATTATAAACTGTTTATTGTCCATTTAGGACTTTCGGTAACATAAAAGAAGTATACTTCATTCCAAATAGATTTTTTAATATTTTGTAGTCTGCACATAAAAAATCGATTTTAGAAAATTCACCCTATTTTATGCCTGTATATAAACACATAGTGTTTATATACAGGTTTATATGCAAGCAGGTTTTATATACAATTCATATACTTGCCCTGTATATAAACATATAATTTGATACCTACAATATATTATTTGAAGCTAGAGAAATAACATTAATGCAAAAAAATAGGTTAAAAAACTTTTTAAGTTAAACGGTTTTATTTTAAATCATCAGTTGTACTGAAAACTACAAAATAATTAGGACACAAACCTGCGTCCTCAAGTTTGAGATAATTCGGTTCAAAAATAGGGTAGTCCGCCATTTTGGATCTGCCATTTTAATTTTATTAAGTTTAAGACAAAAATTGTATTGAGTGACCTTAAACACTGCAAAGTTTCAAGTTTGAGACAAATCTGTTCATAAATAGGATAGTCCGCCATTTTGGATCCGCCATTTTGATTATTTCAAGTTTGAGTCAAAAATTGTTTGAGTGACACCTTAAACACCGCAAATTTTCATGTTTGAGACAAATCGGTTTATAAATAGGAAAGTCCGCCATTTTAATTTTTTTTGTAATAAAAAAATATTAAATTAGTATTGTCACCGGAACACTATCTACACCTATCACATTTCAAGTCTCTGCCTCATCGGGAAGTAGTTGAAAAAGATGTTGCAAGATTTGAAACAAATAAATATACACTAAATAATGATTGTAAACGCTGTACGCTATACGATTGTATACGCTAAATAAAACCGTTTAAAAACTTGCAATCGAATCTATAAATTGCCAACAATATTTTTTTATAAAAATAATCAGTTTTTGTCTCTAACGTATCTCAAAAACTAGTCATAGGATTGAGTTGGGACCTTGGCAGTTCTGATCAGATCAAAATCTACAATACAGATAGGTCCTCAAATTTTAACAAAATTCACAGCCATTTTTCGAATTTTCCCTATTTGGTGCGGGGTCCTTAGACTTCTGTCGTGTTAACGCTTGGTCGCTTGGTAACCCAGTAAACAAAACCTACTGTCTTCGTAACAGATATCGTAAATAAACAAAAAAGGATTGTCGTTCAAAAATTTTACATAAATTACATAGGTAATATCTGATTTTATAAAATCAAATAAGGAAACACTCAACTTGCTTGTGACAGAATCCGTTCCAGTTTCGGATAGGTGGCCAGTAAAAATTGTTTACGTTCTGTTAGGCAACCAACAAAACATTGTAGGTATATGATTAGCAGCATACCTACTAGAAATTAGGTTCGACTAACTAGTTATAAAATTATAGCCTCCCTTGCAATAAATATTTCAATTGTATTGGGTAGGTATTGCTGATTACGGTTTTCAATCAATATATTTATTCAATATTTACCTACACGTACATAGGTAACTAACATGTCGAAAACAAAATGGTGTTTTAATACCTATTGTAGGTTTTTATGCGATACCCTGGTACTACCTACCTACTAATTTTCAGCTACCTAGATGGTGTAGCAAACCTACTTCCAAACATGTTAACTGCAACAATGTTTTTAAAACATATGACCCCAGTATTATTGTTACAAGAAAAGTCGTAGAACCATCAATGAAATACCTATTTGAAATTAATATTTCACAGTCACAGCGTCACAGCAGACAAGAGGCTAGACTTAATGATATCAAAACTGTTTTCTCACTTCAAATTTTACTGACTTAGTGTCAAAGATACCGTCGAAGATGTTCATTATATTCCAAAACACTTAACCGTAACTAGTTTTTAATAGTATATTATTCATTTTTCTCGCATACGATACATTATTTTCTCATAAACTTAACCAAACGCTGAATTTTAAAAGACGTTATCAATAAAATAAATATAAAAATCTTGATATATATTGACGTATCATTAGACACAACCATATACAAGGAATACTGGTGGCTCCCCCTTCCACTAGTTTCGCGGCTAGTCTACCGCCATTAGAAAATCGGCACACAGCAACTCTCTTTTCGCCTTCGACCCGTTTGCTTTGCCGGCATCTAGTCACGTGCATTTGTGTAATTATCCGAAAACATCTCTTTTAAAAAATGGCCGATGAATATTTTTTCGGTGAGTAAGCCTTTTTAAATGTTCATTTTACTTATTTCCAGTGATATTTTTCTGTTACTCCTCATATTTACACTCTAGGATGTTGGTAAATATAACTCGACGAAGCCGGTATTTGCGCGCCATTATGGCCGATGATTGTTTACAAGTTTTTCTGTTTTATTTGCAGCCCTTACACTTAAAGGAAAAAGCAGTGAAGTTTGGGACCCCGAAGCGAAAGGGGCCGAGGATTATCAAGGGGGCCACAAATTAATTATCAAACAGGCTTTGTTAGGACCTGAGGCTACTGAAGGTTTGTAGGAAGTTATCACCTATGTCTCGACTATTTAAACTCCCAACGCATTTTTTGTTCAATTTTCTGCATGTTTCTTTGTTGTATTAAAATGTTCAGGGAATTCTAACCTCAAACGCCGCCCTACATCTTAGATACAGGCGTGACTAATTAAAATAGTGGTGCAATATGCGTGTTTTATAGGTTTGTACTATATATTTTAATAATATTCTGTTTTCAGGTGAAGTTAATGTTGTACAGGTCGAAGCTATGACATGGAAAGATTCCGTGAAGATACCAATAGCCACATTAAAGGCCGGTGGCCCAAACAATCAAGTGTTGTTAGATCTCTCCTTCCCAGATCCTCCAGTAACATTTTCGTTGGTGCAAGGTAGTGGACCAGTGCACATAATTGGACATCACTTAATTGGGAGCCCGATGGAAGAATTCGATGAGATGGATGAGTTAGAAGAAGAAATGATCGATGATGACGAGGGAGAAGAGGGCGCTGTGAGTACAATGTTTATTTTAAATTAAATATACATAAACGCTAACGTTAGGTGATATCAATATTGAAAATTTAATAATGGTAAATAATGACACTGAAAGTTTATTTGATTCACTTCATGTATTCGCAACTAATATTAATTTACTCCATCTAAGTCACGATAGAATGAGAGATTGATCTCCGACTAGAACCACTGCAAATGTAACGCTTTATTCACATGAAAAATAATTTTATTTTAGCGTACTTACGTACTATAAATATTGATTTGAATGATGATCTAGACACGCATCCAAAAATGATCTAAATATTATTATTTTTCTAATAAATTCATTAAACTGCCAAAAACTCATTCGCTCTCTACTGCCAGTGACATGATGCTGAGCATAATGCACATGGGGTTAAAATAGAGCATATTTTTTTCTAAGAATTTTTTTCATTGAGTACCTACGTTATTTTAAAAAGTTTTATCTTGTGAAAGATTCTATTGTAATTATTTTGCCTTATTATGAAATGCAATAATAACTATTGTAGAAATGTTATATGCCAATTTGTTTATTGTCAAATCCTAATTATTACCAAAATCCAGCACAATAAATTATTAATTTTATCCAACACTCATATAAAATGATCTTTACAGATGAGATTTTAAAGGTATAAAGTGGCCAATAAGTCACTAGTTAGCTAAAGTATATGTTAGATCATTAGTTAGGTAAAGTAATTTAGTCTCTAAAGACTAATTTTAATATAAAAAAAGTCCAAGCAATTTATTTATTATGCCTATTATACGGAAAATTAAGAAAACTAAGAATCCATGGACTACCTATTGTTTATATTTATGTTAACATTTGTCATTATATTCGATTTTTCCCAAAGAAAACTGCTCTCTTGTACACAATTTTTCTTTATACTAGATAGGCGTCTGTATCGCCTGACTCGTTGCACTGTTCTCCCTGTATTTTTTTAAGCAATAACAATCTTTTTAAGATTGATTCTTCCAAATAACCCTTCGCCACGGTGGATAATATCCACCCACCGTGACGTTTACGGGTGGTAATGTCCCCCCAGCATTGGCCAAAAGCGCCGAGGATCGGCGCATACTTTGGCCAGTATACAAATCTGCATCTGGCCATTACAATTAACCAGCTATAGTTCTTGGAATTTTTGAGGGCTTATTTAATCCAACACATTAAACAGTGCACTTTCCCCTTTGAAAATTTACAAATCTTTTTTGAGACACATTTTGGGGTCTTAAAGACACATATTTCCTAATCAACTCAATATAAAGTGGGTTTTGCTGAAAATCCTTCATTTAAAACTATGAAACTTCTTGTATTATTCGTCTTGGTATCTGTTATAGATATTGGTATATGGATATTTTTCTTTATATTTTATATTATCGACGCTTAAGTGGGTCAGTTCACCGCAAACTCCCAATCTCAAAGCAACCTAAAAAAAAAACCCAAACAAATAATAAAAGCAAAAGAAATACCTACCTTCGACATAAGATACTCATCGTCAGGGACATCCATCAAATATTGTTTTTCGATATCTGCTCTTTGTATCTGAAAGTTGTTGCTTTATTTGTATCTGAAAGTTGTAAATTTATTGTAGCCGTAGAATTATGACGTCAAAGTCCTATGATTTTTAAGCTTTAAACCTATTTTTTTTACGGTTTATCGTGACAAAAAAATTAAAAAAATATATTTATTGTCTTATAGGGACCCAAATTTTAGAGCAAAATAAATTTTTGTGAAAAATGTCCATTACATGTTTACAACCAAAATGGAGAACAATTTTTCTGTTTCCACAATGTTCCGGCATCTTTGCTATTATTACGCACTTCATGCTGACATCTGGAACTGTAATGTCTTTAATCTCACTTAAATAGTGAATAGATTTGTCGAATGCCGTTATTTGTATCTGAAAGTTGTGAATTTATTGTAGCCGTAGAACTATGACATCAAAGTCCTATGATTTTTAAGCTTTGAAACCTATTTTCTTATGGTTTGTCTAATTAAAAAAAAAAATAAATATATATCGTGTTATATGGATCCAATTTGACAGCATTTTATTTTAGAGCAAAATAATTTTTTTTTGTTTCCATAGACTCAGTCCTAAAAACATCAAATTTGCCATTTCGTCCTAAAAACGCCCTAAAACGTTTGTAAATATCTGTCCCAAGATTCGTAAAATTAAACAAAATAAGTAGTACCTAGTTCATTTCATATCTTATAATAAGTACACATACAAGCATTTGAAGAAGAAGGTGATGATCACAGACTACTTCTCTGAGTTTGTGGTATGACTGACAAACATAACCTATCTTTTTTTGGCAAGTATCATGATGTGAGGATAGTATATAGTCCTATACTCACATCATGGCAGGTTGTGAAATGATATGCAATTAAATTAAGAATTAATACATGCAAATGCAAAGGATCTGTTTTGTAACACATTGTATGCTAAAAGCAGCTGCTACTTTGCTATTATGTACAGCTGCTATTTTATATGCGAATAATCTCTCAACCTCCTGAGAGGAATATTCTTTTTTAGATATCGATATAATATCACAGGAATATCTTTCTTCTAACAGATAATTCATAAAATATTTGATTTAATATACATTAATACAACATATGTAGAAAATATTACAGGATAATCCAAATGAATCTTTTAAAGAATGATATAAGAATATTCTCCCAGTATTTTTCATAAAATACTAAATATGTGAAACATCAATTAATTTTTAACTACATTTTTTTTTTCACCACCGATATTGAGAGATATTCATAGTAAAACAAATTTTCATTAATATGTTCTAAAATTTGACAAAATATTGACCTAAAATCATAAAATAAATGTGGAAGATTGCTCTGAGAGCCCTGTTTCCACAACATTCCGGCGTCCTCTATTATTACGCACCTCATGCTAACATCTAGATGTCTTAACGACTTTAATCACACTTATATGTGACTGTAGATTTGTCGAATGCAGTTATTTGTATCCGAAAGTTGTAAATTTATTGTAGCCGTAGAATTATGACGTCAAAAGTCCTATGATTTTTGAGCTTTAAACCTTTTTTTGACGGTTTGACGATATAAAAAAATTTGAAAAATATATTTATCGTGTTATATGGACCAAATTTCAAAGCATTTTATTTTAGAGCAAACCAAATTTTTGTGAAAAATTTCCATTACATGTTTACAACCCAAATGGAGAACAATTTTTCTGTTTTCACAACGTCCCGGCGTCTTTTTATTGTTACACACTTCATGCTGACATCTAGATCTGTAACAACTTTAATCTCACTTAAAGGGTGACTAGATTTGTTATAAATATGCTGTTATTTGTATCTGAAAGTTGCAAATTTATTGGCAGTTATGTAAGCGAAGTTGTGATTAGCAAGGTTATATCTAATTATTAGTTTTGTTAATTTTTTCATTTGCTATTTTTCGTAATATTTAATTTTTTCATGGTAGCATCCCCTGAACAGCATTTACTTAAATAGAAAGTTAAAATATAATCAAAATTTAGATAACTAGGATGTCCATATTTGATAAAGAAATAGTGGCATAAGTAGGTTTTATATATAGTATATTATGGACATCCTACTTGCCGATAATTTCCGAAAGTATATTGACAACATTCCCGTTTTTAGGAGGAGGGAAGTATTAGAAAACGAAAAATTTCAAATGGAAAATCAAAGGTGTGCAAATAAACGAACCGAGAGGCGTTTTGTGTTGTTTGTAATAGATTTCTTTGCATTTACAGGAGGAAGAGGAGGAGGAAGACGAACCTAAAACCAAAAAAGCTAAAACAACAAATAATACTAAAGGCAAAACTCCTGTTAAAAACAATGCTAAGGCCAAAAAGTAAATAACCCCTTTTTGTGTTTTATCAATAAGTTAGTTTTTTATGTCATGCTGGAATTGTACTTGGTTTTTTTGTATAAGTAAGGATCATAAGGACAATTCTAGTGGAAAATAACTATGTTGCATTGTTCAGCGTATTTGTGAAGTTCTTTTTATTCCAAATGTAACTTTTATGTGAACTTAATTCTTAAGCCAACACTTTAGGTATTTATTTGAAATTCAGTTGTTGTAAATATACAATCTCATTAAACTAGTTTTTTTTCTAATATCATGGAGGTTTTATTTAGGAAAGTAGAGCATATTAATTAGACTTTGGATTCTTGTACCGAGGAAATTATATTTTTTTAATTCATATTAGTGTTTCTTTTTCCAATAGGTGCTTATGGGGGGGGGGGATTTTATAGAAAAGCTAAATGGCGAATCGATGGGCCCTGGCAGGTGCTGGTAGGTACCCTGCGAGTCGCCCCTTTAACGTGTTATATTTTTTTAGCCAAAATGGAGGTCGTGATGTATATAATATTAGGTTTGTTCCAACTACCAATTTTTGCATGGTACATCGTACTGAATGTGAACGGTTTTGTGCGCTGACACGAATTTTGTATCGTCCTACATATAGTACAAATTGCCAGGTAGTTGGAATCGGCCTTGTGTATTGTTGGTACAAAGTGTTTTGTGGTTTTTTTAGCACAATACCCACAAGTGCTTGGTGGTTTAAGGTTATTTTGTAAAAATTGCTGCTGAAAATATGTGTTATGTTTATTGTTAGAAAATACGTACTTTTATAAAAATTTATTGTCATCAAACATTAACAACAAGCCCAATTAATAAAGAATTAAAGCAACCTTCATGCGATACTCGCTAATCGCAAAATATCGCCAAAACAAAAAGGCGCAAACATTAAAGAAGCAGATCTAAAAAATTGTTTATCAAACTTGTTTTAGAAATTGGAGAATAGTAATTGGTCAAATGGCATGTCAATCAAACGAAAAGATTAATTGTTTGTACAATAAATATAAGAGTAAATTGGGCACTATGCAAATAAAAACGACTGAAAAACTAAGACACCTGTTGCTATATTAAGGCACAAAAATTGCACCTGATTTTGCGAAATAAAAAAGTTTTATTAGAGTGAAATCCATTAATTTTAAATGTAATTGACCTATTAGTTAGATTAGGAAATTCCGGACGTGAAATTTGAAATGGGTTTCCACACAGATTTTAATGAATTTGACTGCATTTATTGCAAGACAGCAAGTGCCAGCACTGCCAGTTGTAAAATGATAAAAGGTGAGGTTATATTATGGGCTCGTCGGTGGGTTGTTTATTTATTTATTTTTCCATCGACCGTGTATTTACTTAACCTCGTAAATACACGGTCGACGGAAAAATAAATAAATAAACAACCCACCGACAAGCCCGTAATGTATACAAAATCGTTTATTAATGACTTATATATCTGGTCGTATAACCTGCACTGTTGCCCATAACTACTTATCGATTTCGTCCTATTTGTCGGTACATTTGTTGATATTTTCCTTGCCCCTCTCGCACCTACCAAAATTTCATGCACCTCTATCCTTTAAAATTTATGGTTGTTAGCTTAGCCTTGATCACACATGTGCCGTAGAGCAAACGGTTTTAGTTGTACGAGTCCGGAAAGGTAGGGCGGTCCGAATATTGGGGATCTTCTGTGCAGGACAAACGCTTATTACTTCCAATCTAAAATATTACATATACTAATGCACTTTTGGAGGGATGATGATTTGTGAAAAAACTTTCATCGAATACTGTGCGATTTCCGTAATATAGGGTTAGGAAATTTTGTAAACCTCCTTTTTTTGTTTAAAAGTGTACTTTTCGCATTTTTTTTAATGTATGCACGACCCTGATAAAAGGAAATCTACGTTGGTTTAATTTTCACTCACTGGTTTAGGAGCTGAACAGCAAAATGTGCCAAAAATAGCTATTTTGGTATTTTTACATTAGAAAACCCAAAACCAGTATTATTCTGGTAAATGTTTTTGCTTATCCAAAAAGACCAATTCATTGCGCATAGAAAACATGTTTATTCATTTAAATCGGTTCATCACTTATTGTGTAATAACGATTTACGTCATGTGTTCTCCAGTATCCTTTCTCAAAAATTTTTTTGCGGCTTTATGGTTCATAGTAGGACAGGATCAATATACACGTCAACAGGGTGTAAAAAGGGTTTTTTGTTAAAATCCGATAGTTCGTACAGTTTTCGAGATAAACGCACTTGTTTGCCAGAAATGCTTCAAATCACATTTTTCATAGACTGACTAATAAATACTCACTGCTGACTATGAAAAAATACACTACGTGTCGCTTCTTTCCTTTTCTGTTTAGAGGGGACTTTGCTGATGAAAAAATGAAGGGAACTTGATAGAATATAGGCATCTCACCCCCTTCTATTTATTGGTTCACGCTTGTCTCAAATCACCCTTACAACTTATTTTGTGTCTATTTCACATTAGTACTATTTGAAACAGAAACATCTTTATTCAATTTTTACAAATCCATTCCTTTGCGCACCACCCTTCCGCGTGAGGTTGATTGATTGGCGCGTTTTTGATGTGTAAACATCTATTACTGCGATATGAGGATAAATTTCGGGAAATGGGACGGAAATGTGGAAGCGGATGTGAGATCATAACCCATCAATTATCATGCACAGTACCTACGTACTAAATTAATTCAGCTACTACCTGATAGATGGCGTTTACAGCGCCAACCTCCATGGTGTGTGTTGTGTTGCCTACCTTATTAAAAAAGTCGTGATGTGAGTATCGAACCAGCGATTCCTGGTTTGGAAAGCGGGGCTTGAACCGCTGCACCATCATAAGACTGCCATATGCTTGATGCTTTGTTAGGGCGGTGGTTAGCGTGCACATGATGCAAGTGCAAGTACAATGGACTCAGGGCCCGTGTGGCAGTTAAAATTTAGGGTGTAGGTGAAATATTGTCAAATTTTCTGAACCACGTGATTACCAATTACTTAACTGAATATAATTATCTACATACATACGTAACATAAGTAATATAAAATTTAAAAAAATTAATTATAATTATGAAAAAACCGCATACAAGATCAGTCTCGACTACTAGCAGACCCGCTTATATTATTATGTCTAATTCGACTGGATTAATAATTATGTATCTATGTTTGTAACATGAAATATGGGAAAAAGAAGAAACATTTTCAAAGGATACCCACAATTGCCGCAATGGGAGATCGGGGCAGTATAACTTTTCTTACAGCAAGCTAAAATCGTCACTATACAGCGCTTTCATTCAACAAGTTATGTTTTGATAGAATACTAATAACTAATCAATTTTAACACAGAACCCATCAAAATAATAAGTACACTAAATTAAAGAATAACTGTATTACTTCTATTTCAAGAATTATTGTTGACCCCACTTTACCCCACGTTCGATGGTATTAAGGCGACGTTACACGGCGTGGGGAGTGCCACGCCTGGAGTGAAAACTGTCACGCCACACGCCATATAATTGTGCTGGCGTGGCGTCGCGTGCTGGGTCCCGTCGATTGGCGGTAAACTTTGCACACTTCAAAGCCGCACAGCGCGCGAAGTGGACTGGCATGCGTATACAGTTACACGGCGCGGAGTCTTCGCCCGTAAATTTTAAAAATTAGTCAAATTCAGTAGATATTTAGCTAAGCAAGTGACAACATGCCGTGGTCAAACGAAGCAATATCAGAATTTTTATGCCTATACGAGCAAGAACCAATAATTTGGAACCCGAAGCACAATGAGCACAAAAATAGAAATGCTGTACATGATTCCTGCATGCGAATCCAACAAAATTTTAGTATTACTAAACCGTATTACCGTTTTCTTTTCTTCTTTTTTATCAGATCATCACTGTCCAACAAAATATAGCAAGCTGCTGCACAACCGAGCATCCGTTTTCGACGAACGGACATGTTGAAATGAAAAAGAAGCCGCGAGAAACTTGTCAGTTTGCAGGTCGTGTAATCGCGATGGCCAAATTGCGAAATGGTGTGTCACTCCGCACGCCACACTCCAGACGTGGCACTCCCCACGCCGTGTAACGGCGCCTTTAGACATCCAAATGAATGCCGATGTGACATGGCCGAGGAACGTATAAAATGGATCCGTAATATTTGAATGGGAAACATTCTTATCCTGCATCACATTCACGATCCAATTGTTTTATGATATGACGCAAGGTATATAGTTGATCACAATTAGTAAACGGCACGGGATAATCACCCTGTGGGGATGTCATACACGTTCAATAGTACAAACATGTGACATATGAAACATATGTGTTTTAATAGTGTTCAAGTTAAGACCGACGTATGGTAGATTTTTTTATTTCTATTGTTCGACAGCAAAGCAATTTGTGCAACGGGTGTTTTTGTCGAATGCGGATGGCGATCCGCGATGAGTTGAGAGGAAGCCACCCTCGTACAATTTTAATTTTGTTTTATTGTTGCGATAGTAAGCATGCGTTCTGCACAACTTTTAAATCAGTAATCACAGCAGTTAATTTTGAATTTCGATGGAGTATTTTCAAAGTAAAATTCAATGGTGGACCTTTATTGGCGATAGATGCTATTCTAAAGCCAAATTTATTAAAACTCTAAAGTAGCTAAAAACGACAAAAAAAATATAAGCTTAAGTTTCTGTTTAAACGGAATCGTAAACAGTCAATGTGTAGATTTTGTAGGACTTTGAACTGGAAGTTGAACGGAAAAATGATATAAAAGTAAAACAAATTTAAAAAATTAATTACATCACGGGAACGCGTCTTGTCCTTTCCCTCTCACCTCGTTTACCTACGCTCTTCAAATATACTGGATAAGTCTCTTAATATTATTATTGGTATAAAAATAGCTAGTCGAAGACTGGAATGCTCGGGAAAAAAAAGTAATTATTAATTCCACAGATTTTATTGCGTTGACAATCTTGCAACGCTTATAGCGACATTGTGGTAGGCTTTTGCGCTATAAAATTGTCATTTTAACATGCGGATAAAGCGGCTCTATAAAGTCCAATGGTAACATTTTGGCAATGTTTTTGCATTGTCTCTTCGATACATGAAGTGAGACCATCACCAAAGCTAAAAAAGAAAATATTTATAAAAACTATAGTGAATAGCACTTTTTTAATACAGTTTAAGTCAAACCTATAAACTAGAGTTAGGGTCAGTTTTACAATGAGGTTTGTCCGTGGAATCAGCTTATCTATGGAAGAATTTTCTAAGATACAATTGTTCTAACAATTGCATACATGGCAATTACCTATCTGCCCATAATTTTTTTCTGCCTTTGTAAAACTAGCCCCTAGTAACAAAGATCATGATTATGTAGTTCGAATATTGTACTAAATTATTATACAGCCAAAAAATTTGAAGTTTTTATCTTGGTGCTGCAAAAGTAAGAACTGGTTTTGAGTGTGTTGATTCCAATAATACCTAACTTCTTCCCCTAGCAGCTCTAATTTTTCAATTACGGGCTAAATTATTTTGGCATAATAGGCAAAAATAATAAAAACATCTGAAATTAGAATCTCATTAGCCAGTTTGGGTTAGAACCCCTATCACGAACTAATTAACACCTGCTATGTCGTGGTTACCACTGCCGTGCCCTGTTAAGTTTACTATTGAATTTTTCGTTAGTCGTAGATGCTACCATTTTGTGTGACTTTTTGGCGTCTTTCAGTAATAAAACCAAGAAGACTAGAACAAGCCGAGCTTGCATGTTTCGGGCGGCACAAAATACATCGCAATATAAACGTAATGGCGGCGGACTGTTACCTACGTAAAGCGGTACCGCGCACAATTACACCTTAACCTGAGAAAGCACATTGGGGCTGGGAAAGCCCGAAGGCCAACCTCTGAGCCAGCACTTTGGCTAGGAAAGCACGAAGGCTGACGGAGACTTCCGAAGCTAGGTAGGGCGCCGCTAATCTCCGCTAGCCGCTCGCTGCTAAATATGGCATGCACAAGCAGACGTAGTGGTGTGGATCATGCATATATTTTTGTTAAAATGTATGTGGCAAATATACTTGGAAATGAGTTATCTGGCCTATCTTAGCGTGCACTTGGGAGACCACGATAAATCTTGAGCTCCACATATCCTATTACAAGTAAAACATGCATTGGACATTTTCGACACTGGATAATTGAAAAAATAAGTGCCTAAAGTTTTGACTACCAGTGGTTTGGAGGGAACCAAGAAGGCATGATGATGACTGCTCTTTTTGTCTCGTAAATGTTAAAGCCATCAATCGGAACCATAGACACAAATGCATCTATGCACAACCATAGACACAAATGCTAAATGATGTAATACCTATTGCATCATTTAGCAGCCTGCTATGGATGATGATACAGAAGCACCAATGTCTGATTTTTACAATCAGAGAACAACGTCAAAAGGACAAAACAATTGATTTTTAAAAATAGAAATTGGTACATTGGCAAAAAATTATATTGGTACGTTTTCAAATGTATGAGATTCCAATTGTCGTAGTCTGATATGTCTTCGATTTTTTTAAGTCTCCTTCTAGATTTGCTCGGTTGCACAATTTATCGCACCAATGAACGACATTAACTCGAATGCGTATTCGTATTCATTTGTTCAAGTAGGTATAAATAGTTATTTGTGTGTTAAGAGCGCAAAGTACTGCTTGCGAAAGAAATATCCGCTTCGCGTCGCGCGGTATTCTTTCAAAAGCGGCAATGGCAGTTTGTGCTCGTAATACATACAACTTTTGATGTATTGTAGAAAAAATCTACAATCGCTTAATACAATGTGTGTTCTTGTATGTATTTGACATATGTTTATATATGAACCGATTTTTATAAGTTTTTTTTGTTAGCTACATTTCTCATGTGTCATTTTTGACTGACAAGCGCCTGCTAAGGAATTTATAATAAAGAAGCGAGCGGGAATTGACACTATTGCCGCTTTAAAGCGACAATTATGTCATCATCGAAAATGGCGTACTTTGCGTTGAGAATTGAAAGCGCAAAAGCCTACTATTGAGGCGATTGTAGAAAAAAGTCTTTTTCAGCTATCATGGCGTGTGTATGCATCAATTTACGCGTTACGTTTATTGTTTTTGGTTAATATCTAGGAGCATCAGCACGCGACGTATGTTGATGCAATAAACAACTGACGTCTCATAGAGTACAATACAATTTCGGCCATGTTAAGCACTAACGCATGTCTCACTTAGTTTTTTCGGAAACAGTGTCAGAAAAAATGTTGGAAAACAATTTATTATCTTAACTCAAATTTAAAGTCACATTGACAGTTCTACATATTAATATATTTTCAGTAATATCTAACTCTACTATTAAAAACAGAGCCGACAATTTATAATAAACCTCCTATAATACTCCCAACAGCGAAAAATAAAATTATGGACCCTTGCTGGCATTATATTCGGTCCATCAAAGATTGTTGATGCCTTGATAATAAGTTTAAGAAGCGTAACCCGTATTAAGGAAGAGTCTACATCTGGTAAACTCGTGTTTACTATGAAAGAATTATGAAAGAAGAGACAAAAATATTATAATTAAAACAGTTGGGAAGCAATACGGATGCGAGTCTGTGGCGTATTTTAAAGAATATTGGCTCTTATTTTACAGAGGAAAATAACAGACGTTTTCCTTTGTGAGCAACCTCACATCGCAAGTGAGAGAATAGCTTTTTTACGAGAATTTAAGAGGATATCCGACGAAATTATAAACGGATATCCGACGCAATTTGTGTACCTTGTCGAAACATGGATTTTTGCGGAGCGATTACTTAAGAAAACGTGGCAAGATAACAGTGTAAAAAGTTGTAAAACTGGCCACACAGGAAATGGTAAGCGTTTGTTGCGCTACATGCTGGAACTAGGCCTGGATTCATATAAAATGCTTCATTACTTTTTTCTACTAAGTCAAAGTCAGCGGACTACCACGATTCGATGGACCAAAATTCTTTAAAGAAATTGATCGATTACAAATCTTACTGAGCCCTCAATAGTGGTGATGGATAATGCGTCCTACCATAGTTTTTTGGAAGAGCATATTTCTACTGCTTCCTGTAATAAAACAAGACTGAAAGAATGTTTTTTTAGAGGCATAAAATTTTCGAAAGATTATTTATCTGAAAATTGAACTTATGCAAGCATATTTATGCAAGCAGCACAAACAGACCCCAAGATATGCCATATGAACCTGCTCTGAAAAAACATCAAGTACTGAGATTTCCACCTTACCATTGGCATTAGAATCCAATAGAATTAGTGTGGGGCATTTGTAAAATTATTATGATTATTGACTATTATATACGATAGTGATTATATATGATAGATTGATTATTATATATGATAGTGATCATTATTATCGACATATTGGTGAAGTTGGTTGCGGAGACAAACAAGTTTTAGAGATGTGGCAAAAGGCTTTAGATCAAATTACTCCAGACATTTGGGAAAATTGTGTTAGACATGTACAAGAGATTGTAAATAAAAATTGGAAACGTGAAGTACGTTACGATGAGGTTGAACCGTTAATTATTAATTTGGGTTCAAGATCTGAAGATGATGAATGAAATTCTAATACTTCTATTAAATAATTCACGTGATTTGTTAAATACACGTTTTTACTTTAATTTATAGTCATTTACAAATTGTTAAATAATCTGTTTTGACTTCACAACAAACGTTGTCTATATTTTACAATAGATGTGGTTTCCCCAAGAGCAGGTTCTTCACTAATTTTTTTCATTTTCTTCTACGAACACCATCACGTTTCTGCTCTAGCCTTACATTTATGCGTTCGGCGCTGTAACGACTGCTATCTATATTCAGTAAAACATTTCAATACCGTCAAATTGCGCCCGCTTTATTCTGGTGCCGCTTTCCTCAGAAATAGGGATGTGCAAATTTTCTAAAATATCCATGTTGACATTATTTGATACATCGAAATCCAAACATATAGGAGGCAGCAATAAAAATAATGTTATTGTACTTGAATGAATTACTTGGTGTTGACCGTGTCGACGATATAACAAAATTAAACATAGATGAAAACGAAATACGTTCATGTTAACCGTTAACATAAACAAAATAAATTCGATGTGTAAATATTAAAACCATAACAAACTCTTGAGAACTGCTGTATTATAGCACATTAATTTGATCCGTACAATTGTACACGCCAAGATAGCTGAAAACGAGTATATTACATTCTTTTTTGGAAATTATGTATCAGAGAAGAACAGAATTAGCGGAAAATATGTCCTCGGTTGTACCATGGGCATAAAAGTTCACTACCTCCATGACTACTTAGATCATTTTCCAGAAGACCCAGGTGATTTTTGTGAATAACAGGGTAAAAAATATCCATCATGACATTCAAGACTGAAAAACATATGGAATAACAACATACGTGATGAATGGATGTTTATCTATGAGTGCTTTGCGGAATAATCACCTTATACTTTGTTTTGATGTTTTAACTGGGAGTTGGAGTAAGTAGTAATAACGTGAAATGTAAAAAGCTAAAAAAAATCCGCTTGCAGCACAGCACCCGTGATAGAAGTGAATACTTCTTCACCGATTCGTTGAGAGAGTGAGAGAGAGAAACAGAGGGGGAGAGAGATGTATTGTACATATTGGCTTTATGGTAACTGAAGGGTGACACATGTTCCTGATTCTAAATGGTCTAGATTTCTCGAGAATATAGCATCAATCGTTGTTCCTGATTTAGTCATGGCAATCCAGTCGTTATTCATATCTAAACCGAATTTCTCACGAAGAAAGTGAAGTAGTGGCAAAGACGCATCCTCCGCAAAAATATAATCATCCATTTGGATCGGATTCAAAAGCCCAATACAGATATATCCAGCAGGATATGCATAAGGTCTTACGGAGGTCTCGGCATAAGTAATATTGTATTCTGGTTAAAACCGATTCTGTCATGATCGTTTATAAATTATATTAAAATTGCTTTCCGCTTTAGAACACTTGTACAGTGCCGTTCAATTGAAAGTGAACGACTCTTATGAGAAATTTTGGAAATTTTCCCATTGTGAAGCAGGCTTTTGTAAACAGATCACATTCAAAATTATTTTAGGTTGAAGTATCCGTCAGTTATAGGGTGACAGCATTTTATATACAGTATTTATTAAGGAAAATCTATATGGTAAGGACGTCTCTTGTAAAAAAATCCATTAAATTAACAAACTAACTGAGAATTTAAGAAAATTACTATGAATTAATATTTGGTCCAAGCACCATTCGCGTTTATAACTTTTTGAAGTCTATTTCTCATAGACAATAATAGTGTCCTGGTGTAATCCTCGCCAATATTTTCCCAGGCATGTTCAATCGCCAACCACAGTTCTTCTACGTTCGCTGGTCGGAAATTTCTGCTATACATGTCTTTTTCCATTTGTGCCCATACATTTTCTATCGGATTTAAATCCGGCGACTTAGAGGGCCAAGGCAGAGTGTTAATATGGTTTGTATTCAGCCATTCAGTAACAACTCGTGATTTGTGAATAGAGGAATTATCCTGAAATATAAATTTAATTGAAATATGGAAAAAGGAAAGAGGAAATAAAAATATTTTCCTGCTGGAAAGTGAAGTTCTCGGGATATAAAATGGAAACGGAAGGTAACATAACATATTCTAAAATGCGAGCGTAGCTTTGACCAGTAAGACGCTCTCTGATTCTCCAAGTAACACCTGCTCCTTGGCAACATATCCATGCCCACACGTTGATAGAGAAGCGACCACTACGAGCTCTAGGATTTATATAGCGCTCTTCATAACGGCAATTTCTTGGGCGGTATACACGCACAGAGCCATCATAGCAGGATTGAAAAACTTTTTCGTCTGAAAAAATTGTGTTGTCCCAAAAGTCCTGTGGCACACCGACAAATTGGTTGGCAACGTTTAACCTCTGCTGCTTATGCCGTGGCAACAGAGAAACTTTATTTGCAGCCGAAAAATTCCTCAGCTCAGATGCTTTGATACGTCGTCTTGCGGTTTCCACCGAAGCAGGAAAATTTGTTAAGAAGCAGGCAGTCACTGCTGTATCAAAAGGATTCTGTCGGAGGTGGTCAAGGACGAGGTCGTCTTCCTCCACACTTCTGAATTTCTGACGGCCCCCTCTATGGACGTACTCAACAGTTCCTTCTGCATTCCATTTTTGCTTAATTTTGTAAATGCAACCTTTACTCACATTCAAAGTATCTGCAACTGCTTGCATTGACCACCCGTTCTGCAGTAACATCACAGCTGTCATTTTTTGCGGTTCAGTTAAGCGCGGCATAATAATAATAATGATAATAATTATAAGAGGAAAACTTCAAAATATAGAATAATTATTAGTAAACTGTCACATTAATTAAAAAAATCGTTTACTTTCAATTGAACGGCACTGTACGTTTCGCATTATTTTGATTGTTTTGTTATTATTGAGGGCCGGTATTATAACTACTCTTCTACGGATTAGTACAGCTGTTTTACTAATTTCATTAGCGTTTACATAGTCTGCAACTTTTTTCCTATTTTTTTCACCAACTTTCGGTGAATCCGGAAAATCTAACCATGCGATCGTGACTTCACCTGCATCATCACAATCAATATGCTCTAGTTTTCCCACTGCACCGTTTGCTAAACCATCAATATTTGTTGTTATCATATAAAACACATCTTCGACAAACACAATTTCATATATGCAGTCCTGCAGTGTCAATAAATGACATTTTATGGAATTTCAACGTTTTGACGTACAAAAGCTTCTTGCTCCGCAGATGTGCATCCAATATAAATATCGCTGCATTCACTATATCTGTTTCTCTCTCTCTCTCCCTCAAAATCAAATCAAATCAAATACTAATTTTAAGCAACACTTTGATTATATAAAACAATATACTTACTGGCAAATTTCAGACTTAGTAGGTATGTAGGTGGATAGTTTTCTTAATTCCGTGTATAAAACTCGCGTACAAGCGTGGATTTCATAATGCTTCTCCGCATTATCCGGACAATAATGAAAACCTAAATAAAATATCAAGTGAAACACAAAGCAAATATAACGCGATTACCAAACGCGGTGTGACCAAACACCGAATCATTTCAGGCGTTACCTCTTGCACTTCTAATACACTGTATGTAAAGGGTCCGCCAATAAGCGCGCTCGATCTTTAAAATGAAATAAAGCAAGTTGTGTGAGAGGTATAAATGAAATTTATTTTTTGTTTGAAAGAGTATTCGAAGGCATTATGTATGGAAAATAATATCGGTCAAATGTCCACCTCGGCTTCGCTGGGTGGCGCGCATACGAGAAGTCCAATTTTCAACGACTCTGGCGCACAAATCGGGCTGTATTTTATCGATGGCGTGGCGTATGTTGACTTTGAGGGCATCAGTGTTTTGTGGTTGGTTTGCGTAGACCTGTGATTTAAGAAAACCCCACAAGAAATAGTCTAGTGGGGTTAAATCGCACGATCTCGGTGGTCAGTTGATGTCGCCTCCGCGCGAGATAACCATTCCTCCGAAGCGCTCGTGCAGAAGATCCATTGTGGCGCGCGCTGTGTGGCTCGTAGCGCCGTCCTGCTGAAACCACATATCCTCGACATCCATATTGTCGATTTCATGCCAGAAAAAGTTCGTTATCATGGATCTGTATCGTTCGCCGTTTACCGTGATGGACACACCATCGTCGTTCTCGAAGAAATACGGCCCGATGATGCCTCCGGCCCAAAATCCACACCAAACAGTTACCTTTGCTGGGTGCATTGCGACCTGGTGGACCTCCTGTGGATTGTTCTCGGCCCAATAACGGCAATTCTGCTTGTTGACATTCCCATTTAACCAAAAATGTGCCTCATCGCTGAAGATGATTTTGCGACCAAAATCGGGGTCGACTTCCAACTGCTCTAAAGCCCAATCAGCGAAGATACGGCGCTGTCTATGGTCGTTTATTTTGAGCTCTTGTGTCAGCTGGATCTTGTACGGATGCATGCCCAAATCCAGATGCAAGATTCGGCGAAGTGATGTTTCCGAAAGGCGGAGTTCCTGTGCGCGACGTGAAATTGACTGTCGCGGATTTTCACGCACTATCTCGCACTATCGCACTATCGCACACTATCGCGCACAGCGGCGACATTCTGGGCAGATCGGACGTTTCGACGACGCGTCGGTGTTGGCTGATTGTTCACCGAACCGGTTGCCTCGAATTTGTTAATCAAACGACGGATAGTCGACTCAGCAGGACGATCAAATGCACCGTAAAATTGGCGGAGCGCGCGGAACGTTGCTCGAACCGATGAATGATTTTCGTAATAAGTTTTAACGATTTGCACATATTGCTCGCGGCTGAATTGGTTCACGGTGATGATTTGTGAAGATACACTGAATAATAACAACTACGTTGGCCAACTCTACCACAAACAACATGGCCGCCATGAGCTGTCAAAGATCGAGCGTCCCTATTGGCGGACCCTATACATTGTACAAGAGCCAACATTTTAATTTTCCAATTTTCTGGCATTAAACATGAAACTATTAGTATAGAATTATTTTTTTAGACTAACTATTTATAGAAGTTAATTTAGTTTTTGTCAGATATCATAAAAATAATAAGATCGTCATGAATTCCTTTTAAGTGTATAGTCCTCACGATGCCAATGCAGCTGACGCAAACCGCGTTGTTTAGTAGGTACCAACTTACCTGAAATAATTTCAGGGCTATCCTGTAATTTGCACAAATACTTCACGGAGGAAATAAATCCCTTTATAAACATCTGGGGCAAATCTTTAGATTGGTGTGGTAAATATTCTGTATACACATCTAATATTGGCTTCGTGCATATTTCCAGGTATTCCTGGAATATGCCACAGAAGTTGTTAGCAAAACTGGCGTTTGTTGATTGGAAACATTCACGTGATTCCTTTTTAGCAGCCTGTGGAAAAATAGAAGTCGTTATAGACCGGGAGGTAGTGACATTTTCAGACGTGATTTTACCCAGTATGCCTTTTGGATGGTATTATCATATGCATATTCTGATGATAATAAATGATAAATTAAAGAATCATCCCGGGCACTTCATATATTTTCTTCATATATTATCTTCATGTATTATTTTCATATATTATCCTCATGTATTATCCTAGCACACCATGTACTCTTCGTAATGGCAACCTGTTTAGAAACGCGGATAAATCATTTTTTAAATGCAAGCACACCTAACCCCTCAAACACCCGACACGACACCCTCGGGGGTAATACACACTGGCGAAGAAAGTCAAGAGCGCCAGAAGCAACGCTCTGCCGGTGGGGCCCATCAGCCAGGATGTGGCACTGATCACATTTGTGGGGAGGGTTACGTGAAATGCGCGGCCTACCTAGATCAATGTAGGCGGTCTCGGCCTACATAGATATTAGGGGTAAAGAGCAAGCAGTACCGCTCGGCTCCCTCCTATCGAGGTCACATATTTAGCCAAGAATATTGGCTCGAGCACACCTAACCGTGACAACAATTTGACAACGGCATGCATATGACTTGCAACTATAGTATTTTACTTGAACTTTGTTTTGGAGCAACAGGCAGCCCGAGTAAAATCGTATCGAAACGCTTAATTTGCAAACAAAAAATGTCAACTAACTTTAATATATGAAGTCCCCGAGATGATTCTTTAATTTATCATCTATTTATAATTATACTGTAATAAAAAGTATGTTGGGCACACTAGGCGATCTATTCAAACTAGATTCAAGGACCACATGGCCCATCTCAAATACGGAATGACAGAAAAATCTAGCGTTTCTCAATATGCTTTTGACAACAATCATAAGATAGACATTAGTAACTTAAGATTAATTACGAATGTCACAAACAATAGGATACTCTTGAAAGTTCAGAAATTAACAAATGTAGAAATAGTATGAATAGTGACAAAGGGCCTAAATAGCCCGCTCTTTTGGTTAGTCGGTCATGGTTCATTGAACCGTGACAGTAATTTAGGTATAAATAGGATACGCTGTTAATGTTAGTTGAGTTTTAATAATCTCCCGATGATGCCAACTTGGTTGGCGAAACGCGCGTCGAGTAGTGTTCAGTGTTTTCGTGGTTGTGGAAAGCCACGTCAGTGTCTGTATGTGAATATGATTTGAAAATACAAAAGAAATTGTGAAAATAAAGTTATACAGGCAAAAAAATATAATAAATTTATAGAAATTGAAGATGTCTAAAATGACTATACTCGTACACACAGGTGATTACTATTTTATTATCAGTGAACTCAACGAACTCTTACTTCACAACGAACCAGGAGAAGTTTTTGTAGGAGAATTTGAAATTCCAGTATTTTTTTGCATTATAGTTAAATAAATGTATATAGGTATTTATTTACCTGAATCTTTTCTTCAAGATTTGGGCCTATCTTCGACATAGAACCTTCTATAATTGACTTTACAGGATAGTATAATTGAAAGAGAGGTTCGTATACTTCATAGCATCGTGCTGAAAGATAATTATATTCATTTATTACAAGAAAACATCCATCTATAATAATAGTTATCGGTCAACTTTTAAAAAATAGGAACAGTATACTTTATGGTTTTATTTCACACACTTCCTATTCCTAAAAAAAACATAAAAAACACTTTTTTCGTATCGTTATTAGTCGTATTTCTTGTACGGACTTTGATGGACCATGGACCAGGCTGGTCCTCTAAATCCGCAGTACACCTTTTGGTGGCAGCTTGCTTCGGAAGCATTTCTTCATGGACCTGCTCAGGCAGGTCATCGATGAATGGCCCATCAATGTCGTCACACATCAGGCCTGGTATGCTCTAGCAAGATTGGCCGCTGCAATGGTTGCAAACAGCCTAGGATTTTGGTTCTGCTTTCCTGTAACCAGAACTGCTTAACTCTTCCGTAACCTTTAACAGTATGAGTAGACATAAATAAAGTAGTCTGAAGCAGAGAGAAAAATCTTGCAGCATCCCTGGTTGGAGGAAACCTGGCGATATTCATGTTGGACTTAATTGCTGCCCTTGTGAAGATTTTGGGATTTATATACAGCCTTCATACAGTGAAACGGGGAAGCTGTCTCCTGCTTCGCCGACCTGAACTAGTGTGGCATTGGGGCGTTCAAAGCGTCGCCTGGCCAAAAAGTGCTGAGGTTGCATGACAAGCACTAAAGGCGCGAAGGAACAGTGCGCCATTCCCGATTGTGCTTAGGGGTCAACAAGACAAGAATTCTTGTCTTGATAATAACTTCTTGTCTTGTCTTGAGAAAAAATCAAGAAATCTTAAAAAATCTTGTCTTGACGTTTTCTTGACATCTTATATCTTGTCTTGACTCAAGAAATTTCAAGATCTTGAAATTTCTTGATTAACCGGTGACACCGTACATGGTGAACGGTGTCCCGCGGTTCCCCGCCGGCGAACTTTTTATTGCGTTGCGTGCTAACACGGCAATCTGGTGGTTCCCCGATCTTTATTTGTTTTCTGACGAACGCAAATAACGTCGCGCAGTTGCACGTTTTACCCCATTTAGTTAAGTAAGGTTATTATTACAAAGTGGTAATATTTACCTGTTTTGTTATATATTTGATGCCAGTTTGTGAATAGTGGTGGTAAAAAGTACATTATATTATTATTATCTTATTTTACCATGAGTGACAGTGACTTTTCAGTAAACAGTACGTCTGCTGAGCCATTTGGCTCCGATTCTGGCTCCGAATATTTACCAACAAGTAATAGACAAAAACGTAAGCATTATAGTTTTCGTAAATATGAAATGATCAGTGAGACCAACGCGACTACGACTAATGCGAGTGAGAATGACAAAACTGAAACCGTAGCTGTCTGCGATAGCGACAGCAAAAGGAAAAAGCAGCAGCATTCACCATTGCAGGATAGTGGTACTCGTGGCAATACTGGCAGAAAGAAATTCTGTGATTTTTTTTGAAATTGAGGTGGACACCAGTACCAACGGAAAAAACAAAAATGATAAATTAGCCAAATGTATACCATGTTTTCAAAAACATAACAAAAGTGTCTACCTGAAAATGAAAAATTCTGGTACTTCTGGGTTAAAAAGACACTTAAAAGCAAAGCATGGGTCGTTATTTGACAAAGAGTTTTCTCAAGGAGAGCCTGATCGAAGCAAGGTTCAATGTTCTGCGCCAAGTGGAAGTGGAAGTACTAGTATTTTAAATTGGATGAACCGAAGTCACAGTAAAGAAAATGTAAGTTGAGATTTATTATAATAGTTTGTATAATACCCACTAGTGCACGTCACAGAGCCCTAAATCGCTTTATTAATTAAAAACTTTTCTTAAATTTGTTATTTTCATAAAGGAAAAATATACTTTTATATTTTTCAATCCTTATGTTAAATCCCCCCCACTTTTATGATGCCAACGGGGGAAGGGGGGATAAATTTTAAAAATCGTGTTGTATATAATTTTAAAGATTTAGAGAACTTATAGATTTGGAGTTAGAGAACTTATTTCTATTAATAATTACCTATTTGTGTTAAGCAACTCCCCCCCCCCCCCAAGGGCAGATATTGGAGGGGGCTTAAAAGTCGTGTTTTATATCATTTCTAGGGTTTTCGGGGTCAAGAAACTCATTTTTATTATCCCTTTAATTCTACTAATAATAATTTATAGGATGCCTGAGTTTATCTGGTTTAAAATATAGGTATAAATATAGGAGTTTACTCAGAAGTTTATTTTACAACTGGTAACAATCTATAGGACTTACTCGTATAAACATTATGTCCTTATTTTCAGGAGTTATTCCTTTAAACAAAGAAGTTGTTGACGAACTGCTCATAGAATTTATTACGAAAAAGTATTTGCCATTTAATTTCTTTGAAGATGATGTTACCAAAAATTTATTTTCATATTTAAATCCAGAAGTGGCTCTACCTAGTAGTAATAGCTTAAAAAGAAAAATTATACATAAATATGAGGTAATGAAGAATTCTGTAACGGGCTTTCTGAAAGAAGAAGTGGATCAAAAATTTCGTTGACTATTGATGGGTGGTCATCTATTGGTATGAAGGGCTACTATGGCATTACAGCTCACTTTGTGGACAGAAATTGGAATATTCAGTCAATTGTTTTAGACTTTGTGCCTGCTGAGAGAAGCCATACAGGTGCATCTGTCGCAAACATTCTCTTTGAGGTGCTAAAATCTTATGATGTGCTGGACTGCAGGTCTAAACTTAGCTGTCCAGGGTTTTATGAAAGTTGTTGAACCAAATCGAAACAGTTTAGACATCGAAAAGGATTTGGAGTATTTGGAGAATGAGATCGAAGCAGAAAATGATATAAATGATACTGATTTAGATTTCAACTCTCCTGTAAGTAAAATTAGATACCTTGTAAAAAAAATCAAAAACTCTGAGCAAATGCAACTTAAACTTAACAGTGCTTGCGAGGCCGTAAACTGTAAGATGACTATGCCAAAATTAGATGTACCTACAAGATGGCATTCGACTTTTGACATGGTAACATGGGGTTTAAGTGTGAAAAATGCTTTAACTATATTTTGCGATAACATCGAAAATCTAAATAATTGTAAGATATCAGATAAAGAATGGGTTTTTTTCAGTAAATTTTGTCAGTATCTGAGAAGCTTCAAAACACTTTCTTTAATACTCGAAGGGGAAAAATATTGCACACTCGCATTGGTGGTAATTGGAATAAACTTACTTTTAGACAAACTAGAAATATGGGCTCATGAACTTGATAATAAAGTTGATAGAGACGCTACCGATGAGAAAATAATTTACTGCATTCAAGCTGCGAGAGATAAAATACTGAAACACTATAACAAAACTAATTGGTTATACTGTATAGTTCTTATTTTGGATCCTCGACATAAAGTCGAAGCATTTTCCTCTTCTTCATGGGGAAAGCATCTACAATCAGAGGCAGTTCAAAAATTTGAAGAAATATTTAAAGCTAGCTACTTTAATAAATCCGCCGAGAATGATCTACAGGATCCAATACCAGAATCAGCACTGAGCCTTGAAAAAGAAGATAACGAATTTGATTTAGATATTACTTACCTATTTAAGAAAGCTAATAATGATAACTCAGAATCTTGGAAGTATGAAATTGGAAAATACTTAAATGAGCCTAGGACAGAAAATTCTGAGAATATACTTGATTGGTGGAGAAGACACGAAAATGTCTACCCGTCGTTATCGAAAATGGCCAAGGATTTTCTCGGAACGCCAGCAACATCTGTACCTGCGGAAAGGCTATTTTCAAGAGAAGCTTTAACAATAACAAAGCCAAGAAATCGGCTAGGCGTTGACTCCATAAGAAGTCTTATGTGCCTTAATTCATGGCTTATGAATTCCGATTTAAAAATGTGTTAAATTTGATATTTAAAATCTAGTTTGCAGTTTTAATTTCAACAGGATTATCATTAATTTATTGTTTTTTATATACATGTTTGTGGACCGTTCTAGCAAAAAATGTGTTCTCTTTTTCACAAATAAATACGTTTTAGCGTTTTCATTGTTAGTCAAGATATTTCAAGATTTCTTGTTTTCTTGACAAGAAATCTTGGTATTGATATAAAATTTCTTGTCTTGTCTTGAAATCTAAAATTACCTTGTCTTGATCTTGTCTTGAAATCAAGACAAGATCAAGACAAGATCTTGAAATTTTCAAGAATTTGGCGACCCCTAATTGTGCTTGATGCGTGAAGGAATTCGTGGTGGTGGTAGGTGATATATGGGTTTTTTCCTCTCCCATATTATTTAAAGATAATGTTCTTCTTTGGTCTGTTTGTTGAAAGGGTGTGGTTGATAAACAATTCATATTTTAAGCGACTTATAAAAAACTAAATAGACCAAATTGGTCTCGTTTTGATGGAAATTTATGGCACTTTAATAACGTATATAATGACTTTTACCGTAGAATAGTCCTTAGTGGTAATAGTGGTCAACATTGATGAAAAAATCTTTTTCTTTGGAAATTTTGCAAATCTTTGAACAGCTGTATATTTTAAACGATTTGGTCGAGACCAAATTATCTCCATTTGCAAATTTAGTGTACTTAAAAAGTGTACATAATGATTTTGACGTAACACAGGTCCTTGGTGGTAAAAATTAGGAAAAACTGAATAACTGAAGTCCGAAAATTTAATGATTTTTCAAATATTTAACAATGATCCGGAGGGCTTGCGAGGTGGAAAAATTGGATTTGTCATTACCACTTCATCACATATAGCATATAAAAAAATTAGAATTACTTCATTTGATGCAAGATAATACCCCTTGTTTGGTACGATTTCGATGTACTATACCGTCGTTTGGGAGAAAATTGATCACAAAGTTGTCTTTATACACGGAGTCTTATGAAAGTTCACTCAGAAAATTGAGTTTATTCGAAAAAAGAGGCAGAAAAAATAGAGATATATGGACAAAAATTGTTTCAGCAATAGTAAATTACATTCTGGAAGCATATAATGGCTATGTATTAAATTTGTAGAAGATTTTATATATATATCATAAACATTTAGAAGTTGCATGTTTCTATGCAGTCCATGTTGGAACCACAGCTTACCAATAGTGGGTTAACTGTGCTGGAACTGCACTCATATTTGTTAGAGGAGAGCAACTAACTACTCATTTGTTTTAAAAAGCTGCTTATCCCAAGACTATTTAAAAAAAAATTTCAGTGTGATGAGGAACGAACAGATTATTCCAAATTCGATACACGTAAGAAAATCTGAAAATTATCTGTGTTCCAATATTTAAAAACTACAACTACAAGCAGTTATGATGAAGATGATAGGGCATTTCTGTCAGCCTTTCATAAATAAAACCACACCAGTACCTATACCAAGAAGTGCTGCTTCTCAGCGAAATTGAAAATGTATATTTAATTTAAATTATACCGAGCTAAACTATTTCTATAATATCTGTGGAAATATACTACAGACTATTGCAAAGACTTCAAAATCTTGTCACCTTGTGCAGATGCTGCAGGATCCACAACTCCAATTTATATGAAGTTTACCAAGCTTAAGCCGTTTAGAGAGTAAGTTTATTCGAGCAGTTTAGATATCACTCCCTTTTTTAATGCAGAAACAGTTTTTTATTATTTCATAGAAATGGAAAGCGTTTTCAAAAAATACTTCTCTCTTATTTCAACACAAAACATCAACACTTTAGATTTAACTTTAGATTTAGAATTACACGATTGTCACAAACTAAAAAATAAGATTATAAAAAGATTTATAATATCTAGGCTATAAGTTAATTCAAAAAAATACAAGGCTGCCACAAAGTATGGCAATAAGTCAGTGGTAGGTCATTCTTTGTAATAATTTGGAAATTTAAATGTGTTGCCATTATAACATTTCTGTTATAGAACAGTTAAATAAGTTGTTAAAATGATATAGGTATATTAATTTTTAGAGTTCCGTACCCAAAGGGTAAAATGGGACCCTATTACTGAGACTCCGCTGTCCGTCCGTGTGTTCGGCTGTCACCAGGCTGTATCTCATGAACCGTGATAGTTAGACACTTGAAATTTTCACAGAGGATGTATTTCTGTTGCCGCTTAAATACTAAAAAGAATAAAATAAATATTTAAGGGGGCTCCCATACAACAAATGGACATGGACCTGAATCGGTATGCTAATAAATGCCGGAGTCGCCGGTCGGACGAAATTAATTATTATTTTAAGTAGGTAGGCATTAGATATCATAAGTAGGTAGGTGTACGCAAGTACTTAATATAAGTCAGTACCCATAAGTGGGGCTCCCATACAACAGACATGATTTTTGTTGCCGTTTTTATAGATAATTGTACGGAATCCTTCGTGCGCGAGTCCGACTCGCATTTGGCCGGTTTTTTATTTCTTACAAAAATTGTTTGTATTTATAAAGGTTCAATTAAAAATATATCTCGTAATATTACGAATGATTTCTACAACAGATAGCAGTAATATGTGATTATTATGGTCGACGTGACAACTGTTTCTCAATGCCAACCCAATAGGTACTTATATATGGTTTTATAACACAGCCGTCCTTTTCTGAAATTGTGATTGAACCTATTTATGGGTGTGGCAAACCAAAACTAAGATAATTCATATTTCTGATTTCTTAATTAACAAACAAAAGAAAAAAAATCAAAAATATACTTACCAAGCGCAATTATACAGAACAACATAACAGCAACTTTCATCGTCAATATATTGAGGCAAATATATGTAGCTCGTATTTTCTAACTGAGGCTTCTGGTAAACAATAAAATTAGATTCTACTACGCGTTTTGAGATATATACGGAAAATAGGAAAAAATAGTAGCGATAAACTGGGGTCAAGGTTAATTGCAGTATTTGCAATAATTATAATAACAAAGATTCCAAAATGTTTATGCAATTTATTTGTTTACTAAACGCAGCAAATGGTGACTGATAGATCACTGCAAATTTTTTCCGTTTTATTTTTTTACATATATGATGCCACATGTATCTTCACCCGTTTTGGCACCCTGATGTGGTTAGCATAATGTTTAAGTATGTGGCATAGTGCCACATTCCTGAATCACACCTCACATGTCTTAAATCTGGGCGATATTATTAAATCGTTCCAAAATTCTTCCAACTTAAACATCACGTTCCATTTCCAAATAAATTCCAAATAGATTCTAAATAACGCAAGCCTTGCTCCATCACGGTTCAGCTGGAAATGGGTGGTCCATTTTGGGCTGAACCGGAAGTACTACGAAAAGTGGATTTTCAGCCTCAAATGGAACACCCTGTATGGAACGTTAAATATACATTTTACTAAGCTTTCTAGATATTTTCGTTTCTGGTTCGTCTGTCTGGTTCTTTATTATGAGACCATACAACTTCCCAAATTTTAAAAATTTTAATTCAAAATCTTATCCGGGGGTTTTTGGGTTCGCTGATCATGAATCCGACGTCAAAAAACATCCTGGGTGTACCTGGGGGTCGGTACACTCCCTATCAATCTCGTCTCCAGGAATTTCCCGTCAAGTGACGGCAAAAATTTGTTTAAATATCTTACCCGGGTAAGATATTTGAACGAAGTTTTGCCATCACTTGAGGGGGAATTCCTGGAGACGAGATTTATAGAGGATGTACAGACCCCCAGGTACACCCAGGATGTTTTTTGATGCCAGATTCGTGATCAGCGTACCCGAAAACCGCCGAGTAATAAAAATGAACAACTTTGCACCCTTTTAAAAAAGTTTTTTTATGAAGTAAAATGTTGCTGCAAATTTGGTGCAGTTTTCGATGCATTTTTGCATACAAAAATGCATTTTTTGACAAGCCCCCTTAGTTATCCCCCGAACTTTTTTCTAAATTGTTTGTAGAATGGAATGCAAAAAACCCGAGGTCTCTACCTGCGTGTCATAAAAAGAGATAGCTTTTTTCACTCATTTTCCCCGTCTATATAATATGTTTATTTTTAATAAAAAATAAATCCTAAAACAACCCCAAGACTATTGCAATAATACATTCGCTAAAATAATTTCCTACTTTAATCGAAGCTTTCCATTTTGAACAGGTTAGACGTTGTCAGTCCAGTCCAGAAAAAGCAAAAAGATGAACTTAAAATAAAAATTATTGAAAAAAAAAACCACAAAATATAAAACTTTAAAAAACTAAAAACAAAATTAAACCTACCTATATATTTCCTACTTTAAAAAATATTCTGTTTTTGACATAGATGAAACATTGTGAGTCCAATAAATAAATACCTACTCGTCTTACATTAATTATTAATTTATAAGTTAGATAAGATGAACATAAAATACAGAATAATCAAAAATAAATACAACTGCATGCTTCTTACAGTTACATTTGATCAATTTAATCAAGTCCTCTCAAGCGTTACTTACTTGTGCGATTAATATCCACTTTGGGATAAGTTTGCCCTCGGGAGATTTTACACAGCCAAAATCAGACGGATTTATTCTGGAGCATGAATCAGTGGCTCTTTGGCAGAAACCCGCTATATACAGAAGCCTTTTGCAGTGTAGCATGAGGATATCCTGCGTGGGAGGTAGGGTCTCTGGGTAGGACTATTAAGTACAAGACCATTATCAGAACAGTAATCCTGAATATTCAATATAGGCTTCATTGCACTAAAGATGAGTTCGTCAGTGTTTTGATGATACCACCAAGCCCCACAATTGATGGCCCCAAGACACTCCCTTGGGGAACACCAGTACAGATATTAGTTGAGCTTGATTTATATACATTATATATTAAGAAGCTTATATTTACTATTTCTATATATACGTATTACTACTTATTTATATTTATAAGGACTGTAATACTTACTAATTGAAGATATAGAAATAGCGAAATATACTGGGAAATTGAAACACACGGTATACTGTAATTTGAGATTCGGAGCAAGCGTTGGGATGACAGACATAACATCCGTCGGTTAGAGTGCGCCGGGTCATGATTTTATTTATATAATAACGTTTCGTGAGAAAAGGCTGCGAACGTGGCTAAAAGACACCACGAAAATTATCACGCGATGGGAGCCTGCCACTGTTACCATGGGCAAGAAAATGCGGCGGTGGCACTTTTTGGAGGGCCTCGCGGGGGACCCCAAGGATAAACACTTGGTTCTCGGGCAGCGACTGAAAGTGTCAACTTGGATTTTGTGGGGTGAGTGGTTTAAATCCGAATACGCGGGTCGGCAGCTAAAAAAACAACAAGCGAATGTTGCGAACGTGTAAGGTATTTTGATTTTTGCGCGGTTTGGTAAATAGGAGATTGAAATAGGGACAATATGTCACTGGACGCCAGAAAGTGCTAGAGGCTAGGGTATAACTAAAATAGTAGGCCGCGTGACTTTAAAGATTAGTGTGTGAAGTGCTTTATGCGTAGGAGGAATTTTGATTGTGATAAACTGCTTTTGTAAAATTGTAAATTGTCCCGTGGGAGAGAATTATTTAGGAGTATTGGTCTGTCGCAACAAACGACGAAGAAGTTAATTTGGGTTGACGTTGAGGAAACATCAGTAATTTTCCCATTAAATAGGTACATGTTAGCATAGAGAACTCACCTTATGCCTAAAATACCTACATACCTCAATGCAAGACTTTGATTTGTTTTTTGATGCTATGGGTTCCTTAGCATGTCTGAGGGATGATGTTAATATATTATTTGTAGGTGATTTTAACTCTCCAAATTATTCCCTTAGTCATTCTGCCGGAGCCGGCGCCAGAATAGGTAACTTTAAAGATTTCCATGGCTTACTTCAATATAAAAAGGTTAACAATTCTCAGGGTCATATTTTGGATCTTGTTTTTCTAACTTCAAGTGTATCGGAGATAGATCTGAAAATCCATTGCTTGTTGAAGATAATCACCATCCTTCTCTTCTGATTAATTTTGATGCAACCTCTAATCGGTCGCATCCTCCACAAAATCATTTTCCTATGAAATTTTCCTGCACTGCTTATAACTTTAAAAAATCAAATTTTTCTCTGTTATACGAACTTATCTATAACACGAATTGGTCATTTCTTATGAATGTAGATAATGTGAATGATTTATGCTCTTCATTTTACGACAAGTTATATAGTCTTTTCGATATAGCTGTACCAAAGTACATGTCTTCTCCCCGTATTCGCCGCTATCATTATCCTCCTTGGTTCACAGGAGAAGTTATTAAATCCATACGAACAAAAGCAGCTGCATATAGCAAGTACAAAAAATTGAAATCAGCTGATCTCTACAATGCTTTCAAAGCTCATCGATCAAAATCTAAACGTCTGATTGATGAGGCTTATAGAATATTTATAAAGGATTCTGAGCGATCATCATCTGGTAATCCTAAAAAGTTTTGTAACTTTATAAATAAAAAGAAAGGTTCCTCACGTATCCCTCCGGTAATGTTCTATAACGACAGTGAACTTTCCAGTCCTACTGATATCGTTAATGCGTTTAGTGACTACTTTAACAGCGTCTTCATTCAATCACAACCAGTTAATTCATCTGAGTTTTCTTTACACAACAACCTAGGGCTTCACATAGACTTACTGAATATCTCATATGAAGATGTTTTACAAACTCTAAAACGATCTAAGGATACTTTTACAATGGGCGTAGATGGTACTCCCAGTTTTGTTCTAAGAGACTGTGCATATGTTTTTGCCGAGCCACTACAGATTTTATTCAATTGCATCCTACGTAATTCTTCTTTCCCGTCTTCTGAAAAAAAAACATATATTTGCCCAATAACAAAAAACGGAAAGCAAAATGATGTTTCCAATTATAGAGACATTTCACTACTGTGTAATTTCTCTGAAACCTTTGAAACCATACTGTATAGTAAACTTTACTACTCTACCAGGCAGCTTATTCCGTCACGCCAACATGGGTTCATACCAAGGAGGTCAACAATATCTAATTTAGCGGTTTTTACTCAATATGTCTCTGAGGTTTTGGATAATAGAGGACAGGTCGTCTATACGGACTTCCAAAAAGCATTTGATCAGATTGACCATAACATACTCTTTTTGAAACTAGAAAGTATTGGTTTTTCTGAAGCATTGATTAAATTATTCACCTCCTACTTAAGCGATAGACACTTTATGGTCAGATATCAAAATTTCAATTTAATATCATTTTCACAAGGTTCCAATCTGAGCCCCATATTGTTTTTATTATATATGAATGATCGTCCTTAAGTCATTACTTGTGAGCATTTGTTATTTTCCGATGATTTTAAACTCTACTCTGAAATTAAATATTCTACAGTATTCCAATATATTCTAAATGGATGGAATCATCCATCTTCAAGACTGCATTAACAGATTGTCTTCATGGTGTGGGACAAATCATCTTAAACTAAATATAGCCAAATGTAACGTAATGACTTATACTCGAAAAACTTCATCTTATACTCACAACTACTTCATTGGGAATAACATAATCAGCCGAGTTGATGTAATCAAAGATCTGGGTATTTATTTTGACAGCAAACTCACTTTTGTTGAACATATAAACCATATTGTTTCTAGTGCCTTTAAATCTTATGGCTTTATTTACCGCAATTGCCGGGACTTTTCCAATATAAGCACCTTCGAATCTCTGTTTTATGCTCTGGTGAGGTCAAAACTAGAATACGGGTCGATTATATGGTATCCGATTTATCACGTTCATTGTCAACATTTAGAATCGATCCAAAGAGAGTTCTTAAAGTTTGTGATATTTTTGCAAGATTGATCTTATCCTCCTAGAGGTCTGTATCAGAATTATTTACTTGCGAGATTCAATTTTGACTCTTTAGAAATTAGACGCAATGTCTTGCTAATTAGATTCTTATTTAATATCTTGAATGGCAAGGTTGATTGCCCTGATCTTTTAAATAAAATAAATTTTCTGATACCTCGCCTAAATTCTAGACAGGAAACTTTATTTTACTGTGTTGCTCCTAGATCAAATATTTTAAAAAAGTCCCCAATATATCTGATGTGTGAACTGTTCAATCGTATCGCTCCTGATTGTGATATTCACTTTGATAATTTGAAGAGTATATTTTGCCATATATGCATATTATGCATATGCATATTTAGTTTGGCTAATAGGTATTACGTCTTATGTATTGTATTGCTATTTTGTATTATTTTACTTCTACTTATATTGTTATATTTTAATTATTACTTGTATTGCTTTTATTCTTGTAATTGTTTTTTTTTTCTGTTGGAATAAATAAATATTATTATTATTATTAAAAGAGTATCTATCATGTGATATTTGTCTAGCTTAACCTAGAAGAAATAGGTAGTTGTTAGCTTAGTCCTACGCATATGCGTAGGACTACATGCATATGCGTCCTTCTCTATAACTTGTAGAGAAACCGTAGGATTTGTGTTGCTTAAGATAATTAGGGGTAATTTTTATTTGTCACATAAATAGAGTGATATTTCGACTTTATGTTACGAATTTCCATAAAACTGTAGGAGATGACATTCATACTGTCCAGGTACCTCGGAGACCGTCATGATCGATTTAATTCACAAATTTTGTAGACACTCTCACGAATCGGACACACAAAACCGCATTATTCGTCTTACTGTCCAAAAAACGAAAGTTAAGCGGTTTTTAGTGCTTGATTTCCTCGACTAGTAGTCGGGTCAACCTAGACGTGAAAAGTGTGAAAGTTCTAAATCAAAATGGAATCAACCAATCGACCTAATTTTTTTGCAAATCGTTCCTGAACATAAATAGAACAAAGTTGAGCAGTAACATCTGATGCCTTGGCCATTTTACCATAGGTAACCCAAAAACTAGCCAGTTTTGTTGTATAGGGTCAACAATGAAAAATTGGAAATTTTGTTAAATATTGCTGGCTGGAAAAATGGCTGTAAAACTCCACTCGGGGGTTTTCGAGGTCGCTGAACACGATTCTGAAGTCAGACTTTTCATTTCCACAGTTAATGGCTAGCAATTGGTTAATTTTATACCCAAAAACTGGAATAATAAGCTAGTTTGAAATTTTTGGAAAAATTGCTGGAAAACTTCACTCAGGGGTTTTCGAGGTCGCTAATCACGTTCTAGCTACTTTTGCCTAAACATTCCAAAACCAGCTAATTATTCTAGTTTTTGGGCAATAAATTGGTATATTATCCAATTTATTTCCACCCAGTAACTGTGGAGATGAAAATTCCGACTTGAGTGACCTCGAAACCCCCCGAGTGAAGTTTTCCAGCCATTTTTAGCAATATTTAACAAAATTTACAATTTTTCAATTATCAGGCCATCAAAATTGGGTAGTTTCTGTGTTACCTATGGTAAAATGGCCAAGCCGTCAGATGTTACTGCTCAACTTAGTTATATTTATGTTCAGGAACGACTTGCAACTTATAACTGCAATTTATAACTTTTTTGCTAAAATAACCCGACTATAGATGTGTGTCATAAGTGCTCAACAATTAGTTTCGAAGGTTTGGACGCCCTGTATATGTACGTTTTGAAAAACTCTGAGAAAATATATACCATTTTAAAATAATGATGTATGTAGTCCCCAAAAACCACTTAACGGATTTTGATGAAATTTGTAAGAAAAATATTTTACTAGAGAAGTAGTTTAAAGTTAGTAGAAAACACACTAACCGTGGTATATTTACTAACTGTTTCGTTTAAGTAAAACTATGGTTTAAAACTATAAAATCTTTATTCGTATAGAATGAGTAGGTAGAAAATAATATTTCTAGAAATTTTAAAACGGGCCATTTTTTTTAATTTTTCAACATTTCATTTTCTTCCTTACAGTCATCAGCGATGGCACCTTCAATTGCATTAAGAAATTTCAGCGGGACCGCTTTTGTTATTGGATTCGTACAAGACTCATCCAGTTGGATCTTTTCACACTGCCTTATCTTGGGAATGGATCTGAAGTTTTCGAAAAATCATTACAAAAATTGTGTAAATTAACCACAAGAAGCACTTAATAATAATATTTAATAATAATGAATAAAATATTTATGTATGTACGCACTTGAAGATGAAAGTGCTACGGCTATTGTTAATGATATTTTACAAATGATATTATATTAGCTAGGTATACGTACTTGCAAATGAATGTTTTGGTGAGTAACTTATTTTTATATTTCGCCAAAGATCCTTTGCAATCACGGCTCCCCGATTCTTCATCATTGTATAAACAAGGATTAGCCAGTTCTGAAATGAGAATCAAAGATTATTTTAATATTTACATATTATAATATAATGGCATAATTAAATAAAATTTTAATATATTCCAAAAGGCAGCAATAATGAGTCACGAAAATAGATTTTCGAGAAGAACATCTTACCAAGTACTTCTTCAATCGTGGAATTGCACAACTGATCAATCACAGCTTTAATAATTTTGGCTATCAAGTTGAGAAGAATCTTGGCATCTTCTGGTAAGCAAGTAGTTACTGCTCGTGTGGCTGGCCCCGTACATTTTACAAAGTCTCTTTTTATTACAGAGCACACCGTCAATGAACCTATTTCTATATTACCGACACAGCTGAAAATTTCTTCGGCAATATCCTGGAAATGAACAGCACATTAATTAATTTTAAATTTAAGGATGAGCATCCACAGTTTCTTGGTGATTTCAATATTAGAGAGAACTGTCGAGTACTTGTTCTAATCGAATGTTAGAAGTTATATACCTGGCTTTGGATTTATAAGCATAAATATGGGATTTTCTGTTTTGTCGATGGGTTAATACTTCTGACGACTTGCACGAACTCCAATTGACAATATTATTTACTTTTTGAAACTTGGTAAAGCTCAAGTACAAACAACTGGCTGCGTCACCAATTTACTATGTCACCAATTTTCAAAACGGGTAAAACAATAGTATTTATATTGTTTGCAAAACGTAATGATTTAATTTATTACGCAGAAGTATTTAAAAAGATTGACTTCTCCACAAGTCATCATCACAAATGGGATTCGCTTTCTTCTTGCTATAATATATGGAGCTCCAAAAAAAATTATTGTGCAGTATAGATATTTAAGTTTTATAAAAAATACACGGAATAATAAAATAGTACAGTTATCTGGTCTTCCTCCAACATTTCCTTCTGCTTATCAACATTTTTATATCGTATATATTATCAAGTTCAAGTGTGGCTGAGCAATCAACTGGACGCAGAAGATTGGGGTTGGACATTAATAGATAATACTTCGGAGTCAGAAAAACTTTCTTTAGAAACTTTAACAAACTTTACTCCCAGCTGCTCCAAAAAAACTTCTTAACAACATTTTGTGCAATTGGTTATAGTATATCTGTAGCTGTAAAAAAGGCGGATATTTTGTACACCAAACCAATTGTCAAGGCTCGTCTTGCTCCAATATTGGATCAAGTATAGCAGATGAGGATTCTTATGATATCAATGAGGAGACCTATTGAATCTTTCTCCTTAGACCAATTTACAGATGTAAAAATGTAAGAAAATGTAAAAATATTTGCGACGTTATTTGTCCAAAAACTATTATGATAAATAATATCATTAGCATGGGCGTCACTTTCCGAAATGAAAGCCAATAACTTAATCTGAAGATCTTTATTTTAATTTAAATAAACAGAATCTCGTAATTTTTGACCAGCTTCACCCGTTACTACTTTGTGTAAAATATTTTTCTTAGTCTCTGACCCATCGCAAAAGAAACATATATTTTTTCCTTGTTTGCTCTTAATACTTGACAGTAAATTAATTTTTTCAAATTTCGATCATTCTTCCCCGCGTAACCTACATAAGCCGTAAATTACCTGAAATATCCTGCGCATTGAAGACCGGAAGATAGACCTACGGCTTCAGACAGCGAGACGGCGACAATATATAAACAATTACGATAAAATTTATGGATTCGCGTACATGCATTTTAAATATTAAATGGTTTATATTATAATATGTATTTAGCGGTGGACATTATGACGGCAGCGACATTCATCATTCGCAGCATTTATCATTATAATGATATGAGTATCTATTATACTACTGACTATAATATACTGTAGATAATTACTTTAGTAATAACTGCATTTCATTCGTTTGTCTCCATTTTTTCAATTCTTTTCCCTATATTCATTATTCATGTAAGTTATACTGGGTCCGGGAGCATGTTTTCTTTGACGCGCTTTAGCGGTGGAATGGTTACTCTTATAAAAAAAACGATATATGAAAAATGCAGGAAATCTACTTCGTCTACTTTAATTTTGTATAGAACGGGATTGCCGAAAAAAATGCTTCCTTTCCGAGATATAGGCCAAAAAGTGAGAAAAGTGGCATTTTGGCAAAAAGTGCCGTAAAAAACAAAAGTTCGGGGCCAAATTTATGCCTGAGAGCTTCAAATTTGGGTTCAGCGACCCAAAAAATATGGAGCGTCAGAAAATAAAAACTATAGCAAAACATTCCTCTGATAATCGTGAATCTATTACATATATGGTAACTTACTTCATACAGCTGCTCAAAATTAGGACATGCTTTCCTTACACTTGCTGTCCAGTTGTCGATGTCGGTTGAAATAGTTGTATTGAATTTGCTGTCAAAATAGTTAGCATATTCTTTAAGGCTCTCTTCGGATGAAGATGATTCCTCATCAGCGCGTACTAAAACAGAATTTGTAGTTTATGCTTTCACATCGATGATGTCAACAAGACAATTTCTTTTGGTACTTATGCAATGAAAATAAACTGTGGTGTGTAATTCTTCTAATTTGTCAAATGAAATAGAAATGATTTAATATTACTAGCTGTTAAATATATAATTACAATTACAAATATAATTACACTACAATTAAATAAAAAGAACTAAAACTAAATACTAAAACTAAAAATAAATACTAGGCCAGTGGCCACGTCGTATAAGCAAGCTGCAAATAATATTAATTTATTTGATTTGGTGTTAAAAAGCGTGTACTAATTTTGCACCCCCCATAAAGCCAGGATTTAGCCGCCATCTTAAGAAAATGGACTAAATTTTTTTTCTCTTGATTATTTATCAATAACTCGATTTCTATAAACTTTAGAGCAAAATATGTAGTTACCAAAATTAAATTGTCTATAAAAAATGTTCTATATATTTTTTTCAAACATCAAAGGAATCGGAAAATCGCAAGTAGAATGAATGCACCCCATAATATGAATTTGGATGCCTCAATTGTGGACAACATTTTATGTCTACACGCTTTTAGCGGCTGCGATACTAGATTCATGTTATTTGTTAAAATTTTACAGAAAGAAAAAGAATTGCAGAAAGCTGTACGAATATTTAAAGACTCAAACGCATCCCAAGAGGTAAATAGGTAAAACAACTTTTAACTTAAACGGTTTTATTTTAAATCATCAGTTACTAATAAGTTACTAAAAATCATCAGTACTAAAAACTACAAAATAATTAGGACACAAACCTGGACCTTCCTGAGATTCTAACGTTTGGTAAGAAATTAAAACTTGGGGCGCGTTTGGAATATGGTTTTTATGCGCCCCACGTTTTTATTTCGCCAGACGTCAGAATCTTACGAAGGTCCTAATTATTTTGTATTTATTAGTACAACTGATGAATTAAAATAAAATGGTTTCAGTTAAAAGTTTTTTTTCCTATTTTTGTTTTGTAGTTTTTAGTTTTTTTAAGTACCACTGTCCACCTACTGCCTCCATCATCAAACCTTCGTCATCAAGTATAATGTATGGGACTCGTTAAAAGCAACCAAACGAGTCCATCACTAACCTTAAACAACCCCAAGTACAACCTTACTAAGTAAGTACTACCAAACCCCAAAAATTATATTGAGTGACTATAAACACTGCAAAGTTTCAAGTTTGAGACAAATAGGTTTATAAATTGGAAAGTCCGCCATTTTGATTTTTTTTGTAATAAAAATATATTAAATTGTATTATCACCGTATTACTAAAAGCCAGTGGCGGCTGGTGAGGTAGTGCCACGGAGCCATGGCACCACCTTATTTATTCGTAAAAATATATAAATATTAACTGTATCTTTCATTTAAACATATATTTTCTATCTAGTGCATTTCTCCCCATTCTTCAAGAGTTTATAGAAAGTCTGGCAATAGTGCACTGCCCGACTGCCCCGTCGATGCGACGCACCCAAACCGTTAGCCGGTTTCTTGTTTAATCTGCTCACGCAAGTTCGTTGTGCTATTTATGGACTGGCACAGATGAAATGAAATAGATGTTCCAGAATCGTGTGTGAGCGACAGAGATAAACGTAGTCCATAAAATTTTATACGGGATAAATTGTAAAAGGAAACAATATTCCGTGCCGAGCTCAATTTCTTAACATTGTCGGTTTTTGTTGCTATGTCAGACATCACGTGTAGTGTGTTTTTCTCGGATAAATAAATTGGATTAGTGTGTCTGTGTGTGATAAATAAATTTTAGTAGGTATTCAATAAATTAATCATGAATAAGATCGGCGATTTAAAAACTTTTAGTAACTTTTCACTGGAAGAAAAACTTAAAGTTAAAGAGTTAGGACGACCAACGCCTGATTTAAATATTATAAAACAAAGTGGCAGTGGACAAAAATCTCGATCCCGTAAATTTAATAAAACTGTCTACGGTAAAAATAATTGGTTATGTGGATGTGAAGAGACTAATAAACTGTTTTGTTTTGTATGTGTCCTATTTGGAGGTTATGAAACTTGGTTGACAAATGGCACGGACAATCTTGTTCATATATGGGACAAAATGAAAACCCACGAAAAATCTAAAGTTCACATGAACAACGTGTTCAGTTTTTCCATGCTGGGTAAGTCAAATATAAAGACACAAATAAACTCGCTTTATCGGACTGCTCTCCTTAAACATAATGATGAGGTGGATAAGAATAGATATGTTTTAAACCAAATAATTAACTGTATACGGTTTTGTGGTGCGTTTGAATTAGCGTTAAGGGGTCACGATGAAAAGGAAGGTTCAGCAAATAGGGGCATATTTAAGGAACTGGTAAATTTTAGCGCCGAATTGGATAAAGACTTAAAAAACATATTCAAAGATCGAGTATTGACAACTTTAATAATAAAGTAATTGAAAATTTTCTAAACAAAAAAGAGAGAAGGATGGAGTTAATTTACCGCAAACTTTAAAACTATCGTTAAAAACTTTCATCGCGTGTGTTAATTAAATTAATTTTAATACTTTTTTTTTAAATAGACATAAAGACATTAAGTAGTTTTAGGAGTTCTCCATAGGATTATATCTCAGGAGGTTAAAAGTAATCTACAACTACTGTGGGTAAATAATCTTCTATAATCTTTATAGTGACTAATCATTTTGTACTAATACATTATGACCATTATTTGAAAATTATCTATAAAAATAAATGTGTGTGTTGAAAATCAAAACAATAATGCACCCTTAAAGCCGGTAGCCATGGTAATCATAAACTCAAATAATTATTCTTGTGGAAGTCTGTATTTTTGTTCAAATGGATATTTTATTGAAAATCTGAAGTGCCAGGAAAACGCGTGTCCTTGAAAGTATTAAAAATTTTCGCCCATGCACTTCGCTATGTGTCATTATGTGTCTTTGCCAGTTTTGGCACTACCTGTTTAATTTGGCACGAGCCGCCACTGCTAAAAGGTTACCAAACCTACCATCGTTACCGCCAACCAAAGACGCAGCTCGCTTGCGCTCCTTCCGTACTTACAATCAGATATCGCTATGGTATGGAAATGAAAAATCGGCTTTAGATTGGGGACAGAAAAATTCAAAGGATATTGCCCATTGCTTCTTTACAAGACGCAGCTCCCAAGAATTACTAAAGTTTATTTCTTGAAAAATTAAAAGGGTGGGTTATTGTCTATTGTTACATTACAAGACACAGTTCCCCAAGAATGATTGAAGCTTATTTCTTGTAAATCCGCTAAAGGTTGCAATGCAGCTTGTAGCTGTCGAAAAGCTGTTTGTATTGTTCAGTAATGTGTGCAATTTGTCAGGGCAAATCTTGTTCTAACACTTTGGAAGTGCTCGAAATAGACGAAAAGGACTACAAGGAGAATTTCCCTATCGATATAGAAATCAGTGGCAGTTCGTCAGGGGAGGCAGACGCAAAGGTTAGGCGCAAAAGCAATTAAGAATATACTCTCAAAACCACGGGAGGCTACTGTCGCGCCAATAGGGTGGCAGAGGCCTGCATTCATACCAATTGGCGATTTTTTCAAAAATACATCGTAACGTAATATTACCGCGATTCCAATATTTTTTCCCATTTAAAATTAAAGCATCACTCGCTTATTTTGATATCGATGTAGAATTTAATACAAATTTTAGTTGTACGTGCAATACACATGACCTTGAAATTCGTAAAAAATCACATTTATTTGCTCCATTCTTATGCCTCCTCTCTTCAAAATACCAGGAGTTGTCACTGATAGAAATAGATCAATCAGAAAATTCTGCACATTATGAACCAGATTCGGCATGAGACAGATGTTGAAGACATTCAGGATGATATTGAGGGTTATATTGAACAACCCTTAACACCAAAAAGGCGAAAAAACTGATCATCCTTCAACCGCAAAAGAAGTTGATGGCATTTTCCTGAACTCTATCAAAGCCTTACGGAGATTAATTCGGACTTTCTAATACATTTTTCTATTGCTGATCGGGCCCTCGGAAGCCTTTATAATAAAATTTATGTCTTACTAGACTTAGTCCTATATGTTCCAAAAACTAAACAGCGAACGAGAAGTTACCCTTGTTAGTTTACTGCCGACATAATAATACATCATATAAAACTAAAACATAAGACCTGGAAAAAGTACAAAAAATATAAACAACCAAATGAACGAACTGAATTTAACAGACTGAGAACTTTAATTATGGAAATGACTGCCACATTATATAAGCAGTACTGTAGTGATACTGAAATAAATGGTAGCAATAACAACCCAAATCAATTAATTCTGCCAATTCATAAATAACAAAAAGAATTAATTCATTGTACCAGGATTAATGTTAGGTATATAATAATGAGAAGGCTATGAAAATATTGTCAATACTTTTCAAGATTCTTATGTAGAAAAATTTAACGTTAACACTATCCTCAAAGACAATGATGTTATCTCGGAGATACTGTATATTAAAGGCTTTACCGAACATGATGTGTATGCTAGTTTAGAAACACTGAAATCAAAACGCACGATGGGTATAGATAAAATTCCTGCCTATTTGATCAGATATTGTGCTAGTGTATTTTCGCATCCTTGTACTATTATTTTCAATGTATCTATTAAAACAGCCATTTTTCCAAAATCTTGGAAATTGTCTAGGATAGTCCCAGTTTAAAAAAAAAGGTGACAGAGCTATGATTGGATATGTGCATCGGACCTTGGATTCTGAAGATATACCGGGAGAAGCACCAGATGTACCTGAACAAATGGCGAATACGCCGGTCACAACCCTAATTTAAAGATATTTAAATTAATTAAAAAAATATTTTATATCAGATCAAATTGTGCAGCTAAAAACCATTCTCCGATCAACTTAATCATCATATAAATTATTTAAAAAAAAACAAAAACCGACTTCAAGACTATACCTACATGTACGAACTTAAACTAATAAGTAGAAAATAATATTTCAATTACTTCAAAGTAAAGAGCATCAAAGGACAATCAAAGAAATTATTGATACTTAGGTATATATCTATTTACAATTTATAATCAGTTATATTTATAGTCGGTGCCAGTCAAAGCAAAAATAACTTTATTAGATACCTACTTGATTCATCTATTAATATATGAATGCGAAATAGAGATTAGATTGATTTAAAAAAAACAAAAACCGACTTCAAGACTATACCTACATGTATAAATTTAAACTTAAAAAAAGAAAATAAAATATTTTTAACAGAAAACAAAACCGACTTTTAAAAAATCTATTCTAAAAAACTGCACTAAGACGGACGTATAGCTTCATAGCTTGTCAGGCCTAAAAAACCTACTATAACTTTACAAAACCAGGTACGTAAAATTTTACTTTTCGTAACTGGTTGTGAAAAGTAAGACGCTTCCTAACGTCAAAGGGTTTTAGTCAAAAGTGTCACTTATTTAAAAACTCCGTTTTTATGTTTTCTCATGTTCACCTAAAAATTAAGTTAAATACCAAATAATAGAAAAGGAGGACACAACATATTAAAATAATTTTAAGGTTAATATGCTGCTTACAAATTTTGTGGTTATGCAAAAATAACAAGTCATTTTCGACAATAAAAAAGATTCTAAATGCTTAAATATATTTTGATAATATTTAGGTCATAGTATATTTAGGTTAAATATTTCGTATCATAGTTTTACTACTTTTTACTTTTTTTAATTTAAATATTAATAGGGCAATTTTGCAACGACCTTAAAAGCAAGGTTTTTTCAAAATCGCCCACTTAGGTCCTGAATAAAACAAAAAGAATAGACTAATACTCAAATAAAATATACAAAAAGGGTTCCAAATGAATTTAACATTAGTAGTAATGACATTAGTTAATAAATATGAGCTTACCTAGTGCAATGACAAATACAAACACCAAAACAGCCTTTCTCATTTTGATTTTAGTGTTCTTAATCAGAGTTATAATATACATAACATATTGAAGTAAATAAATGGTGCCAAGCTCTTATATATTAACTTGTTAGGTTTTTGACTTGTTTTGAATTTGGGGTCAGAAGATTATATATACATGTTATATTAGCATTATACAGACTCCATTATATTATAACTGCACTTTAGTTCGCTAAGTCACTTATCTCACATTCTCAGACAATAATAAGATTATTATGAGATTGATATTAATATGAGACAATAATATGTTATTATCTATTGTTTCCATTACACAGAACGAACGTGCATTTCAATTATCAGAATAAGCAAAATGAACAAAGAAGTTATAATATGACCATGAGGACACCTGCATGTCTTGTCAGCATTTAACACCTTATAAATACAACCCAAATCCCTTCCTACAGAAGTTTCTATTTTACATTCAACGAGTTAAGAACTCAACACTGTATTTTGTAATAATCATATCTAAGTGTAACCAAGTAACAAGTGTTACTAAAGTGAATAAATTGTTTTTAAAAAGAAGTCTTGTCAGTTCCAAATCTAACATACATATAAAAATGTTGCAAATGCTGTAAAATATATAATATGTAAAACTATATGCACCATCCAATTAAGACTTTGGAATTAATTCCAAAAACATCTCCCACATGTTATCTGCGATAGTTATATAATGTGTATTACCCGTCCAGAGTATATTCAACAGCGATTAAAGGTGGGCAATAAAAATTTGCCTAAGCTAGCTCAACTTAACAAAAAAAAAGAAATTAAAATTAGTAAGTTTGGTGGATACCGAAGTCACTAATTACCCGTAGACGCCACTGACCGTGCGCAGCCAAGTCAGATGGTTCTCAACTATACTGGGAATCGAACCTACTCTCGGCACTTTTCTGTAATTCTGATGAAAGAAAAATTTAAAAAAAGGCACGCGCTTCCAGATACTTGCAGCACGATCTCACTTCATGCGATGTTGTCATATTTATGAGGTAGGTAATTAATATATATTTTCATTGGTTTATATACTGATCCCATTATTTCACTTTTGTATCTATACGCTCCCAAGAAAAAAAATATACGCTCCCTATTTTCGAGAAATGTTTGCTCTGATCACATTAATCGTACATAATAACAGGTTTGAATATGTTTTTTGCAAGCTTTAACAAAAGAAAGTTATTTGCAACATGTACCTAAAACGTTTTTTCGGAGTCATCTGCTATTCCAGACTTGGCTTCGCCTCGTCAGCAACAGCAACGATTAGTCCGAAAAAACTGTATTTTAGGTACTTGTAACAAAAATAACTATAATGGCGTAAATAACAGAAAATGACGTTTATGGGACCTGGCGACTATTCTAAGCTACATACAGGGGGGGCGGGGGGGCTAATGGAAATGAGGCAAATCGGAATTTTTGTGCAGGCAAAATTGAGGCAAATTTTGAACCTTTTTAACAAAAGGTTCAGACGCGCCGATTTTTGTATCCAGGCCGACACTTTTTAAGCGTCTTTTCAACTGTGTCGCCTTTTCGTCCTGTTTGGAAATAAAAGTGAGAGGGTTGACAATCGTTTAATAAGGTTCTAATCGAAATACAAATCGTCGAGTCTGAGGTGAAAAAGATAACTTTAAAAAGTTGGGTCTATTTCTCCACTGACCCACCTTGTACGTATACACCTCATCGCTAAAGTCTAGCTCCGACCCTGAATGTGCTAATTGATGGCGAAAATCTTTTTAAGGTGGGTATAATTAAACAGAAATAAAATTTAAAAAATTATATAAAAAAGTTTATCTGATGTTGAGCATTATAATAACCTAAGAAACAAAACTATTTTATAATAATGTTAATTTTTTGGCATTATTACATGTTGAATTTTTGCTTTAATATGCATTGGACCTCTTTTGATATTTATGTTGTTAATAAAATCTAAGATACATTGTTGTGAAGGATAAGACCTATTTCTAATAAAGTCTTTGAAATTTTTTGAAAGTAGGTTTATTTCATCGGTAGTCCAACCTAAAAATAATAATAATTTTAAGATCTGCTTTGGGTAAAGACAAAATCTTACCTCTCACAATAATAAAACACGCATATTTATTAAACACGTACACGTTTTCATTTTGATTTAAAACTATTTCCAAAAAATGTTAAGTACAATATATATAGGTACGGTAATGGCCGTTGTTGGCGGGAGCTTACAACACGTGTTTATTTACATCATATCACTTAATTAACTGAGAGTTAACACTGTCTTTATCAGTTATTAATAAATTGTGAATAAATAATTATTACACTGGAAATTAATGATAAATTTACGATGAGAGTAAAATTAACACGAGAGTTGCACAGACAAATTAAAATAATACGTCACTGCTACGATTGATACACAAATGGCTGAAAAATGTATAGTGAGTAAGACAGAAGACCGGCTTCGTCCTCACTGGATGAGTGGTGACAACGGTAGACACCTGGGGAGGATTGATAGTTGATCAGTTATTGACCGGGCGAGGGCGGGAGATCAAATTGAATTGAGAAAAAAATCATAATTAAAGGAAATTGAAATTATAAACTCTGAATAAGAATTTATTTATCGTACTACAATTATTATATTCGATTGCCATCTTGCAACCCTATTGCGGATCTGTGGATAGAATAAAAAAAATAAAAATCGCGATGGAAAAATAGGGCTTGATCGTATAAGGGTGAAAATTAAGAGTAAAATGATTTTTTTTATTCTACGTCATGACAAAATAGAAAACAAATCTTGCCAAAAAAAAAAGTTTTTAATTAACAAATAAAGGAGTTTAATTACAAACACCGTGACACGAGAATATTATATATTAAATATATATATATATATATATATATATATATATATATATATATATATATATATATATATATATATATATATATATATATATATATATATATATATATATATATATATATATATATATATATATATATATATATATGTATATATATATATATATATATATATATATATATATATATATATATATATATATATATATATATATATATATATATATATATATATATATATATATATATATATATATATATATATATATATATATATATATATATATATATATATGTATATATATATATATATATATATATATATATATATATATATATATATATATATATATATATATATACCTATATATATATATATATATATATATATATATATATATATATATATATATATATATATACCTATATATATATATATATATATATATATATATATATATATATATATATATATATATACATATATATATATATATATATATATATATATATATATATATATATATATATATATATATATATATATATACATATATATATATATATATATATATATATATATATATATATATATATATATATATATATATATATATATATATATATATATATATATATATATATATATATATATATATATATATATATATACATATATATATATATATATATATATATATATATATATATATATATATATATATATATATGTGTGTGTGTGTAACTACAGCACAACCCAATGTATTCAATTAAGCTCGTATTCAAGTGAAAATGCAGCACAGGGCCTACTTTATCGTCGTAACAAAGCAAAACGAAACGGTCGTTTAAATTGACGTAACTTCTTTACAGAAATCTGTACTACAAGAACAGCAGGGTTAGCAGTTCTACATATATATATATTATAGATAAATTATTACATAAAATTCCCCCTCTGGGTTCGGGGCCACAATTGTAGAATAGATCCAGGGTACCTCCTACCTGTCGTAAGAGGTGACTGAATGGGACTGCCTAGCCGCTTATATATGACCGGTAAGATCTTCAAAGTTATGCTGGGCGGGCGTTGGTGGCACTTGGATGGGTGACCTAGGCAGGCTTGGGCCCGGACTGTGGCGTCTGCCCGAGACCTGGGAACACTCAACACATCTGCCACGGACGCGTGGTCCCAGATAAATGGTAATGAGGACCAGAGTAATTAATCTCGGTAACTCAGAACCATACTATCATACATACAAATTGTAGAGACTTTGCCACCAGGCCACCCGTAATAAATAGGATGGTTTGAAGAAAAGGACTCAAGTAAAAAGGAGGAATGCACAAAGGGCCTAATGAGGCCTAAGTGCTGTGGTGGAATGGGAGTGTAACACTACCTTCCACTACACTCCGACCCATATACATACATACATACATTATAGATAAATCAAATCACAGTACTTACCACAAGTTCTTTTGCCTAAAAATTCCAAAACCAGCTAATTATTCCAGTTTTTGGGCATATAAACTACCAATTTATTTCCACCCTGTAACTGTGGAAATGAAATTTCGACTTGAGTGACCCCGATTGAAGTTTTCCAGCCATTTTTAGCAATATTTAACAAAATTTACAATTTTTCAATTATCAGGCCATCAAAATTAGCTAGTTTCTGTGTTACCTATGGTAAAATGGCCAAGCCGTCAGATGTTACTGCTCAACTTAGTTATATTTATGTTCAGGAACGACTAGCAAAAAAAATTAGGTCGATTGGTTGATTCCATTTTGAGTTATACCTTTTTTGCTAAAATGACCCGACTATAGATGCGTGTCATAAGTAAAATTTGTTTCGAAGGTTTGGCCGCCCTGTATGTATGTACTTTTGAAACACTGAGAAAATATATACCATTTTAAAATAATGATGTATGTAGTCCCCAAAAACCACTTAACGGATTCTGATGAAATTTGTAGGAAAAATATTTTACTAGAGAAGTAGTTTAAAGTTAGTAGAAAACACACTTACCGTGGTATATCTACTAACTGTTTCGTTTAAGTAAAACTATGGTTTAAAACTATAAAATCTTTATTCGTATAGAACGAGTCGGTAGAAAATGAAATTTCTAGAAATCTTAAAATGGCCATTTTTTCAATTTTTCAACACTTCATTTTCTTCCTTACAGTCATCAGCGATGGCACGTTCTATTGCATCGAAAAATTTCAGCGGGACCGCTTTTGTTATTGGATTCGTACAAGACTCATCCAGTTGGATCTTGACACACTGCCTTATCTTGGGAATGAATCTGAAGTTTTAGAAAAATAGTCATTACAAAAATTGTGTAAGTTAACCACAAGAAGCATTTAATAATAATATTTAATAATAATGAATAAAATATTTATGTATGTACGCACTTACATATGAAAGTGCTACGGCTAGTGTTAATGATATTTTACAAATGATATTATATTAGCTAGGTATACGTACTTGCATATGAATGTTTTTGTGGGTAACTTATTTTTATATTCCGCCAAAGACCCTATGGCATCACAAGACTCAAGGCTCCCCGATTCTTCATCATTGTATAAACAAGGATTAGCCAGTTCTGAAATGAGAATCAAAGATTATTTTAATATTTACATATTATAATATAATGACATAATTAAATAAAATTTTCATATATTCCAAAAGACAGCAAATAATGAGTCACGAAAATAGATTTTCGGGAAGAACATCTTACCAATTACTTCTTCAACCGTGGAATTGCACAACTGATCAATCACAGCTTTAATAATTTTGGCTTTCAAGTTGGGAAGAAACTTGGCATCTTCTGGTAAGCAAGCAGTTACTGCTCTTGTGGCTGGCCCCGTACATTTTACAAAGTCTCTTTTTATTACAGAGCACAACGTCAATGAACCTATTTCTATATTACCGAAACAGCTGAAAATTTCTTGGACAGTATCCTGGAAATGAACAGCACATTAATTAATTAAAAAATTTAAGGATGAGCGTCCACAGTTTCTTGGTGAGTTCAATATTAGAGAGAACTGTCGAGTACTTGTTCTAATCAAATGTTAGAAGTTATATACCTGGCTTCGGATTTATAAGCATAAATATTGGATTTTCTATTTTGTTGATTTGTTAATACTACTGACGACATGCACGAACTCCAATTGACAATATTATTTACTTTTTGAAACTTGGTAAAGCTCAAGTACAAACAAAAGTATATTCCTCCTCGTAAAGTTTATCTGCATATCCAATGTCAAGCTAATTGCTTATTGCTAATTGCTGTCAAGCTTATTTTTACACGCAATAACTGGCTGCGATACTATGTCACCAAATTTCAAAACGGGTAAAACAACAGTATTTATATTGTTTGAAAAACGTAATGATTTAATTAATAAAAACTTAATAAAAACTGTAGCTGTAAAAAGGGCAGATATTTTGTACATCAGACCAATTGTCAAGGCTCGTCTTGCTCCGTCTTGGATCAAGTATAGCAGATGAGGATTCGTATGATATCAATGAGGAGAACTAATGAATCTTTCTCCTTAGATCAATTTACAGATATTCAGCAAGAAAAGGAAAACGAAAAAACAATACTGTTGCATTTGAAGATTATCGGTCAGGCTAAAGATTTCCCGAAATCAACAATAATCTATTCCACTTTGATCACTACCAATAGTACCATTTTTTTAATAAATAAAACTTAACACAATAGAACGTGGAGTATGCCGACTGGGGAAACCACTTTTAAAAAACGCGTCAGGTATACTACCTCACATGTGGTACGGAAATATATGCTAAACTATCCTCAATTTCGTAGACTCGTCCGAAAATAAAATCATTCCCAAAAAATATTATTTTGCTGCATGTTATTATGTAAAATCCAATATTCCCTCCGTTTGTAATCATTTACGTACAGGTGCTGGTGTAATAGGTATTTAAAAGAGTTATATCTGTAATCATTGTGCAAAATTTGGCTTTCTGTTTGGTGACTGACTTCGAGCCGAAATATTAATTTCAGTTCCTTCGTAAATAATAAAATTTTGTACGTGATCATCATTATTGGTCTCTCTTCGAAATTGATTTTGAAGACGATTAAAGACTGTTACCGATCGACCTTTTTCTTTTTGAGAAAAATAATAATAATGCGAACGTAAAGATAATTACAAAGTGAAATTTAATTATATCAATAAAAAAAAGTTTAGAAAAAAAATAAATTTTGGGCACCACCAACGAGATTGAACAGATCGCTGGTCCTGACTAGCTGTAGCGGAGAGATATGGTCGTGAATTCGAAGGCCGTTGCGATACAAATAAGTTCGGTTTGTGGAATAACACTATTCTTACCTACGTCGGCTTTTACTGCAAAAATACTAAGGCAGGCTGCTTACGTTCACTAAAATATTAAATAATAATCCGCCGGCTAAGCGGATTAAGGGCAAATAAAAACGAAGATTTTTTGATTAAATTACAGAGAAAACGAAACGACAATCCGTCTTAAGTTTACAACGCGAAATGATCTAAATGAATTATCATAAGTAGGTATCACTGCAAGTTAACTTACGAAATGCAAGGCAAAACGCGAATTGAAACGAAGGCGAAATAAACGAAATAGCTGCTAAAGCAAGAACACAAATGCGACAAAATTAATTAATCATCAAGTTTCTAACGTTAAGTTTCAGAGGAGAACAATATTAATAATAAAAGCACGATTCAAAAAAGGCGATGTCACTGTCACTCAAAAATGCGCGGAATCCCTGATTTTTGAGATATTTGTCAGGCAGCGGTCCGCTTTTTGTTGGTCGGCGTCACACGTAAATATATCGAAACTCGTATTACCTATAGCTTGCATTTCGCTGTGCAATCTATTGCGATATGTAACAAGACACAATAAAATACCTAGGTAAAAACCAACAAATATTTGACAAGATAAATATTTAATTTTTTGCAAAGCCACCTTAGTAACTTCTTACCATTTCTTTTAACTGTAATTCTGATCGTATTTATCGCACATTTTAATACGATATGTTAATAAATTCCTTATTAATATTACTAATAAACGGTACCACGGTACCAATATGGTTCCAATTGAAAAAAGTGGGTTTTGCCCCAAAAATCATTTGATGAAATTTATTTTCTCATGAATCCGTAAATCCTTGTGCGTAAATTGCAACATTTAAGAAAAAAAGAAGAGTTAATTAAGAATTAATTTTAAACAAGAATTAGAGCCTACACTTTTAGCTTTCGGCAGATATATAGGTGCACCATATTTTAAAGTAATCCTAGGGCGAGAAATCACGAAATATGTTAACTGGTGTAGATGTTGCCTCTGTGTATTTATAACAATTCCAACGCTGTTTGTTGCTAAAGATATACCTATACTGCTGGACAGAGATACTGCATATTTTTTATGTTTTTTATGTTATATTTATTATGATGTTATATATTTTTGATTTTTATGTTATGTATTTATTTATAATACCTATTCTTAATCATTGCTTTAGTTCGTATTTTAGTTAAAATGGTTCCTTCTATAATACAAACAAAACATTTTTCTATTACAAAACACTGTTTTGTAAAGAATATGATGCAAAACTCATATTGTTACCATCCAAAATGTAAAAATATTTGCGACGTTATTTGTCCAACAACTATTATGATAAATAATATCATTAGCATGGGCGTCACTTTCCGAAATGAAAGCCAATAACTTAATCTGAAGATCTTTATTTTAATTTAAATATACAGAATCTCGTAATTTTTGACCAGCTTCATCCGTGACTACTTTGTGTAAAATATTTTTCTTAGTCTCTGACCCATCGCAAAAGAAACTTATATTTTTTTCTTGTTTGCTCTATTTCTGCCCCGCGTAACCTACATAAGCCAAAAATTACGTGAAATATCCTGCGTATTGAAGACCGGAAGATAGACCTACGGTTTGAGACAGCGAGATGGCGAAAATATATAAACAATTACGATAAAATTTATGGATTCGCGTACATGCATTTTAAATATTAAATGGTTAATATTATAATATGTATTTAGCGGTGGACATTATGACGACAGCAATATTCATCATTCGCAACATTTATCATTATAATGATATGAGTATCTATTATACTACTGACTATAATATACTGTAGATAATTACTTTAGTAATAATAGTAATAACTGCATTTTATTCGTTTGTCTCCATTTTTTTAAATCTTTTCCTTCTATCCATTATCCATGTAAGTTATACTGAGTCCGGGAGTATGTTTTCTTTGGCGCGCTTTAGCGGTGGAATGGTTACTCTTATAAAAAAAACGATATAAAAAAAATGCAGGAAATCTACTTCGTCTCCTTTAATTTTGTGAACGGGATTGCCGAAAAAACGCTTCCTTTCCAAGATATAGGCCAAAAACTGATAAAAGTGGCATTTTGGCAAAAAGTGCCTTAAACAACAAAAGTTCCGGGCCAAATTTATGCCTGATAGCTTCAAATTTGGGTTCAGTGACCCAAAAAATATGGAGCGGGAGAATATAAAAACTATAGCAAATTTCCTCTGATAATCGTAAATCTATTACATATGTGGTAACTTACTTCATACAGCTGCTCAAAATTAGGACATGCTTTCCTTACACTTGCTGTCCAGTTGTCGATGTCGGTGGAAATAGTTGTATTGAATTTGCTGTCCAAATAGTTAGCATATTCTTTAAGGCTCTCTTCGGATGAAGATGATTCCTCATCAGCACGTACTAAAACAGAATTTGTAGTACCTATATTGTTTATGCTTTCACATCGATGATGTCAACAAGACAATTTCTTTTGGTACTTATGCAATGAAAATAAACTGTGGTGTGTAATTCTTCTAATTTGTCAAATGAAATAGAAATGATGTAATATTACTAGCTGTTACATATATGATTACAATTATTACAAATATAATTACACCACGTCTTATAAGCAAGCTGGAAATAATATTAATTTGTGTGATTTGGTGTTAAAAAGCGTGTACTAATTTTGCACTCCCCATAAAGCCAGGATTGCGATACTACATTCGCATTTTACAGGCAGAGAAAAATGCAATTAGTTAAAATTTTACAGAAAGAAAAAGAATTGCAGAAAGCTGTACGAATATTTAAAGACCCAAACGCATCCCCAGAGGTAAATAGGTAAAACAACTTTTAACTTAAACGGTTTTATTTTAAATCATCAGTTGTACTAAAAACTACAAAATAATTAGGACACAAACCGGGACATTCCTGAGATTTTAACGTTTGGTAAGAAATAAAAACTTGGGGCGCGTTTGGAATATGGTCCTAATTATTTTGTATTTATTAGTACAACTGATGAATTAAAATAAAATCGTTTCAGTTAAAAGCTTTTTTCCTATTTTTTTTATTTTGTAGTTTTAAGTTTTTTTTAAATTCCACTGTCCACCTACTTCCTCCATCATCAAACCTTCGTCATCAAATATAATGTATGGGACTCGTTAAAAGCAACCAAACGAGTCCATCACTAACCTTAAACAAACCCAAGTACAACCTTACTAACTAACTAACCTAACTAACTAAGTACTACCAAACCCAACTTATATTGAGTGACTATAAACACTGCAAAGTTTCAAGTTTGAGACAAATAGGTTCATAAATAGGAAAGTCCTCCATTTTGTATCCGCCATTTTGATTTTTCTTGTAATAAAAATATATTAAATTGTATTGTGTGTGAGCTACAGAGATAAACGTAGTCCATAAAATTGTATACGGGTAACTTTTCACTGGAAGAAAAACTTAAAGTTACTTTAAAACTATCGTTAAAAACTTTCATCGCGTGTGTTAATTAAATTAATTTTATAACTTTTTTTTTAAATAGACATAAAGACATTAAGTAGTTTTAGGAGTTCTCTATAGGATTATATCTCAGGAGGTTAGAAGTAATCTACAACTACTGTGGGTAAATAATCTCCTATAATCTTTATATTGATTAATTATTTTGTACTAATACATTATGACCATTATTTGAAAATCTTCTAAAAAATAAATGTGTGTGTTGAAAATCAAAACAATAATGCACCCTTAAAGCCGGTAGCCATGGTAATCATAAACTCAAATAATTATTCTTGTGGAAGAGTGTATTTTTGTTCAAATGGATATTTTATTGAAATTCTGAAGTGCCAGGAAAACGCGTGACCTTGAAAATTTTAAAAATTTTCGCCCATGCACTTCGCTATGTGTCATTATGTGTCTCTGCCAGTTTTGGCACTACCTGTTTAATTTGGCATGAGCCGCCACTGCTAGAAGCTTACCAAACCTACCATCGTCACCGCCAACCAAAGACGCAGCTCGCTTGCGCTCCTTCCGTACTTACAATCAGATACGGCTATGGCATGGAAATGAAAAATCAGCTTTAGATTGGGGACAGAAAAATTCAAAGGATATTGCACATTGCTTCTTTACAAGACGCTCCCAAGAATTACTAAAGCTTATTTCTTGAAAAATTAAAAGGATGGCTTATTGTCTATTGTTACATTACAAGACACAGCTCCCCAAGAATGACTGAAGCTTATTTCTTGTAAATCCGCTAAAGGTTGCAATGCAGCTTGTAGCTGTCGAAAAGCTGTTTGTATTGTTCAGTAACGTGTGCAATTTGGCAGGGCAAATCTTGTTCTAACACTTTGGAAGTGCTCGAAATAGACGAAAAGGACTACAAGGAGAATTTCCCTATCGATATAGAAATCAGTGGCAGTTCGTCAGGGGAGGCAGACACAAAGGTTAGGCGCAAAAGCAATTAAGAATATACTCTCAAAACCACGGAAGGCTACTGTCGCACCAATAGGGTGGCAGAGGCCTGCATTCATACCAAATGGAGATTTTTTCAAAAATACGTCGTAACGTAATATTACCGCGATTCCAATATTTTTTCCCATTTAAAATTAAAGCATCACTCGCTTATTTTGATATCGATGTAGAATTTAATACAAATTTTAGTTGTACTGGAAATACACGATGACCTTGAAATTCGTAAAAATCGCACTTATTTGCTCCATTCTTATGCCTCCTCTCTTCAAAATACCAGGAGTTAGTTGTCACTGATAGAAATAGATATAGATCAATCAGAAAATTCTGCACATTATGAACCAGATCCGGCATCAGACAGATGTTGAAGGCATTCAGGATGATATTGAGGGTTATATTGAACAACCCTTAACATCAAAAAGGCGAAAAAACTGATCATCCTTCAACCGCAAAAAAAGTTGGTGGCATTTTCCTGAACTCTATCAAAGCCTTAAGGAGATTAATTCGGACTTTCTAATACATTTTTCTGGTGCTGATCGGGCCCTCGAAAGCCTTTATAATAAAATTTATGTCTTACTAGACTTAGTCTATATGTCTATATGTCTATATGTACTAAACAGCGAACGATATACTAATACTAATTTACTGCCGATATAATAATGTAGGTTTTTTCCATTGTCGTCTAGGGGATTAGGTATAGGATAATGAAGGTTCCAGTACTTTGATGACGATTTAATGTCTAACAATATATAAATCCACCACTACGCTCTATCCTAATCATCATACAACGCCATATGAACAGGTAAACACTAAATTATTGTTATAACTAAACAAAAGGTTACACAATCGTCTAAAACGGAGTAAAATAGAAGAGCACACGTCTTTCGGCTCCTCGCTTCGTACCGTCCCTTGTCTAGCTTACAACAACAACTCACTCGGCGCAGGGCGCAACCGCCCTCCACCCGCTTCAAGAATGTACCCCAACGTCTCAGAACACATTCCTTCTTTGTTTGCCGAATCGTCCAGAACGCTAGAGTCTTTATATCGCGGCAATATTTAAATATTGAAAAGAACTCGAACGATATTTGTACATAAATAATAATAATAGAAAATAGAACAAAATAAAATACTACAATAATACATCATATAAAACTAAAACATAAGACCTGGAAAAAGTACAAAAAATATAAACAACCAAATGAACGAACTGAATTTAACAGACTGAGAACTTTAATTATGGAAATGACTGCCACATTATATAAGCAGTACTGTAGTAATACTGAAATAAATGATAGCAATAACAACCCAAATCAATTAATTCTGCCAATTCATAAATAACAAAAAGAATTAATTCATTGTACCAGGATTAATGTTATATAATAATGAGAATATGAGGCTATGAAAATATTGTCAATAAATTGGCTAGATACTTTCAAGATTCTTATCTAGAAAAATTTAACGTTAACACTATCCTCAAAGACAATGATGTTATCTCGGAGATACTGCATATTAAAGGCTTTACCGAACATGATGTGTATGCTAGTTTAGAAACACTGAAACCAAAACGCACGATGGGTATGGATAAAATTCCTGCCTATTTGATCAGATATTTTGATCAGATATTGTGCTAGTGTATTTTCGCATCCTTGTACTATTATTTTTAATTTATCTATTAAAACAGCCATTTTTCCAAAAGCTTGGAAATTGTCTAGGATAGTCCCAGTTTAAGAAAACTATGCTATGACAGAGCTATGATACAAAATTATCGGCCCATTTCAATCATTAGTCCGCCAATTATGAATTTATTTTGATGATTCTTTTTTGTTTTAAAGGGAGTATTTTCAAGTGGGTCTCATTTTAATTTTATGTGCATTGGACCTTGGATTCCGAAGATATACCGGGAGAATCACCAGATATACCTGAAGAAATGGCGAATACGCCGGTCACAACCCTAATTTAAAGATATTTAAATTAATTAAAGAAATATTTTCTATCGGTTCAAATTTTGCAGCTGAAAACCATTCTCGGATCAACTTAATCATCATAAAAATTATTTAAAAAAATCAAAAACCGACTTCAAGGCTATACCTACATGTACGAACTTAAACTAATAAGTAGAAAATAATATTTCAATTACTTCAAAGTAAAGAGCATCAAAGGACAATCAAAGAAATTATTGATACTTATATACCTATTTACAATTTATAATTAGCTATATTTATAGTCGGTGCCAGTCAAAGCAAAAATAACTTTATTAGATACCTACTTGATTCATCTATTAATATATGAATGCGAAATAGAGATTAGATTAATTTAAAAAAAAACGAAAAACCGACTTCAAGATACCTACATGTATAAATTTAAACTTAAAAAAATAAAATAAAATATTTTTAACAAAAAACAAAGCCGACTTTTAAAAAATCTATTCTAAAAAACTGCACTAAGACGGACGTATAGCTTCATAGCTTGTCAGGCCTAAAAATCCTACTATAACTTTACAAAACCAGGTACGTAAAATTTTACTTTTCGTAACTGGTTGTGAAAATTAAGACGCTTCCTGACGTCAAAGGGTTTTAAAAAGTGTCACTTATTTAAAAACTCCGTTTTTATGTTTTTTTATGTTTACCTAAAAATTAAGTTAAATACCAAATAATAAAAAAAGGAGGACATAACATATTAAAATAATTTTAAGGTTAATATGCTGCTTACAAATTTGTGGTTATGCAAAAATAACAAGTCATCGTCAAAAATTCTAAATGCTTAAATATATTTTTTAAATATTTAGGTCATAATATATTTAGGTTAAATATTTAGTATCATAGTTTTACTACTTTTTACTTTTTTTAAATTTAAATATTAACAGGGCAATTTACGACCTTAAAAACAAGGTTTTTTTAAAATCGTCCACTTAGGCCCTGACTAAAACAAAAGGAATAGACTAATACTCAAATAAAATATACAAAAAGGGTTACAAATGAATTTAACATTAGTAGTAATGACATTAGTTAAGAAATATGAGCTTACCAAGTGCAATGACAAATACAAACACCAAAACAGCCTTTCTCATTTTGATATTAGTGTTTTTAATCAGAGAGTTATAATACATAACATATTGAAGTAAATAAATGGTGCCAAGCTCTTATATATTAACTTGTTATGTTATTTTTATGCTTACGCATAAACAATTTGGGGTCAGAAGATTATATATACATATAAAAATGTAGCAAATGCTGTAAAATATATAATATGTAAAACTGTTAGTTTATATGCACCATCCAATTAAGACTTTGGAATTAATTCCAAAAACATCTCCCGCATGTTATCTGCGATAGTTATATAGTGTGTATTACCCGTCCAGAGTATATTCAACAGCGATTAAAGGTGGGCAATAAAAGTTTGCCTAAGCTAGCTCAACTTAACAAAAAAAAAGAAATTAAAATTAGTAAGTTCGGTGGATACAGAGGTCACTAATTACCCGTAGACGCCACTGACCGTGCGCAACCAAGTCAGATGGTTCCCAACTATACTGGGAATCGAACCTACTGTCGGCACTTTCTGTAATTCTGATAAAAGAAAAATAAAAAAAGGCACAGTATAATGGTATCTAAGTTTAATTTAAGAATTTAACGCCCAAAATTGTATAAGAGTGAAATTACACACAAATTGTAAGTTGCATATAAATTTTGACAATATAGAATGAAATCTCAACAATATCCCCAAAACATATCCCCAAATGTGGTATTATATCTGGACACATACGACTTTTTTAAAATAAAACATTGCATACACTTACTTACTACCTGTGTCGATTCAGCGTACACGTTGATCTTCGTAAACATTATCATACAAAAAAGGAACAGGACTATGCCTGCATGTATATATATATATATATATATATATATATATATATATATATATATATATATATATATATATATATATATATATATATATATATATATATATATATATGTCTATATATATATATATATATATATATATATATATATATATATATATATATATATATATATATATATATATATATATATATATATATATATATATACTTAAACTAAGCTTATCTGTAAAATGGCAAGTCTTCTATAGTAAATTTAACGATAGAAAATTTATTTCGATATTTGACATTCTATTTTTAGTGACCTGTTTTTTCTGCAAAATTATGTTGGCAATGAATAGACTAATAGATTCTCTTGAGAAATGATGCATTTTAGTTTATTTATTTTTATGGGTTGGTGTTGATGTCAAAAATATTGCTGTCAAATCAGATTTTCTATCGTTAAATCCAGTTTAGTAAGACGGGTCTCTCCTGTATACTCGATAGATTTCACTAGGTTGGTTAACAGTGTTAACATTTGCCATTTAAAATAATGTGTACAATGTAATTACAGACTCACAGAAGGAATTGCAGGGACGTCTTCCTCGTTTCCTCAAGTACAACCAATTGAACAAGATTTAGGAATTATATCAGAGATATACATGTAGTTTACATTTTTCTAGAACATAAAAGTAAATATACAGTAAATATAATAAAAATATAAATATGGAAATATGTTGTGGGGATATAATTAATAAAGTGCACACCATACACTAAAAACTGTGACAAATATAAACTTGACACTATTTTTTTGACCAGTACCAATCCATCAGCAAGATATATGCCGATGGTGCCGTTTCGTTTTATGAGTAAGTTATCAGCAGCCCATTCACATATAATCTTTAAAGTTTTTCCACCATCAGTCCAGCTCTATTTGACTGACACCAATCTTACCATGTTCACCGATTTAGTTAGTATTGTCATAAGAGCAAAGTGAACTTTGCAATCCACCAAAAAAAAATGTTTTAAATATCCACCAGTATGTGTAGAGGCCTCTCTGGCACACCGTTTAACAAATCTAAACCATGCGATACCAAGGATGCTCTTATATAGGAAGAATATTACATGGGATTCCTGTATTTTATAAGTGTATTGTTTTCAGTCCATCAACATCAGGTCTACTTTCATTGGATGATATTGATAGACATGACACTATATCCCAGGTGGCATCGACACCAAAAAAAAAATGTTTTAGATATCCACCAGTATGTGTAGAGGCGTCCCTGCCACACCGTTTAACAAATTGAAACCATGCGATACCAAGGATGCTCTTATATAGGAAGAATATTACATGGGATTCCTGTATTTTATAAGTGTATTGTTTTCAGTCCATCAACATCAGGTCTACTTTCATTGGATGATATTGATAGACATGACACTATATCCCAGGTGGCATCGACACCAAAAAAAAAATGTTTTAGATATCCACCAGTATGTGTAGAGGCCTCTCTGGCACACCGTTTAACAAATCTAAACCATACGATACCAAGGATGCCCTTATATAGGAAGAATATTACATGGGATTCCTGTATTTTATAAGTGTATTGTTTTCAGTCCATCAACATCAGGTCTAGTTTCATTGGTTGATATTGATAGACATGACACTATATCCCAGGTGGCATCGACAGTTTAATTTGATGAAAACGAATCTCAACTTCCAGTTCAAGGGAAGCCCGTTAAAAGAAAAGTGAACCGCCAGTAAGAGCCAGTAACAAGGATGTTGTTATAATTGGCTTTAATCTTTATATTTTGTCATATTTATTCTATTAGTTTTTATCCTAGGATCCTGAGTACTATACAATGTATCTTTGTTAATTGTACAAATAAATTTCTATTTATATTTATATGTGGTAATCATAAAAAATATATACTTTTCTTATAAATTAAAGTTGCATAGTTAAAAAAATGTCATTTTTATGATTCCATAGGTACCATAAACATTCAGGTACCATAAACCTGAATTAATAATAATTAATGCTGATTGTTTCTTAGGCGAATTTTTAAATTGATGTAAAATAATATGGCTTCTAATTATGGGAAAATTATGTACCTACCTATAACAGATATGTAACTTCCAGAGTTAGTATTTGAATACAAAGTATTTTCAACACTTACTCAAAATCGCCTTTGTGGCATAATATCTACTATTTAATATGTACTTTCCAATTTTGACAAGTGAGTATTCAGTATTTTTTAACTATATTATTCGTACTAACTAATTCGTAACTAGATATTTATATTAGATAGGTACTTACCTATTTTATATAAACCATATATTTCGTTATAATAGAGGGCAATGAAAATCAACACAAATCTAATAGAATAGATAACGAATAGAATATATAAATAGAAAATAATAAATAACTTCCAATCAAAATTATTATGTATATCATTCTGTCGTTCAATGTAGCGGTTTTTTCTTGGTCGTTATCAACTATTTACTTCCGTGTAATATTGTAGTCTTTTATTTCTCTTTACAATACTGATAACCCCCTCCGCTAGAGGGAGAGATAGAATAATCTTTTCAACAGGCTGTGCCGATGGCGGCCTTGGGACATGGAGAAAATCTCTTCAAGAAAGAACAACGCCCCAAATAAAACGCTAGATATGCAGTCCTATGTGATTACAAAGGAAATAAGCAGGACGCTAGTCCCTTTTTTTATAGAGAAATAAACGACAGAGCGCATGGGCTCCTAAAGGAAAATATACCCGCACAAGAGTCACAACTAACACTAAGGCAATATCTATTAAAACGTTCGGTACCGTGTATCCCACCGTCTATAGTCTTAGACACACCGGTCTTATCGTAGCATGATACTTCTGAACACTGAGCAGCAAGCAAATCATTTGCCATTATTGTGGCTCCAGATTAATGGTCAAATAATATCACAATCACAATAATATAAGTATATATATATATATATATATATATATATATATATATATATATATATATATATATATATATATATATATATATATATATATATATATATATATATATATATATATATTTTTAACAAAAAACAAAGCCGACTTTTAAAAAATCTATTCTAAAAAACTGCACTAAGACGGACGTATAGCTTCATAGCTTGTCAGGCCTAAAAATCCTACTATAACTTTACAAAACCAGGTACGTAAAATTTTACTTTTCGTAACTGGTTGTGAAAATTAAGACGCTTCCTGACGTCAAAGGGTTTTAAAAAGTGTCACTTATTTAAAAACTCCGTTTTTATGTTTTTTTATGTTTACCTAAAAATTAAGTTAAATACCAAATAATAAAAAAAGGAGGACATAACATATTAAAATAATTTTAAGGTTAATATGCTGCTTACAAATTTGTGGTTATGCAAAAATAACAAGTCATCGTCAAAAATTCTAAATGCTTAAATATATTTTTTAAATATTTAGGTCATAATATATTTAGGTTAAATATTTAGTATCATAGTTTTACTACTTTTTACTTTTTTTAAATTTAAATATTAACAGGGCAATTTACGACCTTAAAAACAAGGTTTTTTTAAAATCGTCCACTTAGGCCCTGACTAAAACAAAAGGAATAGACTAATACTCAAATAAAATATACAAAAAGGGTTACAAATGAATTTAACATTAGTAGTAATGACATTAGTTAAGAAATATGAGCTTACCAAGTGCAATGACAAATACAAACACCAAAACAGCCTTTCTCATTTTGATATTAGTGTTTTTAATCAGAGAGTTATAATACATAACATATTGAAGTAAATAAATGGTGCCAAGCTCTTATATATTAACTTGTTATGTTATTTTTATGCTTACGCATAAACAATTTGGGGTCATATATTTCGTTATAATAATAAACCATATATTTCGTTATAATAGAGGGCAATGAAAATCAACACAAATCTAATAGAATAGATAACGAATAGAATATATAAATAGAAAATAATAAATAACTTCCAATCAAAATTATTATGTATATCATTCTGTCGTTCAATGTAGCGGTTTTTTCTTGGTCGTTATCAACTATTTACTTCCGTGTAATATTGTAGTGTCTTTTATTTCTCTTTACAATACTGATAACCCCCTCCGCTAGAGGGAGAGATAGAATAATCTTTTCAACAGGCTGTGCCGATGGCGGCCTTGGGACATGGAGAAAATCTCTTCAAGAAAGAACAACGCCCCAAATAAAACGCTAGATATGCAGTCCTATGTGATTACAAAGGAAATAAGCAGGACGCTAGTCCCTTTTTTTATAGAGAAATAAACGACAGAGCGCATGGGCTCCTAAAGGAAAATATACCCGCACAAGAGTCACAACTAACACTAAGGCAATATCTATTAAAACGTTCGGTACCGTGTATCCCACCGTCTATAGTCTTAGACACACCGGTCTTATCGTAGCATGATACTTCTGAACACTGAGCAGCAAGCAAATCATTTGCCATTATTGTGGCTCCAGATTAATGGTCAAATAATATCACAATCACAATAATATAAGTATATATATATATATATATATATATATATATATATATATATATATATATATATATATATATATATATATATATATATATATATATATATATATATATATATATATATATATATATATATATATATATATATATATATATATATATATATATATATATATATATATATATATATATATATATATATATATATATATATATATATATATATATATATATATATATATATATATATATATATATATATATATATATATATATATATATATATATATATATATATATATATATATATATATATATATATATATATATATATATATATATATATATATATATATATATATATATATATATATATATATATATATATATATATATATATATATATATATATATATATATATATATATATATATATATATATATATATATATATATATATATATATATATATATATATATATATATATATATATATATATATATATATATATATATATATATATATATATATATATATATATATATATATATATATATATATATATATATATATTGTTATGGATCTTGGTTTATTGATAATTTTATTAATTTGTTATTTTACATATCAATTTGTTATTTTACATATCTTTAATATCTCAGGAGTAGGATCAGAAAAGAAGGCGAAACTCATCTACCACACTAATATCTATATAATTTATTCTAAATTAATTACATTAATATCTAAATTAATTACTGTCATAATAGGTGGAATATCATTATAAAAGATTACTCTGGGAAATCGTAAGAAAATGATAGAATACGAAATATTTGTATCATAGAAAATAGTTATGCCTGTAGCTCTAATAAATATGATAATTTTTCTGTGGTTATAGTCTTTAAAATATTATCTATTATTACAATCATACAAATAACTAAACCTATATTAAAATTTGTGACATTAATGACGTTAATAGACAAATTTGAATATTATGAGAAGATATGAAAACCTGAATCGGTTTCAATAAAAGTTCTATATGTATGGGCTCTATTGAAATGTTCACTTACGCAGGTAGGAAATTTATAGTTCGTAAATTATTAAAAGCTTTTATATATCATATTATAGTCATTACTTAATTATTTAATATAAGGTACCTTGTCTTTGTTTATCGTAGACTCGTAACTATTTTTTAGTCTATTATTAGTCATAGCTATTTTTTAGACTATTTTTTTCTTCGTTTGTTTTTTTTTCCTCTCCAGATTTGTTTTTTTTTGTTCATAAGGTCCATGATATGCACCATTTATTACTCCATTTATTGGGTTTATTTGCGTAGCACCTCACAAATTCACTATCCCTTCTACCCTTCTTATATGTATAGTTTACAATCTTATTTCTTATTAACTATTTTCTATCATTTTCTATTATCTATTATTTAATCAATGTCTATTTCAAGTATGGTACATTATTATTTAAATCGTGATCAGTCACCTTTACAATATGACATTTATTGACATTTTGAAAATTTTACATAACCTGGATCCCATTATAATATTCACATGGTAATAATTCTATTAATTTCACAAATCTCAATTGATGTATAATACTGAATTCAAGGTTGATATTTAAGCTTTATTTTGATATATATTACTTTGGGTTTGTAATAAGTTTGATAATGTCCTCTTTGCAAATATATTGTCCGAACATATGGTCTAACATGATAGTAAATCATGTAAAGTTAATTTTCATCTTAAGATGGGAAAACCAAATAGACTACCTTGAACTCCGTGGTGGGATAAGAAAATTAAGTTTAGTTAAGAATTCAGAACAGTCGACTCTGTTGTGCAATTATAGGTTATATAAAAATAATTGTATTAGTGACCCACTACGATGTATTTACAATGACTCGAAATTAAATCTATTCAGTAAATTTGATTGGTCGATTCCTCTAGGTGGATAAATACCATCTTTATTGAAAGCTAAGAATTTTAGGAATTGCCTTTGTACCGACTCTAAATTTTGTGAGTGAATATTATAGATCGGATACCATACACAAGTCTAGATCTCACTAAAGTTCAAAATAAATTTTTAAATGTTCAATTTATAATATATCTGAGAAATCTTTTAATTTACGATATATAAAACCATACATTTTAAAAGTAGTCGAGACAATGTCGTTAGTGTTGTCAATAAACGTAAACTTTAAATTATGACTAATGTCTGAAATTTTCAACGCGGCCAGTAATATATTCATCAATATTATAATCATAGGCGATACTATTTAGTTTTCGACTTTATGACATAACGACGCACTTAGATATATTCAATTTTAGACGATTCTCCTCACACCAAGTTGCTGTTTTATTTATGGAATGTTGGAGAAAAATGCAATCCTCTGGAGAACTGATATCTGAATAGATCTTGAAATCATCTGGGAACAGTAATTTCTCACATGAAACAATGTCCGGAAGGTTGTCGATGAACAATAAAAAGAGGAGGGGTCCAGGAGTAGAACCTTGCGGTATGCCTCATGATGACGAGAAAGACCTTGAATTGTAGATCTGATATCAAACAACAAATTGTCTGTCCGAAAAGTATGATATAAACAGTTTTATTAGTGGCCCAAAAAAACCTAAACAATCTAATTATAATAGAATAATATACAATAAATATATAATGATCTATCTGATAGAACGCTTTTTGAAAGTCTGTGTATCCTACGTTGACTTCCCCTCTATTATCTAACACGTCCGCAACATATTGGGAAAACTTAGCAGCCAATGACGTTCTCTCCGAATACCTATGCAACATTTCGAAAGCATTATCGACGACCGACCATTGGTAAGTATCTAGCAAAACGCCATACAGGGCGGTTTTCTCTCTGGACACCATTTCGTCTCCTTGGATCTGGAGAAAGCCGGCACATGAGTTATATGACGTGGACGTACGTACGTATGATGATACGAGCGTCACATAAAATTAAATTACTGGAAAGTCTTAGGACGGTTTCACCAACCTAAGTTCTGTATATTGCGCAGCGCCAATGGAGGCTTTGATCAAGGAGGATGTAAAAACAAGTTGATAATACCTATTGACCTATTGATTAATTTAATTTTTATTAAATATGCGTCGGAAATGATTTATATTCCCCGCAACCCCGCATGGGGTCCTTAACGACAAAATAAATAAACCGCGACAAAATATTATGAAACTATGGAAAATAAAACATTATATTGGCATCTCTTCTAATAGCCCAAGCTTCAGAGCTCTGGCTATTGGGCGACAGAAAAATGATTTACATCACAAAACATCTAGCTAAAATGTATGCAATTCAGTGAGGATAATTTATAATTTATAAAAAAACTGGTCGGGCTGACAATTTTCGTTAACTGACAACTGACTTTTTTAAATAATTAATGGGTTTCAATACATTTTCATGCTTCTGCCAACCATACGAAAATGTATCATATTCCTCCGTAATAGGACTGTGAATGCTTTTCCAAATCCTGGTTTGAAGTAGACCACCTGTAAGATTTATTTTTCCAATATGGTCACGTTGATGAGTAAGTACATACCTTAAAACGTGTTGCAAAAGCGCGTCTTCAGTCGGAAGAAGTTCTACTGCAGATTTATTGGTTTTGATCGTCATGTTATAACGAAGCTCGTCCAAGCTTGTGAAACTCCTTTGCTTGTACAATTTGTATACAAAATGGCTGTAGCATGATAGATGATACTTCGTATCACACGCAAATAGATCAGTATACAGTTCTATCGATGCAGTCATATCGCAGTCTTGACGTAAAGAGGTTGCTTCCGGAACGTTTGCTCTGGTTTTTTCGCCAGTACTAGTACTTGGAACAAGTTTTTTCTCTTTCATCGAATATTTCAGGCTTTATTTAACGATTCTGAAACGGCGAATAAATTAGCTCTTGATAGACATTGTACATTCTGGAAACTGGTGTAGTTTTTAAAACATGTCAGATGGCAGGTAAACGTATGTTTCATTTATTTAAGCAAGTTTTTTTGACATATTAAACTAAAATATAAATCACTCTTCTGTCTTCCGCGGAATTTAAAACGAACGCCAGTAGTTCAAGATCTTTTAATTATTTGTTCAAATGAGTGATCATGGAGTCTGTTCTCGCATATCTCACAAGCCTCTTTGTCTATTGTTTTCTTAAAAATATATAAATAATAGTTACATAACTTTTCGTAACTCCAAGAATTTAAACTTCACGATAACAATATTCAATAATAACCCGTTTCTGCATAGATAACTCTACTTACCTAATTAATCGAACACATAATCAATCTCAAATGTAAATTCATGTAGTTGCACGTCGCGTCGCAAGGCAAATACAAGTCGCAAAAAATCATAATATGTCAATTGAATTATAAAAAACAACAGTAGATAATATAGTGCGCCCCTTTTCCAATGCTCGCCCGTAGTCGATAATTCGCTCTCTCGCTCCCAGTGAGGAGACTCGCTAGACACGGCATATCGTAAAAAAAAAGTTAAGCACTAGGTACTGAAGTCGAAACTTTCTCAATTCTGCCGTGTTCTGTTCGGGAAAAAAATAACTACAATACTAATATTGAAGGTGCTTTCTACATTAAAAATTATATACTCGTTCCAGACCCAATAGTACATCAGTGGAACAAAAATTAGTAACCTACGTTACTTGGCTATGGAGAAAAAACACTTCAGTTTGCGGGAGAGGCCCGTACCAAAATAGGCATTTACAAGATTCAATCGCTCATTTTTTTTTCGTACCACCCAAAATTTTCGTAACAAGAGATTCTGATGCGTTAAACATTTCTGAACAAGATGGATAGATCTTTCTACTTCGAAAATATTTTTTAAAGGGCTACCTACCTACGACGTTCTATCCGCTACACTCAGTTACCGGTCAAAATTAGATAATTTAAGGTACGCCCGAAACGTAGAAATTAACAAATGAAACTTAGTCTGACGGGGACAATTCATTTAATTTTCCTAACCTAACCTAACCTAACCTAACCTAACCTAACCTACCTACGACGTTCTATCCGCTACACTCAGTTACCGGTCAAAATTAGATAATTTAAGGTACGCCCGAAACGTAGAAATTAACAAATGAAACTTAGTCTGACGGGGACAATTCATTTAATTTTCGGTTTTAGTCATGTGAGCTTGGACTATAAGTAACACCCCGCTCATTTTTATCTGTACCACAATATCAGAAAACAAAACATCTCACGCTGTAAATATGTGTAAATATGATTGCCTCTTCCGAGAAAAGGTCACATAGGATTATTGAGAATAAATAATTATCTCATAAATTTAGTTTGGAAGGTTCATTAGTCCGATATAGTTCTACTAATTGTTCCATTGCTAGTGCTAGTTTACTTATACACAATGAGGACGGTTGTTTACTGTTTTGTTGTTTTAGCTGGTATGTTACTTTTATTTTTTCCGAGTAAAATATCTAACAGGTGGCGGTAAAAAAATGATGATGATAACGTGACTCATTTGTTTCATAGAAAATACAGTATGTTTGAATAAATTAGTAGTTATAGCGGAAGGGGAAGCTGCTGCAGTGGTAAAAAGTGTAACCATTTAAGAGATTGAAGTAACATTTTCTTTGGACATAAAAAAGGTTTATTAAAAAACTTAAAACGGGAAACGGTAATAAACCGAAAATGTTATAATGTATATTATTTCGTCGTCATTCCCAAGCAGAAATTTGTGCCCGAACTTGGACACGACAAATTTAGTTTCCAAATTGTTTCGACACAAATCGGAAAGCTTATGTCTAAATGAAAATTGTGTACATTTTTCGTTGTGACTGCTTTGTGTTGTGTACCTTTTGTTTCAAAAATGTATCTGGTAGGCGCATACGGTTCCGAAGGGTCACATTTAACCACCATTTTTCCAGTCTGCGTCTAAATTATGTCATTGTAGACCATTTGTTATAGCTAGTAGCGTCTCTTTCTCTGTAGTTAACAGTAAATTAAAATAAAAAAATGCCCAAAATTCAGAAAATGAAAGTGAAACACGTGTTAAACACGCAATACTACAGAAGTGTAAACAAAGAAATTCAGCGTGGTCAAAAGATGCCATTTGATTACATGAAGCAGGTAAAAAAAACAGTTACGTTAAAGGATACAGTAATAAAGTAGGTAGTAATTAATCGGAAAATAGTGGCTTCACAACAGATGCAAATACAAACGAAAAATAACAGACCTCAAATAACTTATATTTGTGTCCCGAATCAAACTTTATACCTATAATGTTCTTAACCAAATGTTTCTGAAACAACTTTTAAAACCGATGAGTCCGAATAAATGTCAATAATTGACGACGATGATGCAAAACATAGTTTAATTGACGACTATGATGGTGAACATTGCGAACACAACGACCTGGACTCCAAAATGTCATTTATGGATAGTTCAAAAATCTGGACGTTTAAAACCCGTGGTGCTTTAAATGAATTCCTTTGCTTGTTAAGAGAATCCTCTCATAGTTATCTGCCTTAAGACAGTAGGACTTTGCTTCAAACTCTGGTGAATGTCAGTGTTACTTAAGGCTCTCGACATTTGTTTCTTTCGCTGTGTAAGGCATCTTTAGCAATTCTATGCTTGGTAAGTCTATGTTTTATGTGTTTTGGTGGCCGATACAAAATGGGAGAAGTCCCAGTAAGTTGGGACAATACACATGCGCACTATATTGTTTTAAATCGTGTTTTAAACGACATCTTAAAACATGCTACCTACACAATACAATCATATATACGGTGGCAATACACACTGAAAGTTATTCACATTTTAAAACACTTACGAATTGGGCGTTTTGGGGCATTCCATTTTGGGGAAAATTTAGTCTCACGTGTCTGATAAGTTCCTGCATTGCGTCTGTATGGGCTGTAACCCACAATTTTATGAAATCCCGATTTGTTGAAAATGGGTGTGTTGTATCATATTCTATGTAACTTCAAAATATCGTAACCGACGATTAACTTTAGATATTTTTTCCCGTCTATTCTAATACGTCGTAACAGAATCAATTGTCATTACAAGTTTTTATTTAACTTGCTATGTATGTATGTATCTAGGTATGTTTGTTCGGGTCAAATCTTGCAACTGAATTTCAAAGTAGTTATCCTCAGCTGATTGTGCTGAAATTTTGCTCGCCCGTATAGTTTGGATGACAATGCATGGTTACCTAAGTTACGTCATTCTAAATCCAATATGGCGGACCGCTTAAGATAGCGGATAGAGATATTTTTTATACACTTCCATAATATGGGTATCAAATGAAAGGGTTTACTGAGAAGAATATGAAAATCAAATGACGTCACTCTAAATCCAATATGGCGGACTCCCAAAGACGGCGGATTAGTTATTTTTTATGCACTTCCGTGATATGGCTATCCAATGAAAGGGTTTGCTGAGAACAATAAGAAAATAAAATGACATCGCTATAAATCCAATATGGCGGACTCCCAAAGATGGTGGGTTATGTTTTTTCATGGGAGTGCATAAACCCCATGATGTGGATATCAAATGAAAGGGTTCAAAGGGAAAAATGGGCAAAATGGTGGAAAACAAGATGGTCGTTATACCAATTTTTAAGAATTACAACCCGGCAATGGTTAGGGATAATTTGGTGGTGCTCGAACAAATATTGTAGGGACCGACAAGGGTCAACTGCTGGCGATAAGATTTAACTGTGTAGATAAACAAGAATACAATATGTAACTTGATATGGACATAAGTAATTCTAAAAAAACTTATGTTTTCTATAAAATAGGTAAATCTCGCGACAAGCTTTTATATCATATAAATTGTGTAATGTAATAAATTAATGGGTTTAGTTTAATTTAAAGTTTATTTTCTTCTTTTTAGAGCATTTAAAAAAAGGTTGTTTTTAATAATGTTTTTTTTTCTATAAAGTTTCTTTCTCGCATTTGGGTTAAGATAAATTAGAATGATATTCCGTTAAACAGTTTTTAGTGTCTCTAGGCCCTAGCCTTTTAAAAAATGGTCTTTTTGAGCATTTGTTGTATTAAAACTTATTCATTCATACTACTAAATGAATTTAGAATTGGTATTTTGTTTTTATTTTAAAGAATTGTTTTACACTAAAATCACTCATAATATGCTTAAACATGCATTCTTTAATGATTTTATTTCATTTAATTTTTTTTGATTTTTTTTATTTTTCGAACGTTTGTGGCTATAATTATAGAGAAAAACAAAGAGCATCCGCACAAAATGTTCTAATTATTTAAATAAATGATAGTTCAACACGTATTTCGAGTTTGAAACAAAAAAGAAAAATGAAAAAACTTCATCAAATCATGAAAAAATTTTCAAAGTTCAAAAAAGTGACTACTTTTATTTTTTCAGTAGTGCATAGTGAACTATCCTCAAATAATGATAAACTGATGGAAACATTTTTACCATGCCATGAATATGGGGTAAAGTTAGAGGAAATATGTACCTGGTGTTGAAATATCTAGACATGTAATGTTATCATCTGCAAACATGACTAAGTTGTTCCCTGATACAATACCATGTAAGTCAATAATAAGTATTAAAAATATCAGTGGCCCTAATACGGACCCCTGTGGTATTGCAATTGTAACATCCAACTCGTGGAACCAGTGCCTGTTAATCGTTGCTAATTGTTTTCTTCCTGTTAAATATATTAACTCATATTACCTCTAATTCTCTACCTCTGTCTCTAATTCCATAGTAATTGGGATTTTGTAAAAGTATTGTATGATTAACCAGGTAATCCATAAAGCACCAAAAACATGTTTTATTCAAGTCTAAGTTACCATATAATTTATGAATAAAATCAATTGTGTGCTTTTGCTTTTATTAAAACTGTGTAAGCAATTATTAAGTAATATTATTGCAAGAAAGTCGCCCTATAGTCACTTTTTTATATAATAGTATGACTTTGCCTGGATATTAATTTAAGGTTTGAGGCAGGCTGCGGTTTGAATTTGCCAAAAATCTTCAGTCAACTGAACTGGTGAGATACTTTATGGAATGTTGGCTCTGTTTGGCCTCACATTTTACAACTGATTCTTTATAATAAACATAATCCCACTCTTTAAATGGCTAGCGCGATATTTTAAAAGTTGGTCAACTGAGGTCGTCCCGTCAAAACATGCGTTTTTGACTGCACTAAGAAAAATAAACTTTCGCCGCGATGACATAATTATTATTCCCATTTTCAATTTACATGGAATTACTGCATAATTTTAAATAGCATCTGCTTCATCCTTATTTGACTACCGTGTGCGGCTTCGCTGACCTCTTTTATCAATATTTAGCTACAGCACGCGGCCTAGATAACCCACGCTCTTCCAAGATTAGGAAAAACTATAATTAATTACTAAACTTTGCATAACACCATTATGTAAACGAAATACATTCATGTTTGTAGCCTCTAATCACGTGATAAATATATAATGGAAATCTACTATCACTAGGGAAAAATCCACCAGTGATTGAACACTTAAGAATTCCTTACACTTGTAATTATTAACAATAGATAACAATAGAATATCACGATTTTGGTTCAGACATAAAGTCCTAAAACTTCTGTATTTGTCATTTTTCTCTATATCTTAGAATAAACCCTAGGGATAAATGTCAACATATGCGGCAAAACCCCGTACTAAATCACTAAAATCATTAACTTCTTAAAAACCAAGAAACAAATAGCTTCTAATAGTCATATAGTACTACAATTCTAACTAATGAGTAACTTGAAATTGCCTTTATTTTGCATGAAGTGCAATATTTGTTGGGGGATTGACCTAAAAACTGACAATTAGACTTAAATAAATTACTGTCCATTGTCTGATACAAGTTCAACCGGTAGACCAAATATTGAAAATATCTGTTTTACTTTAAATGTGGAGTTGCTCGTGTTTTAGATTATAACACCTTCAATTTTGCCTCAAGGGCGTCAAGATTCATGAAAACGGTGTCGTTTGAATAGATTTTCGTAAAAATGGTGTCGTTTGAAAGTAGCGATAAAAACAGCACACTGTATGTAGTTGCCAACATTATTGGTCATGAGTAAATACTTTATTTAATTTATTGTTAAATGAGCCTTGCCAGTGACGGTAGAACCAGTGTTTCAGTAAGGACTAAACTATACTCTATCCAACGAGAGAATGGACTTGCTTTGCGCATCGGCGACTAAAGAGGAGGGGCTCTGTAACGAGCTACGCAGGACCGTCATTCGATGAAATAGGCAGTAGTAGGTACTTTATATAATTAGGTACCAGGTAGGTATCGGACCCAGGCGCCGGCCCTGGCTACCTGCTGAGCCAATTAAGACGTTGAGGGCGTTGAACTAATGTTCTAAGGGGCGGATATCTGACCAAAACAGACGATTTTTCGCTCGAGTGGAAGTCCATTCTCTCGTTGGATACAGTATATATATACATCCAGCTAACAAACGGAGTGCATCAAAACAGTGATCGATGCGTGACCAGGCGTTGATTGGCCGCCGACTGGTTGAAATAAAATGCTATTGGCCAAAAGTTGAAGGCATGTCTGCTTTAGGTAATCAACGCATAGATCACTGTTTTGATGGACTCCGTTTGTTAGATGAATATAGTTTAGTTCCTGCAAACAAATTTCTTTAAATATATAAATTATTGTACCTGTATGCATGTACAACAGTAACAACCCTAGATAAAATATGGTGGCAAAAATGAATAACTAAAGATAATAATTCAGTATCCAAAATTAATCTCTAACTTACATGCTCCTGGATGAACTTTTATTAGAAATACTGTCTCCCTTCCTCTATTTCTTACTTCTTATACTGTTCTCTTCTTCCTTCCTCACTTCCATAATCCCTTTCTTCAGTCCTTCCTCTCTCATTTTCATCCGTTCCTTCTTCTTCTCTTTTAGTACTTATATCTATTAATTCATCAGAATAACTTTTCCTTCATTTCTTACTTCCTTAGACTGTTCTTTTCTTAATTTCTTCCTCTCTTCTAATTTGTCCTTCTTAGTTTCAGTCTTCGTCCTCTATTTTCTTCTTTTTTCTTTCTTTATCTCTTCCTTTCCTTTCCCTCTAACTTAATACGAATGTTCTTGATACGAACATTTTACCAACACTTTAGCAGCATATCCCCTCCCCTACTGCACTATTTTAATTGTTGATTATTAAGGTCATTCCCAACATTATTGTCGAGCACAAAGTAGGTATAAGATTTACCTGCTCTTTATTATCGGCATGTATTACCCTTCCAGAGTATATTGAAAAGCGATTAGAAGTCACTAATTAATTACCTGTACACGCCACTGACCCTGCGCAACCAAGTCAGATGGTTCCCAGCTATACTGGGTATCGAACCTACTCTCGGCACTTTCTGTAATACTGATGAAAGAAAAATTAAAAAAGGCACAGTAAACTGATATCTAAGTTTAATTTAAAAATGTAACTTCCAAAATTATATAAGAGTGAAATTGCACACCAATTAAATCACATATTACAATAATTACATATATATTTATGCACACATAAATTACATATTAAATTACACATAACTGCATATAATTTAAATTAAAGAGGGCGTGCCCCTTTAAAGTTAACCGTGCACGTACGTAAGTGTTAATGGTATGCAGGTGCCAAGGTGACCAAGTACAGGTGGAGTTAAAAGGCGACAATGTGGAGTGACTTACACTCGACGTAAGAAGCCCTACAAGACAGACTGATAAGTTTGTCTCTACAGGTTTGAGGTTAAATGATAATAATTTCTTATCAAACTTACTAGATTGGTGTTAAACGGCTTCGGAAAGTGGCCTAGTATTATGTTCCTCTATCAACAAAGGAATTTACTGCAACGCGGGCTCTAGAGAACACAGAAAAGGCGAAATAGAAAATGGCCTCATGGCAACAAAAAATCGCTTACCTCATTTCGTTTAAATTGTTTAATCCGACCTACAGTCGATTATGTGCGGGTCAACAAACCACAACAACACACAGCAGATTTTCTTAATAAATCCCACACTACTATGGAAATAACAACGTATTTATTTTTTAAGAAAGCACATTGATAAACTCGAAATAGAAGTAGCGTTACTACACTCTGCTCGACAAGCAAGAAAAGGAAGAAAATGGCTTCGCACCACATGATCAAGATGATAGCCTGATAAATCAGGTCACGTGCTATAAATCTGTCACCGAGCTTAAGCGCGCTAATCATACAAAACCATAGTGGCTAACTAGATGCGCTTACACCAGTCAATAATGTTCTATGAAGAAGGTCAGAATACCATAACAGAAATGTGCCGCAACTAAACACGTAATATACATGTCCCGAGATCTAATCATGAATGTTAAAGAAAGAGAGTAGTCGGTTTCCATAATACATTTATTCAGTTATGGACCTACCTACAACAAATTTCTGATATCTAAATGGCCAATCGACAAAAGTGAACGTAACACTGTTTAGCGAAGTACATATGTTCAAACTTGACCAGTTATTTAAAACTTATGATACTTTGTTGAAATTCTATATATTATGGCTTTGATGGCGTGATGACTTTATTTTGTTTCTAGTTGCCAGTTTGTCAGAGTGCCCCTTTAAAGTTAACCGTGCACGTACGTAAGTGTTAATGGTATGCAGGTGCCAAGGTGACCAAGTACAGGTGGAGTTAAAAGGCGACAATGTGGAGTGACTTACACTCGACGTAAGAAGCCCTACAAGACAGACTGATAAGTTTGTCTCTACAGGTTTGAGGTTAAATGATAATAATTTCTTATCAAACTTACTAGATTGGTGTTAAACGGCTTCGGAAAGTGGCCTAGTATTATGTTCCTCTATCAACAAAGGAATTTACTGCAACGCGGGCTCTAGAGAACACAGAAAAGGCGAAATAGAAAATGGCCTCATGGCAACAAAAAATCGCTTACCTCATTTCGTTTAAATTGTTTAATCCGACCTACAGTCGATTATGTGCGGGTCAACAAACCACAACAACACACAGCAGTGATTTTCTTAATAAATCCCACACTACTATGGAAATAACAACGTATTTATTTTTTTAAGAAAGCACATTGATAAACTCGAAATAGAAGTAGCGTTACTACACTCTGCTCGACAAGCAAGAAAAGGAAGAAAATGGCTTCGCACCACATGACCAAGATGATAGCCTGATAAATCAGGTCACGTGCTATAAATCTGTCACCGAGCTTAAGCGCGCTAATCATACAAAACCATAGTGGCTAACTAGATGCGCTTACACCAGTCAATAATGTTCTATGAAGAAGGTCAGAATACCATAACAGAAATGTGCCGCAACTAAACACGTAATATACATGTCCCGAGATCTAATCATGAATGTTAAAGAAAGAGAGTAGTCGGTTTCCATAATACATTTATTCAGTTATGGACCTACCTACAACAAATTTCTGATATCTAAATGGCCAATCGACAAAAGTGAACGTAACACTGTTTAGCGAAGTACATATGTTCAAACTTGACCAGTTATTTAAAACTTATGATACTTTGTTGAAATTCTATATATTATGGCTTTGATGGCGTGATGACTTTATTTTGTTTCTAGTTGCCAGTTTGTCAGAATGCTCCTTGGACAGCGCGGAATTGTTAGTCAACATGAGGGTCGGTTTGTTATCGAACATCTTGCAAGAAAAAGGCGCACTACAGCAGGCCAAACTCCAAATTGAAGCAATATGTCCCGGATATCAGGACAGATTTGAGGTTAGTTTTCTTTGTTCGCATAGCTTAAAAACTATGATGGATATGTAGCTGCATATATGAGGAAGAGAATACAACCTGCGGGGTTCCCGAAGGTACCGTCTTTGGACTAATAATATTAGCTCTATGCGGTAACTGCGTTTTACCCACGGATATATAAAAAATTGGTAGATAAATCGGCAGCCTATGTCAACGCTGCATTGCATCATCGGTGGCAGGCATTCGTGGTCTGTGTGGGAGAGAGTGGGTTGGATCATTTACCCATTATATTTCGGTGGTTTTACCTGCCGAGAGCGAGCCTTTGGTGAGAGTTTCAATTTTCCCGGTGCAGCTGAAACATATTTATTTAAAATGTATATATTATTATTATTTTTTTTTATCGAAGGTGTTACTTTCGTTTCAGAAAGCCTTTATGAAGTTTGCGCAGTGTTCCAATCTCATCGATGACGACAGCGAGACTATGTGCTCTGCTATTGGAAATCATTTTGAAAAATGTGCAAAGCCGGTGGTGGACATACTCGAAGATTGCATTCCACAGAGATCGAAGGGGGTCCCCTCTTTGATATCTAAGGGCCTTTTGGCGACTTCTGATTATATGTGCAAGACCGATGGAGAGCATATTTTTGGTAAATTGATCTCTAATCTAAACTATATACGCGTAAAAGAACCTAATGAAATAACCACTATTATATATTCTAGAACTATCAAATCTATGTATTAGAAGCAGCAGCTACCGTACAGAAAGATGCATGCGGAAGATCGTCACTAAAATGCAGCTGATCAATCAGACTCAACAATTCCCCTCCAAGGAAGAGCTTTGCGAGTAAGTCTATCATATTTTAAAGATACTTTGTTCTATGTCCAGTTATTACACAACTCGATTTATTATATCATTTCATAATGTTCCTTTCATTCTATTAAATTTCAATTATTCCATAATAATGGCATTTACGTCATTGGATTGGACGTAGAATAAGACCCTTGCATATGATGGACACAAACTATTTAGGGAACTGTTCATGGACCTGCATAAAATGATTATGACAATTCCACTCATGTATAAAAATCCCATTTAAGAGCTGTTCAACACAATCACTCGAGCTACGCTCTCGTGATTTTCTCGTGACAGTTGTCATTAAACTACCACTACAGTAAGTACTTGAAACTTGAAAACAAACAAAAAATATCCGGCTAAATTTGAGCTCTTATGGTATTACCCCCGAATATTCAATGACGCAAGGTAGCAGTGAGAGATTGTGGGGTAACACTTTGAATTTAATATGTATTGTCATTACGTGCAGTAGATAGAGTGCAACCTTTTCTACACCTGCAGCTTATTGTTTTCAATAGTTATTGTACAGCAGCTTCGTTTTCGATAGTAATAGGAAAGAAACCAATTTTTTTTAGGGTTCCGTACCGTTAAGGTTCCGTTAAGGGTGAAACGGGACCCTATTACTAAGACTCCGCCGTCCGTCTGTCACCAGACTGTATCTCATGAACCGTGATAGTTAGACAGATCAAATTTTCACAGATGATGTATTTCTGTTACCGCTATAACAATAAATAAAAAACAGAATAAAATAAATATTTAAGGGGGCTCCCATACAACAAATGAACACAGACCTGAATCTATATGCTAATAAATGCCGTAGTCGCCGATTGGACGAAATACTACCATTAAAATAAAATTAATATTTAAGGGGGCCCCCATACAACAAACGTGATTTTTTTGCCGTTTTTATAGATAATGTCCGTATCATTATCCCCTTAGTGAGCGAGTGCGACTCGCACTTGGCCGGTTTTTTTAATTCCGAAGCCATTCAGAAATGGTGCGATACAATACGATACTTCCCCCGTCTATAACTCCAATAATATTAATACCAAGTAAAAATGTGTCTAAACCATTTCAAAAGAGAATTGACTTATCTACATTTTGATAATCTTTTATTTTCTCGTAGAACTGTTCAGAACCAAGATATTTGCAAAAATATTATTTTTGGGCGACATCGCCCAAAAGTTGGGGGTGTTCCGAAGGGCGAGCGAGGGGGACATCATTAGTATATCTAACAGTAATATTTTTATCCTATCTAAAACGGTGTTTACACATCCTGATCATATGGCCTTACAGGCCATATGATTGCAGCATGAAATTTTACAATTTCATGCTACGTCCCTCGGTATTTAAGTAGATACCATAGACGTAACTAGAGGGGCCTTGAGTGTGCTTGATTCATCCTGATGTGTTTTGCTACATATGCGGAGAATACACGTTAAAAGAAAACAGAAAAACTGTTACTGACTTTGTAAAGAGAGCTTATCATGGATACTTTGGTGTTAGGCTTGCTGATCAAGATGAAACCTGGGCACCGCACCGAAGGTCTGTAAAACTTCTATAGAATATTTGCGACAGTTTGCGACTACCGGGAAAAGAAAGTCTGAAATTTGGCGTACCGATGGTTTGGAGAGAACCCAAAAACCACTTCGATGACAGCTATTTCTGCTTAGTAAATATTAATGGAATGAATCTAAACAACCGTAGAAAGTGGACTTCTACGGTTTTCCGATTTAGTCCCGATTTAGTATCTGCAAGACGACCGGTCCCTCACTCAGAGGAAGCTCTCGATCTCAACTTTTCACCACCTACCAGAGCTCTGTGACGATAACTGTTGTCCCTCTACTGATCACGCTTATAATACTAATAAAAGTGATAGTGATTATGAGATGTCATCAATTCCTTAACGTTTCAAGCGGGATGAGTTAAAGACCTCAACCTGTCAAACGAAGCCTCTGAATTACTGGCTTCCAGGTTGAGGGAGAAAAATTTGCTGGAAGAAGAAACCAAAATTACCTTTTACCGTACAAGAGAAAATTATCTGCTACCGCTCTTTTCTCAACAAGACAATCTTCTATTTTGTCACAACATTCGAGGACTCCTGGAAACAATGGCTCCTCCTGACTATTCTCCAAATGATTGGCGCCTATTTATTGACAGCTCAAAGCAAAGTTTGAAATGTGTCCTACACAATGGAAACAAATATGCTTCAATACCAATTGGTCACTCAATGAAAATCTGGTTTAGAAAAGGGCCTAACAGAGAAAACATGGAAGTTCGGATAAAGAATGTCATTAACGACCCCTTATTTGAACGAGAGAAAATCATCTTTCCTCCACTGCATATGCAGCTGGTCCTTATGAAGCAGTTTGTAAATAAAAGCAGCAAAAGCCTTATGAAGCAGATAAAAACGGATCATGTTTTGCATATATAGGGAAGAAAATGCCTCAGTTGAGTATGGAAAAAATTAAAGCACGAATATTCGTCGGCTTTAACAAATTAACGGCCAACAAATAATACAATCCATTAAGGACCCTGCCTTCGTAAATTCGATGAATGAGGCTAGGCGAAAAGCCTGGACATCATTTGTTGCAGTAGTCGGAATTTTCTGGGCAAACGCAAAGCTGAAAACTATGTTTAACTGCTATAAACGAGATGCTTAAGAGTTTCAAATCCCTTGGGTGTAACATGAGTATTAGGGTGTACTATTTACACAGTCACTTAGACCGTTTTCCTAAAAATTTAAGAGACATCAGTGGCGAACAAGGTGAAACATTTCACCGCGATATTAAAACTATGGAGGCCCGCTACCAAGGAAGATGGTATGCGTACATGATGGCAGTTTACTGCTGGAGTTTAAAAAGGGACTGTTGCAAAATAAATTCAAGAGTGTCACGGAAAAGAAGCATTCGAAGTGTTCAGTGACTAGTTGGTTTCATTTCATTGGTTCATTGGTTGGACTTTTTCCTTATTCCTTGAAATAAAATAAACGTTTGTATAATATTTATATAATGTAATAATATAAATTCGGTGTTTAGTTTTTTTATTTGATCCATGGACTTAACTTAAAATAGTATAACGTATATTGCACTAAAATGTTATATCTTAAGAAATTGAGCTCCTAGGCAAATCTAATGCCATATTTAAATTCAGGGCATCAAATACACATGAAATCAGCTCCAAATACTCCGGCTCCTATATTATCTATGGCATGACACAACGCTAGTATTAAGTGGAGCCCGGCAGACAGATTGTATCTGCTATTGCTGAAATTTTACCCGATTTCAACGGAGAAAATAAATGTTTGGTTTATACTAAAAAAATATATATTATTGTCCTAATAAACATTATTGTGTCCTATTGTTTAATAAGTTTTTGCCTGCGGCGCTTTATCCACATGGCATCATCCTTCATAGTAGACTTCAGTCCGTCTGTGGTAGATACATAGTTAATTTCAATACATAGTTAGTTTTCATTTAAGTAGATAGAATTTATTACCGCTAAATTAATAATCTTTTGGTGGCAATAATGGCAGCAACTCATTGTGTTGTTCTCTTTTAGATTCGTGTTCTCGTTCAAGGCATGTTTCCAATCTCACTTGCTGGCGTCATGCGGTAATCCAAAAACCAGAGAGGCATTCCTTAACGTTTACAATACCATGATAACTCCTTGCCAACCCAATGACAGCTTGAATGAGGTTCAGGATTCAGATAAGAAACGGTAAGCTTTTTTTTGTTTTAAATGAAAATAATAGGCCAATATATAGATACATTCCAGCTTACATTAATTAGGGTAAAAGATTTTTTTTTGATTGTTTTGTATAGTAAGAAGGCCATTAAACTAAGTTTGAGATCTCGAAAGCCCTGGGGAGAACTTTTGATAAGCGAAAAACCTCGAAATTTGCACTTTTAGAGTTTTTTTCATAGAGCTCATAAACGACACCGAAATCAGAAAATGTTATTCTTTCCCAAATGAAATTAGACAAAATTACTTACAAAATACACCGTTGAAACTTAATTTTATGTCATCCTAACCCATTCCTACAGGACTTTGAAGTTTGACGAAAGTTTATTAAATTGCAGGATTTAATAAAATAAATATATATCTATAATAAAATAGTAACGAAAATGAGCAAAATCCTGCATTTTGTCGGTAGTTTTGTTTACTTTAATTTCGGAAATAATAAAATTTTCTGATTTCGGTCTCGTTTATGAGCTATATTCTAAAAAACTGAAAAGAGTGCCAAAATTTCTAGGTTTTTCGCCTACCAAAAGTTTTTTCCGCATGGCTTTCCAGGTCGCAAACTTACTTTGGCTCATCTTACCCTAATCTTTTACCCAAATTCATTTTAGCTGGACCCCTCTGAGGCTGCCTATATATTTGCCTAAAATTACATATTTGTTATATTAAATTGGCACTTCAAATAGATATTTTACGTAATTGTAGGTTGCAGAAAACAATTTTTAACAGCCAATTTGACCAACTTCTTGGTATAATTGTCAATATATTTACAAATTATGTTGTTTTAGCGTGTGGATGAGAGCCAATTAATCAGGGTGGAACAGGGTGCTATAATAATATTTAATACTTGTAAGTAAATGTGTAAGTGTAAATTAATTTATGACATATATGTATGTTTATATATAATAAATGCAACAATATAAGTGTTCTAGTATTATTGAACTTAAATATTCTTAATAAACTAAACGAAAAATAAATACCCGGATATTGTGCTTGGTATTTTTGCTCAGGATTTCTAATGCATTATGTGTGATCATCGTGATAAAATCAAATTATTGTATTTTCTGTTTTAGTAGCTCATGCGGGTGTTGTGATAAATGCTTTTGTGTAACATCACCTCAGTACTAAAAGTTACTTAATAGTCGTCGTAAAAGTGAAAATACATTTTTTAATGTTATCAGCTGTGGGCTAGAATCAATGACGTAGCCAGGATGTCATTTGGGAGGGGGGTCCGCGCTTCACTATTGGGAGATTATATCTGCAGCGTGTGACCTTAATAGCGCCACAGAGGATAATTTTGAAAGTCTCGCGTTTTTCTGGCACTTCAGAATTTCAATGAAAAATCCATTTATTCAAAAATATCGACTTTCACAAGAAAAAGTTTTGGAATTCCATACCATTTTCAAATAAAAAAACTATATTATATATTACGAATAAGTTTATTGAAATAAAATAAACGTTTGTATAATAAATGTTTTTATATATTTTTATGAACATTACAAACAAAACAAATAAAAAATGGAAACAACTGAAATAAAAAATATTAAAGTAATATTCGTCTGAATTTCCGCCCAGCCGAGCCATGAGATTTAAAACTTTGTCAGGACTAACTTCAAAATCCCAGTGTACGTCAATAGGGAACATTCACATATTCTTTTATTGCATAAAAGTGTTCTACCAGACTGAAAAATAATATGCAAAATATGACGCATTAAGTCCAAATTATAAAGATGTCAGTTGTTATATATTATTAAAGTTTCGCGCGCCAGCGAACCGTTTCAAACAGGTTCAATGTCATTTACAAACGACGAGGAGACCGATTCGGTCGGCTACGGGAGATCCCAGCACTCGACCGCTTGATTTCATAGTTCAATCGGACGCTTTCCGGCGCAACGCCCACCGAATATTGCAGGTTGTGACGTCACAGTTCGTTTCGGCCGCCTCAATTTTATCGCTGTTTAGATCCTTCATACTGATCGCGTTATTACAACGTTACACTATATTTTTTAATATTATTTTTATTTTTAAAATTTCAGGCATGTTCACTATTAGAGCAAGACTGCTCATTCGTCCATTGCCTGTTTTTTTCTCAGTAAAGTTTCCACTCTGTTCATGGTCGAAAAATAGCGCCACACAGCTAAGGTAGTGACTGGCCACGTTACAACCGGGAGGAGATGGTGAATATTTGGTAAGAAGGACTCCTCCATATCTCCTCCAAACTACCAATAATTTGATCTAGACAAAGAATAAAAAATGTTAGTTTATAGTAGTCTTCAGTAGACTCTTAGACTAAGAGCTCGCGTGAAAAACCGCGTGCTAAGATATTAAAGGGTTGACTAGAAATAGATAGTGTATACGTTCGTTAAATGCGTCACCGCTCGTCTGCCATTTGCAAGTGGTCACCCAAATTAGCAATAATGAAATTAATTTTAGAAAAAGTAACATACAATCTCTTGATTTATACCGGACTAAATTCATGATTAAAATGTGCGGAAATATCATTATTCCACGTAAACAACTAGGAAAATGCGCTAGATGGTAGCACTTTTGAAGCAGACGCCATTGAAATGCCGAAAAATCAGTCACAACCGCGTAATCTCATGTCAGTATAAATGTTAGCTCAAAATGTAGGTAAAATTATGCTGATTCAATTTATAAAAAGAAAATTTGAGCAGACGGTCCCATTTCGCCGACAGACGTTGTCAAAGATTGTTTGGCGTTTGGTGGAATAGGGTTTCCTTTTAATCCCTTAAAATTAGAGGGCGACAGAATATTTAGGTCCAAGTAGAGTTCTTTGTTTTTCCTCTAATCTCGAATCGATGCTTTCAATGACTAGATCTAAAACACTGAATTTTCAATAGACGTTTTCAATCAAGCCGCCAATTTCAAGTTTCTGACTGACTGACGTGAAACGTGTGATACCCCTAACCTTAAATATCCCTGACGTATATAATGTACAGCTGGCTGACGGAAAATATCCAATGCGAAAAAAAGTAATAATCAAATATATTTTTCTTAAAATATATTTTAGAAAATAATTATTATTACCTTATGGTTACATATTATAAATTAAATACATTGATAAATTTAAAACAAAGTAATAGCGCAAAGTAAAATAAATGGTTCAAACATTTTTTTTTAAATTATTAACGATACAATATCCGATACATAAATAGATGAAGCCACTTCTAAATTTAGAGCATCCTAAACTTGTTGAACGAGTAAACACTATAGTGCTTTCGTTTGATATGCGAACTAATGGAATGCGGTGCTCAGTGGCGCGCGCAATTATCCTAATATAGGAAATAAAATAAAAAACAATAATCTTATCATTCTCGTAGAACAGAACATCTGCCCACAACTGCATGGCGGAAAGGGCAAATTAAATACTGGCTGGAAGAAAGAAACATTGAACACGATGATTCACTACTTAAAGCTGAATTGTTGACACTGGCAAGGCAACATTTTCCAGCTTTCAAGAAGTATGTAGTGGATGAAATGGTCAAAGCAAGAGGAATGAAGATAAGTCGATTGTCTCCACATCACTGCGAACATCCCAATTAAGTGTATTTGGCCGCAAATAAAAGGGAAAGTTGCTACAGAAAATACAACATTTAAGTTAGCTGATGTGAAAAAATTTCTCAGTGCAATTAAAGAAGTAAATGCGGCCAACTGGATACAATGTATAGTCTTAATAAATGTAGTCTTAATAAATGTAAATGAAGACAATAGTGAAAGTGACTTATTTTCAGATAGTGAATAGTGATATGAATTTCTGATGCGAGTTTTTGTGAAGAGTGCTACTAATAAGTGACAGTGAAAAATACCAATGTGAGTGTAATAGTGAATAGTGATATGCGCTCTTACCTCTCCGTGGTCCTTGCTGGGGAATCGCAATTTAATTTCTTTCTTTTATTTTAAATTATTATTGGCTAAATTGAGCACTAAGTTATACACGCAGCATGCCAAATTTTTTCAATATATTTTACATACATTCAAAACTAAATAATTTTTTGGCCTAAAGTTTTGCACATATATGAATAGGACATAATAAGATATCTTTTGAAGTCACTTGCAGGTGCAGGTGTCTTCTAAGCGAGCGAGAAGGGAAATGGGATTTATATGAGTTGAAGAGGGATAGCGACCGATATGATAAGCCGCGGACTGGAGACCCTAGTTCTATTCACAAGAAATTTTGGTATACAATTTTACACTAAATATCCTTTTGTATTGCATAGTGATGTGATTTACCGTTTCTGTAGTAATTGGTACGGGGATTGGTATGGGCAATTTTTTGCTCTAGTTTGTATATCAAACGAAAACACTATAGCACTAGATCCGTTTCAGCATTTAACTACTGATTTAACGTAGCCATTCAAAATTACACGCACAATTGTCAAATTAGCCATGCTTCAATGCGCAATGCAGTAATTTTAGGTGTGGATGTAATATGATGGGAAAATTTAACAAATAGTCGCATCTATCCAGCCTTTTCATATGCGCTTTCAGATAGATAATTGAATGAGTCTCCCATTCCCTTTTTAAACGTAGGTATAATATGGTGTTCAAGTTCAGTAATCGGTCAGGTAATCTCGTACAATATGTGTACAACTTTCATATTATTTGAATTCATTCACTTATTTATTATTTATACCGTTCAAAATATCCGTCCGTCTGTCCATACGGATGCCGCGTTTGATCTAATAATAATAAAAATCGTCTTTATTCACTTCCATTATAATACAAAACAGTGCATAAGGTAACAAAGTACCGGGTTGAATACAATTCTGTACAAATAAAACAAAACAGAACTGAAAGGCGTTGAACTGAAACAGACTGATTTAAGTATCAGCTTAAAGCTGTTTTTCAACTTAACCGAATGAGAGAAAGAAACAAATATTAAAAAAAATAAATATCAATACTTACATTTTGTCTGTAGATTTAAAAAGAAACATAAATATATTAAAAATATAACAATGTAACTTTGCTTCTCTTACACACATGTAAAAACAGATTGTTCAATAGGTTTACTTTTCTTTTCGTTACATATGGCTGGTCACCAAAATTGAAGAATGAATTGAGAAATGACTCTCTCATAAGCTGTTTTAACCTTTTTTTAAAATTAATTAAAGATACATTTTTCAAATCACTAGGAAGCCCCGACTGTATTGTTTTTTTAAACCCCGAGGAGTCTCATTTGCACAGCCTTTATTATTATAGTTAGAACTTTGGTCCAATGAAGAAAAAATGCTTGATAACCTCAAGAACAACGTAGTGTTCTTAAACAAAGATTTCAAATCAAGTTTTTTTTTATTAAATGAAAATAAGCAGAAAACTATTTTATTTTGTATTAAAGATAAATATTAAAATGTTAGGTATATTTGTATTATTTTTGCTACTTTTATACTGAAACTGTTTATATTGTGCAATACATTAAAAAAAAATTTTTTGTTATTATTGACTTATTTCATAATAATATTTTATTTTAACAACTGACAGCTTTGTAAAATTGTTTATCCCTTAAAGAACTGCCCTGTCCCTATTCTGCACCGAAACGCAAGTCAATTTTTTATAGGAAGTGCCATAAAACCTCGCTCTAGCCCAATAATAAACAAAAACAACGAATTATCAATGTTTACTATGAAAAACATTGATGTTTCGTATAACCCCCAATGTGTGGGTAATATGTAACACCCAAAAAAATTTTTTTCTGAGGTACATACACTGACTGAAACAAAATTACAAACGTGATTCTGATACATTTGGGCAATTCCCAACTGGACATATTTTAAAAAATTCGAATCAATATTAAAAAAATTATCTGTTGGGTGTTGCACAATTTATAGTATAAATATAAATATAATACATAAATATAAATTTCAAATCCTTCTTAACGATACATTTTAGTCGCAGTAGAATCCGTCTATTCGCAAAGCCAAATGGAAGTAATTTAGAATTAGAATTAGGACTTAGAAGATCTTGTATAAACCAATATACGAGTACATATGAATGTTAATGATATTAGTAAAATGCATTTTGCATCATATCTTTACAGCTAACAACCTTGCAAACTCGATTTTATCAGTTTAAAGTGAGTCATGAATAGATTAAATAACTATTCGTAATTGTAAAATAAAAGACCTCATTTTTATTTTAACACTTTTAGTGTAACATCGACTTTACACTTGACTGTTTAACGACAAGTTGACCAACGGAGACTGTGGTTAAGGCTAGCTAATATGTGATAAAACTGATCAATTCTATGTTACGCAATACCATCCTTGCGAAGGGTACGTAAAGCAGTCTGATGTGAAGCAGACACGGTATGTGAAGCTTAACACTTCAGAAGAATCCATCGAGATATATTTAATATTAGAACTCGGTGGAAGAATCCAGTTCAATGTTCAACTGAATATTACTGATTATGTGTATCGATATATGAAATAATTTAGTCAGCCAGTCAATTTAGGAGTTTAATCAGTTGGCAATATATTTCATGTGGAGGGTAGAGACACAGTAGAGGTACCGTCTCTGTGTATCAAAAAGTGTCCTTTGAAAAGCGTTAAATTAGGGTGGCGTCACTGTAACAGGTGGGTTAATTTTCACAGCAGTTTTTATAGGTTATATTTACTAAATTATTTGGGACTACGTATACAGTTAAGGTTTTGTATACTGCAGTTTCATTAACTATTATGGTCACCAAAAATATTATATTTATCAACTCAGCACACTTCACTCCAGCAACAACTGCTACATTAATTTCATTCCTCTTTGCTACTCTAGCGCCATTCTGGAGGAACTATTATTTACTGCTTACACTAGACACTTTTGCAACTGTTCCCCCATATGAGAGTGTCGTTACGTCTACCGTCTACCCTCCATAATATTTCAAATATATTGATCTGCGTCTCAAATATATTGATCTGCGTCTCAAATATATTGATCTGCGTCTCAAATATATTGATCTGCGTCTCAAATATATTGATCTGCGTCTGAAATATATTGATCTGCGTCTCAAATATATTGTGTTCTTGTATTGGTACCAATGAATACTTTCAACGTTTGAATACTTTACGTGACTTTACGTCAGAAAATCAGCTGCCGCAAGATTGTTTTGTGATGTATGCAAACTTTCATTGGTACGGACCAAATGAAAAGTGATATTTGATTGCAACTCTAAAAAATAGTAGTATAGTGAAGACAGAAATAAGAAAATATTAGTTAACAAAGAAAACATTTTTACCTAGACGTAGTTAACTTTTATAGAAATGAAATATTGTATAATGTTTAAAAATTGTTTTTTATTTTATTTTCATTTACATGAATATTAAAGTATCGAAAAATGTCGTTATTTTCTTTAAAATGTCGTTATTTAAAAAAAATATTTTGGAATTAACCGGGTAGTTTGAAGAGTTTCTTATCCAAATAGCCTCTATGTACGTTTTAATTAAGTTAATAATATTTGAAACTTTTTTCGTATGCTTCCATGCTATTTTTGAGGTTTCACAGGCTTTACACATACATATGCATCAGACACGTTGACTTTTATCGTTTTTATATAGATATGTATTTGCTGGAGACTAAAAACAATTTTTTTTTTCGAAAAATTACTCAAAAGGCCCCATTCTATCAAACACAGATATAACAAACGAATCCTCGAAATTTCTTCACACTAGGCCAATGCCTAATATGAAGAAATTTGGCTACAGCCCAATGGTTCTGTGAGCAGGAATTTACTATTCCAAAAAAGCAATACCTTTGTACATCTAATGAGACTACCAATATTGCAGAATAATACATTTCTTCAGTGTTACACAATTGATAACTACTTTGGGAAATAAACGTATAATTACTTGGTTACTTGAAGGAAGTACTGAGTAATGACGCGTTATACCTGGTCATTTCTTATAGAAATTACGAATTTTATTAATTGCATACCATTAAACGAAACGAAAAAGTTGCGCCACTTCGTGCTACAGCAAGGCAATCATTGTTATTAATAGTATAATAGTTATATTATTTCCTTGCAAAATGAAACAGAATTATTTGTATCCCTATTTACTACTGCATTTATCAATTACCTAAGTGCGTAGAAATTTTATTTCTAGACTTTTGAGTTGTAGTACATTTTCGATTCACCTAACCATTTTTAGGATTGTACTCGTACTCTAATATACTACATACGCTACAGTATATTTCATAGGGTAGGTACCTATATTGTTCTATGGGAAAATAAAAATGAAAAAATATTGCTTGATAAAATACCTTGAGGTAGAATATGTGAAGCAAAACCTTCCCTCACGTGCCAAAAAAAAACCGGCCAATTGCGAATCGGGCTCGCGCACGAAGGGTTTGGTACCATCTATAAAGACGGCAAAAAAATCATGTCTGTTGTATGGGAGCCCCACTTAAATGTTTATTTTATTCTGTTTTAACGTCTACCTGTAATCAATTGTTATCAATATCGAGCAAAAATGAGCAAAAAAAATCACGTTTGTTGTATGGGAGCCCCCTTAAATATTTGTTTTATTTTAATTTAATTATTTATTTTTTAAGTGAATATATAACTAAATATTCTGTGAATATTTCGAGCGTCTACGTGTTGCCGTTATCAATATCGAGCAAAAACAAGCAAAAAATCACGTTGGTTGTATGGGAGCCCCCTTAAATATGTAGTTTATTCTGTTTTTTTCTGTATTTGTTGTTATAGCGGCAACAGAAATACATCATCTGTGAAAATTTCAACTGTCTAACTATCACGGTTCATGAGATACAGTCTGGTGACTCCAGACGGACGGACAGCGGAGTTTTAGTAATAGGGCACGGAACCCTAAAAATGATGGATATACATCTTGGTAGATAGCAGGGTTGTATATCTTTGTAGATATGCAAATGAGAGCTATAATGTCCTTGTAGGCTATTTATTGATTATATCCTAAAAAACAGGGCAACAAGAAACTAAGATTTCACGGGGTTTTATTACAGGAATCGGTCAATGGGTCATTTAAGAAAAAAACCGCGGAGTACTATTAAATTAGAGGGTGGAAATTGAGGATAGGGATGAAAATTCACCCTTTTCTTTCAATATATTTCGCAAACGAAGCAACATTTCCATATACTTTATATGAAACTTTTTGTAGAGAATTGAATTTCCCATCGAAAGTATAGCGATGAAGATAAAAGAATAAAGACCGTAATATTTTCAGATGTAGAAAGAGGAACAGAGTTATTAAAATGACCACAAAAATTTAGAGTAGGTGTTGTTGTAGTATCAATTGTTCGACTGCTTAATAACCCAACTTGGTAAATCAGAGGGAATATATATATATATATATATATATATATATATATATATATATATATATATATATATATATATATATATATATTCCCTATATATATATATATATATATATATATATATATATATATATATATATATATATATATATATATATATATATTCCCTCTGATTTACCAAGTTGGGTTATTAAGCAGTCGAACAATTGATACTACAACAACACCTACTCTAAATTTTTGTGGTCATTTTAATAACTCTGTTCCTCTTTCTACATCTGAAAATATTACGGTCTTTATTCTTTTATCTTCATCGCTATACTTTCGATGGAAAATTCAATTCTCTACAAAAAGTTTCATATAAAGTATATGGAAATGTTGCTTCGTTTGCGAAATATATTGAAAGAAAAGGGTGAATTTTCATCCCTATCCTCAATTTCCACCCTCTAATTTAATAGTACTCCGCGGTTTTTTTCTTAAATGACCCATTGACCGATTCCTGTAATAAAACCCCGTGAAATCTTAGTTTCTTGTTGCCCTGTTTTTTAGGATATAATCAATAGCCTACATATATATATATATATATATATATATATATATATATATATATATATATATATATATATATATATATATATTTTGTGAAAAGTAATCTTGGGTTTGTAGCATTTCATTACATAGAAATAAGCAAATAGACGAATAAGAAAGAAAACACACTTACCAGTGCTATGTCTGGACACACATACGGAAATGAACCACTATACATACGAAAACGAACTACTTAGAAGTTGTACAAGTTCTTTCACCTTTCTTGAGGATCTTCAGAGCAGTATACGATTTATTTCATTGATCATTCATACTTGAATTTAAATTACCAATACACCAACACTTGCAGTGACGTTTTATGACATTAGTTTTTGATGGAACTCATTCTTAGAATACACAAACCTAGTCTACTATTTATATTTGTTCTATTTGAACATATTATATACTGCTGTATATTACTGTATATATTGTATACTGCTCTGAAGATCCTCAAGAAAGGTGAAAGAACTTGTACAACTTCTAAGTAGTTCGTTTTCGTATGTGTGTCCAGACATAGCACTGGTAAGTGTGTTTTCTTTCTTATTCGTCTATTTGCTTATTTCTATGTAATGAAATGCTACAAACCCAAGATTACTTTTCACAAAATAAATATGAATAGCAAAGAATTTCAAAGCTAATATATATATATATATATATATATATATATATATATATATATATATATATATATATATATATATATATATATATATATATATATATATATATATATATATATATATATAAACTGCTGTTCAAAATTATCGCACCACGTTAATATTTGCTAAAATTTGAGGTCTCATAACTTTTTTACTTTTAGTCCAATTTTGATATTTTTTTTAGAATACTGTAGATAAAACGACTAATTTCAACTTGTCTTTTGTTAACTGAAGACGGTTTAGGTATTATACAGGGCTAACTAAAAGGTTGTTATATAACCCTAATTTTAAAACACTCTGTGGAATAATTTCGTAACCAAATTCTTTAAAAATACCAATTTTTGTTAAGAACCATTCCTTTCCTACATTTTGTTTTTTGGTCCATGTCTTTAGATGCATTGGTTCAAAATTATCGCACCATAC
>CAXKVY010000759.1:7500-51967 GCA_964058915.1 Tetropium fuscum | reverse complement strand
GGCTCCTTCATTATACTCAACAATCAATTCAACAACTAAATATACTTACAACACATATTCATATTCCACACTGTCATACATTAATCGTTTTAGATCAAGGCCATTCCTCGCCAAGATCTACATCAACGATCAATGTCATCTATCAACTATCAACCACTACATATGAACTCACTCATTGATTTGTTTTGGAGAGCTAAAATACCTAACTAACTGCCTTATTTTATTTAAACTTCTTGTGCTAGCTAAACTATTGATAAAATGACAAACCTATTCAGAACAAAACACTTAGTGAGTATATAAAGGTACTCACCAGATTGAGTTGTAATACTCCCCTATCAGTAGTTATTTCACAATATGCATCACCCACTGACCAATCCTATAATTTTATATTGTAAACTATTTAATAATAAGACACGAACTGGCTACAAAAACGATTCTCGTAAGACTAAATATTGAAGGGGATGCATGTGCCCTTGTTATATCTATCTACATTCCTCTTTTTTAAAACATTACCACTTAAACCCTAAATCTCAACATAAATCGTAATGGGTAAGAGGCGAACGACCTGGGTGCGAGACGTACACGGTTATCTTGAATTCCGAGGGTAGCGAAATATAATTCTTTGTCAACATATATCTCCAAAATAGAATTAAAGAAGTGAGAGTAACTTACTATTACATAACTCAAAACTGCTTTTTTAGGATATCCTACTGTTGCTCTGAGGAGATGTTTTGTGAATTAGTATGGAGCGCAAAAGAATAGTGGTAAATATATTTGGCTATTAAAAAACGGAAAGTAATTAATTACCATTGAATCAAAATTGTTAATGCTCATGATCAGTATTATCCTAAAACATGTCGTACCTTACCATTATGCGACCCAAAAATAACGACAATTACGTAAATTGTTAATATCATCATTAATGGAATGCAAATTAAGTAATCTCTATTTTGGGAGTTAGTGTGGCGTGCATAATAGTGGTAAATATATTTAGCTGTTCAAAAGATTCAAGCAATCAATATATCATTGAATAATTATACCCCTAAAAATAATTACCTAAATTGTTAATATTATAATTAACGTAATGAGAATTGCAGATAATATTGAAATTATTGATGATGATTGCTTATATAATTGGTTGACATTTCATGTACAAGCAGGCAGCTTTCGCCTCTGAAACAATAGTTAAGGGTCCTTTGAACATCCCCATTTTTCCTTTAATGTCACTGTAGTCGTAGCTTTCCTTACCGGCCTCAAAAAGAGCGCTGTTCACAGAAACGTAGAACAAAACGTCGACGAGGAATATCAATATTGTTCTTAGTTGGCTCAAAGTTGTATTGTGCTCCACACTGAATATAATGCCATTCCTGAAATTTGTTTATTTTAAAATTTAATTAGAGTTGGATTTGTGTTTCTATTTGTTTTATTTCTTTCTCCGAGGAGGAACCCTTGTTATTCGTGCTGAACTTCAGGCGTAGAGATGATACGGTTGAATAAGTAACGACATAGACACAGATCGTAACTTATTTTATCCTCTTGAAAGTGTGTAGTAGTTTCATTATTTATTTGTAAGGACGAAAAATAGTGTTTTATTTATTTCAGTTTAATACTAGAGAATGGCCTGCAACATAACAGGAAAAAGCGTTCATCGAACCTCAACATCTAAATTAATCAATGGATTTGGAGGATTCTTTTTTTGCCTCAATTATATCGTTTCTCGTTCTACAAAAGTACTTTCGGTAACTTCTTCTTATATTTGTAATTTTATTGGTTCATTATAATTAATGGGCCTGTTCACTGATTTTTTTTTATTGCTTTATGTGATAGTTTTTTATAAAAAAATCCCCCAATATTTTTTATTTTCGTTTTGGAGCACGATTTCTCTCGAGAAAAAGAATTCAAAAGTGCAGAGATAACGCGCGCGCTTATACGTGACGTCACGTATCCTTCCTTAGAGACGTCACAGAGCCTACGACCTTGAACATTACACATCGGTGTATTAGTACTATATTCTCAAGTTGGTTACCTGCTTTTTGACAGTGAACGTTGAAATTGACTTTGTTGTTGTTGACACTTGACATCTACTGATAAATATCAAAATTTGACATGTAAAAATCGTCCACCATACTAAAATCAACTTTCAGCAGATTTTCTGCACTTCATTTAGATAATTCTGATGCCATTTTCTTACAATAATGTACAGAAACAAACAAAACACAATTCGTAGAGAACGCAGAAAACAACCACAAAACTAAGCGTAAACCACTACAGCTGTGGGCCGGGCTATTTAGACTTCTGACAAATAATGCTGCCAACTTAAATCCAAGCTGTGTGACGTCACTCTGTCTCAAGCTCAAATAAGTGTTCAAATTGCAATAATAAATATTTATTTTTGAAGTAAGACCGGGAAGGTTATTGAAAGTTATTTTCTCTGTCAAATCATTGATGTATAATGTAAATAAGAGTGGGCATAGATTGGTACCTTGCGGTACTCCTGAGGTTACAACGTACCGACTAGAACTAAAGCCGTTAACTGACAAACTGAGATCTATTATCCAAGTAGGAGGTAAATAGCCTGACTAGCGAACTGCTGAATCCATACATTGGGAGGTTACTTAACAAAATACCATGATCAACTTTATCAAAAGTCTTGCAAAAGTCTGTGTATATAACATCGACTTGATTTCGTTCATCCATGTGGTTCATCCATCCTTTTCTCTATAAACCCGTACTGCGAAACTGAGATGAAGGGTTTAATTTGCCAGTAAATTTGTTGATACAAATGGAATTATATAGGTATTATGACAGGCGTATTTTTGAAGTGAAAACTTCTTTAGGCGCCTCAGCACTTTTATGTAAAATAATAATATCTGTTAAGAGAGAAAACAATATATCAGGAGGTTCCGTCTGGTCGGGTTCGTGAATCTCTGTTAATGCAACCCCTAACTTCAATAGCTGATTTCTCGAAAAAATCTTCTAAACAATTTAGGTAATACTTTTTTATTCAGAATTTTACTGGAAACATTTTTTGTGTAATTTCTTTGTAAGACATTGTAAGACATTGTAAGACTTTGTAAGACATTTCTTTTTGTGTTTTAAGTGTAATTTCTTTGTAAGACAAACGGTTTTTCAGAAAATCGTAAAAAATTACAGAATTGCACTTGAGGGATGAGTTTTAGGGATGAAGCTACCACTTATTATTTGCTTCTTTGTACTTATTGCTTGAGTACTCTTTTTAATTCGGAAGTACATCCCTTGACAAGTTTAATCCCCAAGCGGCAAAATTTTATAATTTTTTCTATTTATGCTGATATGAATGGCCAGCAAGTTCGGAAAAATGTAATAAAATATTGACAATGATAATAAAGTAAACACAAACAATTTCAGCAAAAGTCATCAGCGCTAAACATAGCAACAAAGAGCCAGTTACACTTTTTGTTAAAATAATGTAATTATTTGGATATTGATAATGAAACGCAATTAATAAATATAAAAAAACATGGGTGTGCTTATGACCACACGATAGAAGTGAAAACTTCTAATTTTCGAATTTTAAAATATATACTATAACCCTCCGCCCGCATTACCACAACCCGCAACGGGTGCGGTCTCCCGTTAATACAGTTTTCACTTCAAAAATGCTAGAACATACCTGAGTACGAAATATTATTGCACACAGATGCTTCAGTCAACCGGCGCTAGATGCCGCCCCACTGTACGTTGCTCCAAAATACCTACTCATAGTTACCAAGTCCTGAGACGGCAATCGATTTGATTCAATCCAATTGAATTCAGTACAATTGAATTCAGTACAATTGGACGGTAACCTGACCAGACGGAACCTTCTGATATGTCTACTTACTGATCATCTCTCACTTAGTCGACTCTAACCGACTTTACCCGAAGGAGCGTTACATAACCGGCCCAGTCTCAACACCCACACAAATAAAAGTGCTGAGCGCTCCTAAAGGAGTTTTCACCTCAAAAAGGTAATTTTGCGTGAAACTGGAACAAATTTGGAGAAAAAATAATATGCCACAAGGCAGAAGAGTAGATTTAATACCTTGGCTGATTTGTGGCCACGGCATTAAATCTTGTGCAATATCTGCCGAGTAAAACAAATAACTATAATATTTACATGATTTTTTTTGTGAGGATATACGTTTCATATTTTTCCACCAGGTGGCCCTGGTAAAAAATCACCTCTTAAAATGTTTCTCGTCAATTTAGAAACATTAAGTATTATTAAATAAAAAAATAGTTTCCTCTTAAGAAAATGTCTTCTCGTTGACGATATTCTACAACAATATTGTACTTTTAATGTACATACATCAAATATCAAATCCATTCGAGACTTCAAAAACGCTTACACATTACCTTAAATGCAGGGCCACCCGCTATATTCACGGAAGCAGAAAAATATTTCTAATTCAGGTTTGGTGTACGCGACCTTGCCGGAGGATTTTAGACGAAATTTTCTTTAGGGAATTTCATATATGTTTTAAATTTATATATTTAGTACCACTTAAAATAAGAAGCTTACCGTATAGCCTGAGTGTTCCCTCCGCTCTCCCTAGGGAGTTCGTGGAGACGCAGTTGTACGTTCCAATGTCTCCAGGCGCAAAGGACCTTATTACCAACCACATAAATACCTTGAAGCCGATCCGGTCCTCCCGAATTGTGTATTTGGATCTGCAAAATGAGAGAAAATATATTTTTTTTAGATTATGAATAAACATTGCAAGACATTCTGCTTTTTTAGGGCGCCTTTATTTATTATGCGATTTGCATTACATGCCTAGAAGTTATCTTTACCTGAATAATTCTCAATTCTCTTTCGAATTTCAAACAAAAATCACATACCTTGTATTCTACGCAAGTGTCTTAGGCGTATTGAAAATACCAGACAAAACTGTTTGTGTACTGTGGTACTTGATTAATGCTGAAAATGAAGCATTTATTATAGCCAATTGAAAAAGTCGTTAGGAGGAAACTTCGGGCAAAATTTGCAAAACTTAATTTGCAAAGGAGATGTTGGCAATGGTATGGCAATGTCCCTCAAAATCGGCTAGCGTCAGATATTGATGATTTACATGATTCCGATTTGTAAATTTGAATACATGGTATATTCAAGTAATGGTTGTGTTAAAATAGTATGTGCTGATTAAGAAATATTGGCTGTGGTTGGCGCCGACTGAGAAAAGAACATTAGGAAAATAAATTCAAATTCAAAAACATCTTTATTTACATTATTTACAATTTGTTCTATCAGGGCTGTATAAATCTTTGAGTATCGAATTTGACTTTCTGCAACCTTATTAAATTAATTAATCGTTGCAGCTATGCTTTTCAGCCTGACTTTTGACCTTGCTACTTCTGAGTTCTGCTTTCTGTAAGTATATCTGTGTTGCCTGCCGGCTAGCTTTTCCCCTCTTCGCTGCTTGCTCCTAGGGGTGGGTGGTGAAAGCGATTTACTTAATGGTTACTCTTGGTGTGATCGTTTTTGTGGTGCTATTTGTTTATTGTGTTTTTTTTGCGGTAAAAGTAAGTTGAAAAGAAACCCGTTCCATTATCTACTAGTTTTGATATTGTTTTGTAGCCACCTTGGGTAGGGGAGTATATGGGCGAAGTCTGGTACGGGAGTTTGTGTTTGATGTGGATGTCTGGATTGTGTCTTATGTGTGTTAAGTCTGTAGTTAGGGTGGAAATGCGCTCGGCCCATCTATAGAATTTTTGTGCTGTTTTTTTGATATAGTTTTTGATATAGTGTATTCTACTTATGTTGTGCAGTGCGTCGATTCTTATGTACCTGTCAGTGCCGGTACACAGTCTCAGGATTTTATTACGAATTATTTGTAGCTGTAGGTACTTGCTGTCCGATATGCTACACCATTGCTGTCAGGCATGCTACATCATACTGGACATGCGTACGCTATTAGTGGCATAATTACTTGCTCAAAAGCATTATTTTATTCTCTGCTTTCAACGATGCAGCCGATAATTTTACCGCTATTTGTGTCATTTGCTTGGAATAATTTAATCTCTACTTAGCGTACGGAGTTTCTTTGATTGCGGTGTTTTCGATTTTTATTTGTCCTTTAATTATGTTATTTGTGTATATTTTGTAAAATTTACTAGTGTGGTTTTGCTACGATTCATTTTTATTTTCTAGTGGTGGAAGTATGGAGTAGTTATGTCAAGCGTATTTTCAGCTGTGCCTTAGCGACCTCTGAGCTGAAGCTCGTCATTGTAATCGCGGTATCATCTGCGTATATTGTTATCTTGGTTTACTTGAAAGTACGTCAGAGATGAGATAAGTGTACAGTTTTGGGGCTAGTACTGTGCTTTGTGGTACCCCAGCTTTTTGTGGGTAGGTTTGGTATAAGGATATTGGGATTAGGATAAGGAGATATATGTATTTGTACATGAAAGGATCTACTGGATAGGTACGATTTGATTAGGAAGGTTATATAGGGTGGGAATTGTACTCTGTTAATTTCTGCGACCAAGCTCTCATGCCCACCGTGTCGAATGCGTTCGCCATGTATAGCGGGTAAAGTGTGGTATTTTTAGACTTATTGAAAATTCTTGTGACCTCGTTTACTATTTTAGCGGCTGCCATTGTTGTATTGGCTTCCTTTCTGAAGCCACACTGATGCCACACAGTCACTGTTCTTAAATTACATCTGCTTAGTTCCAGCAGGTGTCTAGTCCTCCCAGCGTCGGGACCAGATATAAGTTCTTTAGCCTGCCTCAGGGGCAATTGCCTGGGGCAGTTGTGCAACAATGTTGAAACATTTGTTGGGCTAAAGTCTTCATTGAGAGAACCGCTGTGCTTCTGGAGATCCCTACGAAGGGTTCAGGCCCAGTAGGTGTCTCTAAAGTGCCTAATTTGGCCAACTGATCAGCCTTCTCGTTTCCCGGTACAGTAGCATGTCCTGGGACCCATACAAGGCGTAAATTATTCCTCCGAGAGAGCGTCTCGAGGAAAAATTGACGGTAGTTACAAACGTGTTGCCAAATAATTATGTTTTTAAAATTGCACCTCAAATATCTCCATCAAGGTCTTTGAAATCAAAATTACGTTTTAATTAAAAACATATTTTAGGTACTTCAATTATTACTATGAAGCACAATAGGTACATAAAGATAGTGGATAAATAAAAAAAATATTATAATTTTAACATACACAATGTATATTAAGAACAAAATCTAATACTCGAGTCAATGAAGGAGATAATTAAAAAAAATAAAGGACAGTTAGATAGAGCAGTAAAATATTTTTTTAAGGTAACATGTTAGTTATACCCTCAGAATTATTCAAAGTTAAGTGCTGGCCATACCTAGCCCGGGTAGCAATTTTTTTATTTCTAATTCACAAGAAAATAAATATTTTGACGCAAAAACGGGTTCCTATAGGTTTTTTGGGTCGCTAATTACAAATGAATCAGGTCAGTTTTCAGTTAAGTTCAGTCAGTTTATATAATGTTATAAATTTAATGCAACCTTCTGCTGTGATGCATCAAATGAATCATTCATTAATTCACAATAATGTGCAATTAGACACCGTTCAAGGGGAATGAACATTTGCCAATATATCATATTATGTCAGTGTTGCTTGCTTCAAGAGATATCTCCCTAAGAGACAGTAAAAGCCGGCTTTCTGCTACTACATGCAAAAGCTTACACATTTTGATAAATTCGAAGTAGTCGAATGCAATAGACAAGGGTTTAATGGGGATCCCATCGCTGATAAATTTCCCAAAATTATTGCAAAAAGTGCGTAATTAACTAAGATATAATGCGGCCGTTACAAGCCTAATTCAGCCCTGTATTTTCTGGAGATCCATATTAATTATACCGTTGCGACGCATTCAATATGTCAAACGAGTTAATTACCAGAGGGAGGCATTTACATGTTCAAGCACGGTATTGGGGCTCATATAAAATATATTTCGCTTCCGCCAAGTGCCACTAATGATAATATTTGGTTTATCTTTGGCCATGTTTCTCGTTTATAATCGGTTTATTTTTGGGTTTTAAATATGCCGCCTCCCTACCAACGCAACGCCTGGAACGATTATGGAATGACGCATAAGTACAATATCTGGCGATAAAACTGCTACTAAATGAAGACAGTGCTCATTTCATTTGCGAAAACCGTGTCGAAAGCGATTATGTCAGACGTAAAACGGCCAATAAATTTTATGTCCAGAAGGATAGCAAACGCAAAAAGGGAAGAAAATGCGTGCAAAGGGATTCCTACCGGCCATGACGAGACACTAACTAATCATGCGAATTATTCTGGTTGTCACTGCATGAAAATCCAATTCAATATCTGTTCGTGAAATAATCCGCTATTAGAGCTTTATACCACTTTCCTGGGAGGTTTCTCACTGAGAGGTCATTTGAAGTATAATCAATATACAACCTAACATTTTAATTACACAAATGTGTATAATTGGGTGCATATATAATAGTATATAATTCTCTAATTGAAGGTAATTGATTTATTTAAAAATGTACATTTCTGAAATAGATATCCTTAAGGCAGTATAGCACAATGAAACAGTAAATATCTTCAATTTCAACGGCCGATGTAACTAAGATAAACATTTGGTAGATTATAAATCAGGCAACACTTCAATAAACAAGAATAAAGTACAAAAATTATATATAACATTTTCCCCTAAAAATACAAATGAAAAGAAATACTGGGGATACAAAGAAATGGAATATAAATAACTTTTCTAAGGAACTAAGTTCTATGTGAAGCTGAATTGGTTGAAAACTGATCCAACAACAGGTCTCAATGGCAGAATTCGTTAAATATTTATTGATAAAATCGATCAGCGATCAGGACACGGTACACATATTGACTAGAATTTTGTTGCGTTAGTCTGATCGCTTGTATGATGATCATATATAGTCGATTTCATTATACGGAGCAAAATAAGTTGAAGAAGGAGCTGAAGGAGGTTTTTAGTTTGTTCAACTAAGTTCTGGGGGGGGGATGGTAATATCCCCTCTGCTCTCCCGTATCTACGCCCTTGATATCTGCTAAGATTGCCTACTATCTACATACTAAGATTATCTACTAAGATAAAATTTTGAAATAGGAGCAGTCGAGTGATAACTCATTTGAAATGTTCTTCAATTTTGGCTATTAGGTCGTTTAAGCAATTTTGGTATTTGCATGTAATTTTGCGATAAAGTGCATATTCTTATTGGCAACGAGGACATTATTTGTTACGAAGAGACTACCCACGGTAAATTCCAACCGTGAACAACCAGTTCAGTCTGTGAGCTGGGAAATTAAGTTTTAACTAATTTATTTGCAGATGGTCGAATTCGAAATTTCATATTCTATGAACCCTTAATGCCATTCGTGACTCTCGACCAACCTGCCAAATCCCCCCAGATCACTCCTATATTATAAAATACCTCCATGCTCACCCTCATTTATAGACTAATATTTAATTTTTGAAAACATGACAATTAAACCTTGAGACTGGGTTCTAAGGTTTTCTTGCCCGGATGGAAATAACAAAAGTATGGCAAAATAAAAATGTGAAAAGTACTCGACAAACATTTTTGATTGGACTATCAACAGTATTTAAAGCACCTTCGGAAAGGGAGACAACTACTGATCTCGTATATATTGGCTGTGTTACCGGCTACTGCTTAGAGGAAAGCCGGTATAACAGAACGGTTATCAGAAAAAAAATTCTTTATAAAGAACTATGATGAAAAAAGAAACCTTTGCCGATTGCCAATGCTAATAAAGGATCCCAGGTATTCGTTATAGATGAAATGGCAAAGGTTAATCAAATAACTGGTTACCACTATATCACTACGAACTTGGCGCTATTGAATAGAGCCGAAGATATAGTTCGCCTGAATCTTCAGAGCAAGAACTTCAATTTTATTATTTATTTTATATTTATTTTTTTTTCTTTACAATGAACTAAATCACACATTTCTATAAAAATAATTAAGTAATAATTCGGATTAAATTCATCACGGCAAACTGATGTCGACTGGTAATGAGAGAGCTCACCCGATAATTTTAAATATATTAAACAAGGATAGTTCGCGCGGTTTCAACCCGTGCAAGTATAAATTTCCATAATACGGGTAGTAAACTAGACTAGGTATTGTTATTAATTATTTACTAATTTATAGAAATTACTCATAAGCATCTGCACTATATTTATGGAGAATTTGCATTTTTAATGAGCTATTATTACTCTCTTTTATATCCAAACAGACTTGTTTAAGACAAATATATTATTATTCTCCATTCTCCGTCTCTTAATTATGATGAAGTATATTTTAAATACTAAACCTTATCGATTTGTTTATTGAAAGGTCAAAGGTCCTTCAGAATGTCGAATGTAGAAGTAGTACTCTCTGTTGCATGAAAATAAATACGCGTTTTTTCGCCGGCGAGAGGACGATAAATAATTAACAGTCGTCCTGATTTTGCCAACGTCATTATTTTATCATCATTCATCATTAAAAGGGTGGTGTTTTTTGTGATACATGGCTTGAGTATGCAATGGATTTTATCCGAGAGTTTTTATAGTGACTAAAGCTGCTCATAACACGATGAATTATAATTATATTAAAGCATATTAGGGTAATAATTTGTCATATTTAGGTATTTAGGAATTTAGGCGTTCTTCGTATCAAATCATTCTCAATCATTCAATGTTTTAAGTATTCAATTAATTAACAAAAAAATTTCTTACTATGTAATGAACTTAAAAATGCAAACAAATTTGAATTTCAGTTCTGTTTGCATGGAAATTAATAATTGGTAATACCGCATATATACGATTCTACATAATTCTACAAAATTATTTTTTAAGTTAGAGTCTAAAAAATTGTATTAAATGACCCTAAACACCGGAAAGTTTGAGAAAAATCGGTTCATAAATAGGATAGTCCGCCATTTTGGATCCGCCATTTACATTTTTTACATTACATTGTCACTGGAACACTATAGATCTACCAAAAAAGTAGCTGTAGAAGTAAGGAAAGTAGTAAGGAAAAAGCTGTTGGAAGATTTGAAACAAACATATAAATATACGAAGTCCAGTTAAACTGTTTAAATATGGAGATTTATTTATTTATGAAAATGTTTCTGCAACTTTTTAATAACATTTTAAAGTCCAAGAGTCATTAGTTTTTGAAGTTTTATGGTACCTTAGTTTTCTAACGAAGCTTTCTGGGGGCCTTTCCTTGAAAATTCGCCAGTCTTACATCAGTAAGATTCCAGTAAGTGTAGCATCAGCTTCACTTACTGGAATCTGGGAAGTAGTGGATTTAGTAACATCACGTAGCTGGTGATTTTAGACGTTCTCTGAGGTAAAATTTTGATTACTTTCTTGATTACTTTCATTTAAAAATTTCTCAAAAGAGACGTCTCTACCAAAATCTCGTAAGTAGGTAAAAAGGTTTTTCCATTTGTTTCGAGAGTCGATATTTGTTTTCTTTAATGTTAAGGTCTATGCCCTATTTTATCAACCGTTTTGTTTTCGTAAGTAATATCATAAGGGCAACGATTTTTTCACGGGAAAAATTAGATGCCCGAATGGTATTTGACAAGACTATTTCATGAGTAACAGATTATTCTGCATACACATAGCTTACAAAACATACTACATATTATACATGTATACATAATAAATGTGTAGGTATTAATTTGAAAACTGAAAAGCATGTAATTTATTTAATCACAAAATACTACAAACGTAATTATTTATGGTACAATTAAAATATAAATTGCAATTTTGGTACGCAATAGGGGTATTGTTTGAAATCTTTGTTAACTCATTGATAACGTTGGGTGTAGGTAAATCATTAATGTTGTTGATGGGTCCAGCTGTACAGTGAGAAGCTCGAGGAGTGGCTGCAGGATCTTATGTTTTCTGTTTTTTAACTGCAGGTCCTGAGGCGTCACTTCTAAGGGTGTTTATGATGTTGGAATAATGCTCATTATCCATTTGCAGATAAGGCTTAATTGAGTTGGCTGAACTGTGGCCAGTAATTTTAATTAATTATTGTTCACCCAATCCTTCTTTAGCCAGGTTACTGACTGCTGTCGACCGCATAGAGTGGTTTGTTATTTTTATTTCTTTTGTACTTAATCCTGCCTTCTCTGCTGCTTCTTTAGTCCACTTCGAAAGTTCGATTTTTCCCACTGGAGTGTTTTTGCACCATCCACTTGATTGTTCTTTGTTCCATGATGGGTTTACTGTTAGGAAAAATCTATCAGTTGTTATTCTAGATGAACGTTTAACCATTAGACAAAAAGGAGACTGGACAAAAGGTTTAAACCCTACGTGTTGGGGACCAGCCATTTACTATGGACCTTTTTTTTCTCCACCCTGGGCCGTTTTATTGAAGAGGGGATTATATTCTACTTTAACGGTATTGTACGGTACACTTTTCTCAATCCCCAGATAAATATTAGTCATAGAATCACTTCCAAAGCGACTCAGTTTCGCTACATAAGCTGACTAGCACTGTTTAAAAACAATATTACAAAAATTTATTGACAATAAAATCAGATAAATTGTTTAGCGTCGTTTTCTGGTGTCCTAGGAGACCATAATTACTTGTTATCAAAGATATTGTAGTTTCTGGTGACAACAGCTGTCAAGTTTTGCCGCGGGTAAACTCGAAAAAACTGGTGACAGGTGCGGTAATACAGTTTTTCCATCTAGAAGCCATTTGCAATTCAAAATTGCGTTTGTGATTGGTGGAAATTAAGACGAGGGAAATAGTCGTTGCCATTCACTATTCTTACTTTAGTGCAGACGCCAAAGGAAGTTGAGTATGCAAAATATGAGGACCAGATTATCTAAATTGTTTTAAGTTGAGATAAGCTTGCAGATTATGGTTCTGGATGTTGCCAGAAACTTTGCTGGTCCATTTTTTTCAAACCCACTCCCCTTCGATATCAAGTAAATCGATTGAGTTAATGCTTTGGAGCTATTTTAATAATTGTTTTAGTTACAATATTCAGCTTTTTCTTATGATTTAAAATAATAATAGCTAGTCAAATGAAAAAGAGCAAACATATTAGAAATAGAAACAAAAATTGTTGAGAAAAAGAAAATTTTACTGTGTCAAAAAAAATACAAATAATAATTTTATTTTATTTTTACACTTATTATTAATACATATTTGCACAAAAGAATACAATTTACTTGTACTCTTTTTCAAGGATGAGCCTTTCCTCGACAAAAGCGATGTAGTAGGGCTGAATCAAGGCTGACAGGGCTGAATCAAGGCTGACAGGGCTGAATCAAACACTGGCAAATATTGGTTCGTCAGTTGCCGTGGGTACAAGTTAACATTTTTCTTTTCATAGCATAATCAGGTGTAACCAATAGGCCAATAGCATAATCAGGTGTAACCAATAGCATAATCAGGTGTAACCAATTAACAAATGTAATAGCATAGTATCTAATGCAAATTTATCTTAATAAATTCAACCCGATATTAATTTTTTTTTGTTATAATTTGTAACGTTTACTGCCCTGAACATGCAATTTTACATAATAATTAACTGTCCAAAGTTTAATTTTAACCGACATCAAAAAATGGAGGAGGACCTCAATTCGGTTGTATGTTTCTTTTTATGTGCGTTACCGCAGAACTCCGCCAATTATAAATAAATTTTAAAAATTCTCTTTCTGTTGGAAAAGGTGTACTTTCAAATGGGTGCCATTTTAGTTTTATTGACATTTAACCTTAAATTCCGAAGATATACCTCACCATATATACCAGAGAAAATGGCGAGTGCGCCCGTCACAACCCTAATTTATGGATATTTAAATTAATTAAACAAATTTGATGGGCACATGGGCGTGGTACAGGACACGGCTAGGCATCGCCAAGTGTGCTCAATAGTCCACGGACTGCTGCTTCGCATACAACGCGGGTTTGCATTAGCGTGTGCATCGCATGGGCACCATTTGACCGCTCTACAGGATGCTAATTGCAATAAAACTTAGGCAGTTTACTCTTGTACGGCTTAGCTACCATGTATGAGGCCTCCACGTACCAAAGAGAGTTCAAGGTCACAACTCTAGGTACTATCGTCATGTGAGCTCAGTAGCACATGGACTGCTGCCTCGCGTACACCGCGTACAGTAGCGTTTAGTAGGTCTACCCATATTCGTATTTGATAAACATGTTACATACAGAACGCAATATTTACTGAAAAGCAAGAAATAAAATATTTTCAGCAGAAACAAAACCAATTTAAAAAATCTATTCTAATTACTGCACTAAACAGTAACAAATAATTATGTTATTCATTCTTACTTAGAATATAATCATTTTATTAGGCCAGTAATATACAACTATTATTATTTTTGGAGTCGGTGCCAGCCAAGATTAACTAACGTGTTCACTTACAATTAAATACAACTGCTTAAAGCGCCACCACAATTACAAATAAATCTAAATTGAAACATCTAGTCGAATACAATTAGAGATGTATACCTACGCTACTTCATTATACGTTTGTAAACATTGGTTTGCACCGACGTCAAAAACAACAATTATTGTATATTACTGGCCTAGTAAATTGATTATATGCTAAATAAGAATGAATAACATAATTATTTTTTACTTTCTAGTGCAGTAATTAGTAGTTTTTTTGTTAAAAATATTTTATGGTCTAAGCATTCCCAACTTTATGGTTGGGAATGCTTTTTTAATTTAATTACTTAGTGATTTGTGAAGTAATTTTCAACATTACAGCAAATGCCTTGCACATGGCTCGAGAACAGACCTAAACCTAAACCTCAAATTTTCAAGTATCTTTGCAGTATACTTCGTGATGAAAAATGCGATTATTTAATTTGCGAAGTTTGACAGGAAATTTAATTACGAATAAATTATTGATTTATTCGTAATGATTGACAAAGCGATTGAAAAAGGTTGTCCGCTGTTGGCATACATTCCTTCTTTCATTCTTTATTTGTGCATGGTTTATCTAACCGTGCTACAGTAACAGTAACAGGAAAGAAATACTCGTTGAAAGAAACAAATAACAGTAAATTGTTATGTAAAAATTGTTAAAAACCCACCTGCACTAAATTCGCGAAATAATAACGGCACGCAAGAGGCCGATTTTAAGTATTTATCTGTCACTTACAAGATGGAGTTTCACCTACCGGCGTTGTTTTTTGCCTTTCTCCATTTGAAGCACGTTTCAAATTAAATAGACTTCGATCAACAAATAACTAATGATACCATCTATAACATGTGATTAATAGGAGGGGTGTCAAGTTTTGAGATTTATGACCCGAATACTCATCATCTCCAAAATAAAATTTATGATATAAATTGAATATAAATTTGCTTTACACAAAGGCCTACAACGTACAAAGCCCGAAGTTCATTTCGCCGTTCGTCGCGTTTGAAAATAAAGTTAGTAAATTTCTCCTGTGGGGAGATCTATGGCGAAGTGATTTTGTATCTATTTTCGGGTGGTAATAACTTCCACGGCGCCTGGTGCTCCTTTGTTTACTGATTCTCGTTAGCAGTTTGATGAACTCGCCCAATAGCGTAAAAAATCAGGCTCGCAATTTGTTTCTGAGTAAACTAATAAGAACGATATTTAATTTTGAATTTTTTGTATGTTTTATTTGAATGGGTATTTTGAAATATAATTTTGTAAATATTACACCCTTCAGACACTACCCTTCTTAAAAGAGGTACAAACAGGATGAAGCGAAATTGAGAGATGATTTAAGAATGCGAAGTCTGCAATAAACCATAAGTGAGGCACGGTATATCTCCTTAGTTATAATAACTCATTTAGATTTGTAAGCGTCAACTATCTGACGACAGTTGAGTTTTACCCCTTTATCCACTGCACAATGTTCTTGGATACCTTCTTGGCTTCACGATTTTTATGTTATAAGATGCAAGCGACGCATATATACATTATATTATTTTCTTACTTTATTTTTTAGATGTTTTTTATATAAATTTATAGATAGAAAATATGGTTTGATTATGCTCATATAATATGTTAAAACAGGATATGTAGATGTTTACTTACTTTATTTTATGCTTATTGTCTGAAGATCTTATTATTATGGGCGCCAGTTTACAATCTTGGTGAACATTTGTAAAGCTACTAAATATACATATTTTGTTCTCATTTGTTTTAATTTCTTTTATTTTAAAAATTGTAATTTTATTGATTTTAATGATGAAAAAAGCATGAAATTTTTTCCTCATATATATATATATATATATATATATATATATATATATATATATATATATATATATATATATATATATATATATACCGGGTGCCTACGATATTACTAGCCAGCCTATAACTTCCTTGTAAAAAAATATATCAATTTAAAATTTTGGTATGTTGTATGGTTGACAATGGTTCATAGTTTGGTAGCTTCAATATCTGATTGTCATTTCCGGTTTAACCGAAAACAGTATTAACTTTGTTATTTTTAATGGAACACCCTATATATTATTAGAAATTTATATTGTCCAGAAAATTCTAGATCCAAAACATGTCGAACATCCTATATGTATCTTTGACAGATTTCGAGAACATGGCGGTTGAAAATGTCATACCAATGATAAATTACTTCATTTTGACATAAAACAAATGAATGTAGGAACAAATCTGATACGGCAATGTAAATTTTTTGGGGAGTAAAATTTGATAATGTCATAAAAATTTCATTTCCGGCTGTACCGGAAGTACTACGAAAAGTGATTTTCAGGCTCAAATTACTTCGATATGTTTAATGGAACACCCTGTACTGAATCTTAAATTTACATTCTACTAACCTTTCTGGATATTTTTTGTAACTAGTGTCCCCAGTCTAAACATAATAGGTTATGAGATATCGGCGACTGAATGTTTACGAATGCAGATTTGTGACGTATTTATAGTGCAGGTGAACATTCAGGCGCCGATATCTCATAAACTATTAGATTTAGGCAGGGGAAACTAGAAACAAAAAATATCGAGAAAGATTAGTAGAATGTAAATTTAATGTTCAATACAGGGCGTTCCATTAAAACTATCCAAGTAATTTGAGTCTGAAAATCACTTTTCGTAGTACCTCCGGTTGAGCCGGAAATTCTTTGTTTATGGCTTTATCAAATTTTACTCACCAAAAAACTTCAATAGCCATAACAGATTTGTTCCTGCATTCATTTGTTTTATGTGAAAATGAAATAATTTGTGATTGATATAACATATTCAACCGCCATTTTCTCGAAAACTGTCAAAGATAGATATAGAGTATGCTATATGTTTTGGACCTAGAATTTGCTGTTCAATCTAAATTTCGAATAACATACTAGATATTCTATTAAAAATAACAAAGTTCATACTGTTTCCGGTTAAACTGGAAATGAAAATCAGGTCTTGAAGCAATCAAACTGTGCACCGACCGTAGTCAACCATACAATTTCCCAAAATTTAAAATCGTTATCTTGTTTTACAAGGAAGTAACAGCCTGGCCAGTAATATCGTAGGCACCCGGTATATATATATATATATATATATATATATATATATATATATATATATATATATATATATATATATATATATATATATATATATATATTTTTTTTTTTTTTTTTTTATTTTTTTTTGAAGAGAAGTGGGGAATGAAAAGTCTTGATTTTTCCCACATAATCCTTTAATTACTAGATTACCGGTTTCAAGATGCCTAGCATCTCATCTTCAGATCCATCAGTTAAAATGACTATGGTTAATATCTTGATATATTTAAATACATACATTTAATTACTAAGGAGTTGTTATCATGTGATTGCAGAAAAATATATATACACATGGTAATATATATATATATATATATATATATATATATATATATATATATATATATATATATATATATATATATATATATATATATATATATATATATATATATATATGTGTGTGTGTGTGTGTGTAACGTGATGCTTATGCAAATTTAATTTTGGTCTCTCCATGCGTACCTCCCACGAAGAATTATTATTTGGCTAATACAGAAAAATGCTTCCCGGTTCAGCCCCATAATAAACATTTAATATTAATTAATTAATTAACAAGGAGAACGTGTAAATTTTTATTTATGCATGCTGGGGTAGTTAAAACAAATTTAGGCAGCCATTTACTTAACTTAATAAAATCCCGATGTATAATATGTGCACAAAGGGTGGGCGCCATCCCTTGCTTATCTTAATTACATATTTTCAAGTTGGCCGCCACAATTCCAGCCTGGCGGCCAACGCAAATTTGCACCCACCTAATCGTAATTTATAGTTTTCATTAAAACTGTTTGCTCTACACCGGGGCACGACCCCAAAAAGGCATCAATATTTACCGGATTTAAATGCAGTTGCTGGAAGTTGTTTGGTGTGTGTTAGCTGAGGTATCTGCTTGCGCCGTTTAATTAGTGTAACAAGGTGTTGCGGTTCTAAACTTTTAATTAAACTGACTGGTTGGCTTCATTTTTCTACATAAAATACGCAATAGGCGTTTACTCAACCAGTGCGTAAAGCAGTATTTGAAACTTTAAAAATAGAACATTAACGTTTACATATTTATTTAGGGCACAGAATAAAAAAAAATCTTTAAGGGATAAGGGATAACCCGCTAAGCCGTTATACAGCATCATCAATAAACCTGGCAACATATAGGAAATATTATTGATCAATAAATGATGTCCTTGTGGCAACAAATTGTATTTTATTCGAAAGGGTTGGGAAATTACGTTCGTGAGGGAAAGTGTTTTCAAAATTTCAGGCTGTTCAAGAGCAAAATTGTTTTATAAAAAGAGACATAAGTAAAGGGAAACGTAAGTACTGGCCCTAAAATGTATCCTTGTAGCACTCCAGATTTTATAATTACTATGTCAGATAATGTGTTATTTAAACAAAATAAACAAACAAGGTAATTTAGAATTTATAACTTCTACAATTGGTCTACAATTTATAACGTATAAATATAACTAGATGTTGGTTAAAATGCTTGCTTCATTTCCTCACAAGTTAATCTTAATTATTATATACCCAAATGTTATACCTTTAAATCTACAACCTTCTTTAAAAATTGTAGGCTGCATTTTTTTAGTATAGCTTTTAAGATTACTTCTAACATTACTAAGAAAATATTATTTCTTGATTTTACTTGTAGGTTGAAATTATGCTGTTATATTATTACTTAAGAATTTTAAATACTTATTTTTACTACTCTGTCAATATTTATTCCTATTATATATACAAAAATTTTACCCTGGCTAAGCTCATTACCTTCTTCCAAATCGAACATGAAGATCTTACCTCAGTAGTCTGTTCAGGAACAGAGCTGGTACAACACACTGTACATATTGATTAAATTTTACATAAGACAAAATCAAACTGTACTTGTAGGCGATTTCAATATCATTTTTTTAAACCATCACCGCAGGTGTATGACTTAGTGTCGTTACTCCTTTGGTCTTAATATTGTCATTACAGATCATACCAGCATTACGGCAAAAGCATCCACTTGTATAGACAATATTTTTACAATAGTATAAATTTCTTGTCAGAATTTCTACTTAAAACATACCAAAACTTGGTGTTGTTGGATATTCCATTAAAAGAAAATAAACCCACATAAAACAAAGCCACCAATTAAATGGTTTAATGATACCTGACGTAATATGCGTGACACAGTATCCTGTGTAAAGCGGATCTGTGACACGAATAACGATCCTGACGATCTTATAGTTTATAAAAAATTACAAAAGGAATATGAAATAGCAATTAAAAAATCGAAAAAAGAATGCTTTCGATCGATATATTACAAATTCTAGTAATAAACCTAGAGATAGTTCGTAATTATTAAACCACTAACGAAATAAGACGGAATCATTTACAGTTAGTTCGCTACTGTCTCAATATGACCAATAGCTATTTTGTTTCTGCAGCTGAAAATATTATTTCTTCGATTTTATTGACATAACAAAAAATATACCTCGTGTCGTCGTATTGCTTTTTTTTGTGGCCGGTTACATATGAAGCTCTAGATGCTGTTAAGTCATCAAAAAACTCTACATGTTTTGATTTGTATTCGTTAAATAGCCAAATAATTAAAGATGCTATCGATATAATAATGTACCCTTTTATCTCATTAGTAAATAGATATTCAATAGAAGGTGTTTTCCCAGATTCATTTAAAAAAACTAAAATTACTCCCCCTTATAAAAAGGGTGATATAGACATGGTTGACGACTACCGATCTATTTCAATTATACCTATTTTTAGCAAAAACCTATTTAACGCTTTGTTAAGCGTTAGGTCTTGAAATTCATTACTAAAGGAAAACATGTAATACAAAAAGTTGTAGGAACGTAACTATAATTTTGAGCAGAAGAAAAACGTGCGGAAGACTTATAGACACAAAACTTGAAAACTATATCACATTCCCTAAGAAAAATAACTGAAAAAGTTATCTGGGTATAAGTATGAATTTGGAGGGTACGAAATGAAAACAAACAAAGGGAGAAGTTGATCGATCGATGGGGATGTCGTGAGAAGTAATTCAACGCGTTAACACCGCCAAGATTTACTCAATAGATTGGTATTAAATTTGGTTTAATGTAAGCTATCAAATTGTTCACATTGGATTTGGTACGAACAGTGGTTAAATGATTTTACTGCAAATCCATTCATAAGGAAACTGTATAAGTGACGCCAGTAAGACGTAGTTTCCTCGCTGTGGACGGATGATAATTTTTTACGTTGAATATCCGAAATCTATGTTATCTACTATTATTAACAATAATTTTAAGCATTTCAGATTATATAAATCAGAATACCGATTTTCACCGTGGGTTTATAAAAGTCAGATTAACATATTTGTTTTGTGTTTTGTCTTATCTGCTATAGTTAACATAGTGAAATTTGGTTTTCGCCAGCCTCTATCTAATTTATCTAAAGTTTTGTGAGTATTTTAACCGGGAATGACATATGAGTACTTTCAGGGACAAAACAAATTTGTTATTTCAAATAACCCGATATATTTTTCTACAGTTTTGGAATACAGGTTTTGGAATATCATGTTTATACATATTTTTATTTTTAAAACTATATTTTAATCTTGGCCGATTCCTCTACTTAGGATTAATAAATATAGCAAGATAATTTTACTGCGCTTAAACCGTGAGCTTCCAATTCTTTCAAGAATATTAATCTACGTGTGTAGATATTTCTCAAAAATAAACGAAGCACCCGAAGCATTAAATTACGTAAAGTGCTCCTCCAAATAAAGTGGCGCCGTAAGTCATTATATAATACATTATAATTAATGTATTCGCAATTTCAAATGGCCCCGGGTATGGAACACAAAAAAAAAACAGTAGCAGTAGGTACCTATAATTTAATAACAATTCCTTGAAAAAACAACCTCTTACTCCCTATAGGAGCGAACTCGGTACATTAACAAAGTGTAAAAAGGGAGATAAATGAAAAAAATTACATCTGCGACGACTTGAGTTTCAATTCAACTGGTATCTTTGCCGCTGCCAAGTCAGGCGGTGATAAATTAAGAAATAATTCATCATTTTATACGTCATGGTACGTTTCGGGAAAAATATATACCAGTAATAATACGGGCGAAGTAAAAATTAACGTGACGCCCTAGTGGTGATTAATTACCGGGAAAAACTGGACCTTGCCTCAGAAGTAAAAATCCTCAGCCCGGGAACTAAATCTGATATGAATCTTTGTGTTTAACGAATACGAAGCAATTATTAAATATCCAACTTTTCAAAATTTCCAATAATAATTATAAGTTAATAGAACATATAATATAAAATAATATAAGATAATATCAATATCAATATATATATATATATATATATATATATATATATATATATATATATATATATATATATATATATATATATATATATATATATATATATATATATATATATATATATATATATATATATATATATATATACAAGCCAGCCTCTCGTTGTTGCCTAGTTATGTTTAAAATAAAATATTAAATGGTTATATAATTTTCATGCGAGTTTAATTTTTAATATAATACGAAAGTTGAAAGATTTTATATTTTTTATGTGTCCTTTAAGTTAATTTAAAATTTTGTGGAACGCTTAAGTTGATCACTGATGGTCTTCTTGTTTTGTGTCCATTCGTGTTAGTGCGTCAGCTAATACGTTACGTCTTCCCTGTATATTTAGGGTGGGCCGAAAATGGCTTCAAAAAAAAAGAATTGGAGCAACGGATCACAATACCCGCCAAAAGTTGCCTTTTGGTATGCATAATCACTGTAATTTTTTTCAAAATTTTAAAATAATATCTTCAGCCCTCTACCACCCCTATAACGACGGATTTTTTTAATCGAAGTCATAATGACTTCTATGTTACCTGTCAGTTTTTAAAATGACTGTAAATATTTTTTAGACTTCCAAAGGCAGGTCTTTTGCCCCCCTACTGCTATTTTAAGCATGTCTCGGATTGTAATAGTATGGATTTTCAAATATTTAAGAACCATTATGCAAGATAGCAAACTAATACATAATAAAAACACTTATAACCAAACAAATAATACCCATATATTGTAAAAACAGACCTATATTAATTATTAAACAAATGTTGAATTTAACAATGAATAAAAAAATATAAAACAAATAAACAAATTTGCTTTTTTATATGTCTTTAAACTTTAAATTGTCCCTTGTTTTCAAAAGTTGGGATGATCTCCTTTGATTTTATTCTGGAGCGGATGAAACCATCTCTAGATTCTTGACCTACAACTGATGATGATGACTCTGTTACCAATTTTACACATCTTTCCACTGATTGAGTGTGACATGGAAATTTATAAAAGTCAAATTCTGGTATTACGCCTTCATTAATGATTTTTTTTATCTCGTCATTTGATACGTAAGTCACAACTGGTGGACTAGTTACCTCGCACTCGGACCAGTTGATCAAGTCAAAGTACTCAACAGCAGTGAAGTTAAGTTTTGGTATGACAAAGGATCTTATTTTATCAGAGTGCTGTTGTATTTCTCTAGCCTTAAGGATTCTTCTCAAACTGAGTTCACGTACCCATTTGCGATTATCTGCCAACATACATAGAAGCATATTTTCGGGATGAAAAAAATATGCATTTCGTTGAATCACTGCGTCTACAACATTTTTTAGATCTTGTCTTAAGTACCGCGATAATTTAATTGTTTGAAATACATGTAGTGCGCCTTGCGTTGAATTAGGATTGAGTTTGATGCGAAACCACATCGGTACATAAACTTTCACAATAAACTCGACCAAATCCTGTAGATTTGATGTTGGTTTTTCGGTTGCTGCGTACAGGCGAAGTACTCGATTAGCCATTGTGAGCCATCTCGAATGAGCTAGTTTGCCAGGATTGCGGTTCGCTAAAGATAAACTAAAGTCACCACTTGAAATAGCTTTACAAATATCGTAAAGATATGACTGATCTGTACTTAATTCGCTAGAAGTTATTGTCAATTCTGGCAATTCACATTCTATTCTGCTAAAGTTTACAATTGGCAAAAGTTCGCAATTTTCTAATGATTTTCCAATTTCCCCAGATAATTGACGGGGTCCTGCTGTGCTGCCATCTAAATGTTCAAATAAATGTCGTAATGGTAGCTCGTTGGCATGTAACTGGCAAATGAACCATTGTAAAGGACGTTTAAGTTCACTTTCAATGTATCTTATTACACCATTTTTGTGGCCAGTGTTTACAACGGTACCATCACTGCCGATCGCCACTAAACTCGTTAAATCTAGATTGTTTTTCGAAAAAAAGTCTAATATTGCCTTACCAATCGACTTAGCTTTGCCTGTGACTGGAATAACGTGGCCTATATAAAGAGAATTGGGTTCTTCAATGAGGGATATGTGTTCTTCTACAATGGTTTTTCTATAAAATCGATCGCCTTTTTTCTCGACCACTAGTGTTTTATCTTTTCTTCCGTCAAAGTACAGGCCTTCGATGCTTTTATTAGCAGATTGAAACTCCCTAATTAAGTCATTTCTATTTTTTTGTCGTACCCTTCTCACTTTGTTTTTGTCGATTATTTTTGAGGAATCCTCTGCAGTAATTACTCCCACATCCTTTAAAACTGCACTTGCAACAGCAGCAGCCGATCTATCAGATAAGCCGTATTTATCGCAGACAATACCTAATGTGGGTAACTTCAACCTCATCTGAGTGAAGTTGAAGGCAAGTTGACAGCAAATTCGTCAGCATCACTCGATGATGGCTTAGAGGTTCCATCTGTATTCAGCGACTGTACATTTAGTGTATTTACCTTATCCTGAGTAGAACATTCTGGTATAGGTAACAAATCGTAGAATCCAGATTTGTATTTTTCCACCCGTTTCGTATCTACTGATTTTCGAGCGTTTTTGATAGTTAACCTTCTGGTTTCTATACGATCAATATTTCCGATAACCATTTTCCTTGTTGATCTTTGATCAGTAAGGAACATTTGTTCCTGGTAAGGTACTTTTCTTGCCTTCTCACATCCACATCTAGAGAAGTCACATTTGCAAGAAGCAATATCAAACAGTTTCTCTGATGACTCTCTTTTAAAATCACTTACTTTTAATTCATATTGTTTGTTCCGTTTGCTTTTAGGATATCTTATTATGCTTAAATATTTGTCGTGGTGTTTGCGTATCAACTGAACGATACGATCCTTAGATACAATTGGAATTGACGCGGATTTCCATATATTTTCAATTTTAGGCACAAGATCTTTGCAAATTTCTGCAAAACTCGGTTCCTTTGAGCACTGTTTGTTAAATTTTAAATCATATCTAACAAACAAATAACAACGAAGCACTTGTTCAATTGTCGGCAGTACAAGACGGTTTAAATCTGTCGGTTTACCGAAAATGGGACACTCGACTGTACTTCTTGTCACATTTAATTTTGGCAGATTCATTGTTGCCTGTTATACGTCTTTGATATTTTTGTGATTGTCTTGTGCCACGCAAGCACAGTTTTGTATTGGTTTAAATCTCGGTTTAAATAAACGTCATCCACCTACTCTGGTCAACTTGCGACTTCGTAATGGCAGTCGAACGTGCGGTGTGGCGTATACAGACGAGACGACCCAGTAAACATGTCACGACTTGTTACGACTAGTTTAAGTTACGCTGTTGCTTGGTTTTATTGTCGAACTGTCGGCTTGTTCTGTAGGGAAAATGATATTTTTACTTACTTTTGCGAATGGCATTACGTTAACAAGAAATTTCGAGTTTGACTTAATTAATGGCTATTTTAAGGGGGTGGTAGAGGGCTGAAGATATTATGTAATAAATATATAAAAAATTGGGGTAATTTTATAGACGAAAATGACACTTTTTATGGGTCTCGCAATTCTTCGTTTTCAATTTAATTTTTTGGGTGATTAAAGGGGTGGTAGAGGACTGAAGATATTTTTTTAAAAAAATGAAAAAAATCTCAGTGACTATTCATCTTATAATGCAACTTTTCTTGGGTATTGCACAGTGAAAATCTAAATAATTTTTTTTCGGCCCACCCTACTGTATATGTTCTATGTCAAAGTCATATTTGTGTCAGTAACAAAGCCCATCGATGTATCTCATCGATATTGTTTAATATTGTCACTAGTGACTGGTTATCAGTTTGTATTTTAAATTTATTTCCAAGTAAATAAAGTCGCATTTTTGTCACAGTGAATATTATGCTAGCCTGTTCAAATTCTAACACACTGTAGTTCCTTTGATGTTTCTTTGTTACTCGCGACGTAACAGCTTTTGGTACTTCGTTATATTCTTGTGTCTGTAATAGTACGCTAGTCTAAATATTGAAGCATGTGTCGTAATCGTAAATGTCAGGTTATAATTTGAATGATACACTTTAAGTTTTTCGATGATAATATTTTTAATGCTATTAAATGCAGTCTCTTTTCTCTCTGTCCATGTCCATTTTACGTTTTTCTTAAGTAAGTCTATTAAAGGTATTTCGAAATTAGTCAAGTCAGGTCTCTTTTGAAAATAATTGATAATTCCTAAAAATTCCCTAAGTGTCTTAAAATTTTGAGGTTTTGTATAGTCTCGTATCGTCTGTATTCGGTCTTCGTCCATTTGTATACCCCTCTGATTTATCGAATACCCCAAATAAGTCACGTTTGTTTTGTAAAATTCACATTTGTCTAGCTTAATTTTAAGTCCGTTATCGTCAAGTTCTCTCAGTACTATATGCTCAGGTGTTTCTTGAGATTTTCGTATGAGTCTGAGTATATTAGTATGTCGTCGATATAATGTACTACAAAATTGTCGTATTTATTTAGTATATTGTGTAGGGCTTTAACTAGAGCTGCGTAATGACTTTTCAAGCTAAACGGAGCTACCTAGAAGTGGTTCTATACTTCCCCCTCTATCATGAAACCAGTATACTTTCTTGAATCAAGTTCTAATGGTACTACCAGAAACTCTGCTTAAAACATAATTTGGTGGACACTCTAACATTCGTATTCTTCCAAGAATCGCATCTATCATCAAAAATACTTAGGAACTAGGACTAGGTGTGGAAATAATTTTCACTAAAAGAAAGTAAAAAAAAATACCCATACCCATTTAGCAGCATTTCACCACGATTCTTGATCCAGTAGTTGATAGTGTTAGGGTATGCTTCCACATAGCACTCCAGCTGTACGTTCGTGTTTAGGGGTGTCCCAAGGAGCTGGTTTGGGACCTTTATGGCCGGAGCAACTGGAAATTAGAGATACAGTAGGATAAGTAAATACGATAATAACTTAGGAAATTACTGACATTATTAAATAATAAGACGTCTAATAGAATAAGTGATAAAATAAATTTATTACAAGAATTAACGAATCATATTTGCCATATATGATTTTTGAATAACATAGATCATTTTCAAGCAAGAAAATGTGCAAGTTCCCTATTCGTCACTTTCTAAAACCCCTGGTGGATCTCTCAATGTATAACGGTAACCACAGAAGCTCAAATTTTCAATCACATGCCAAAAATTTTTCGTTAAAATTATTTTTATTATCATGCTTCATTTTTGTAGATGCAAAAAATATTTATATATAAAGCAAATTGCATTTTGGCGTAAACGGCGTCTCATATATTTGGTTCTGCCAACGGTTCTAAAATATTATAATTGCACGTTACCTTCACAGCAAAATAATACATTCATTAATATGTAAATTCATTGAAACAACCTGCATAAAGTCATGGACAGTAACACTCAAAGAACTTATTAGCACGGTGAAAGCGTTTGATATAGACAAAAGGCCAAGCAGCCTGTAATAGTGGTGATTATTAAGTACTGTACTAGTAATTATTAGGAAGCAGAAAGAGAGCACTGGTAATACAGAATCACAGAGATGGGTTTAGTTATCAGTAATGAAGCGAGAAGTATTATACGATTTAAGTGCTACTATCAAACGGTAGTGAAGAGCACTTCTTGTTGGAATACGATATCTATTAGTTTCAAAAGTAATTCACTAAATGTAATACAGTAAGTAAACCCATTTATATAAGAACTGTAATTCTCCTTAATCCTTTACTAGCTTTATAAAAGTGTTCTCTTTTTTTGTCAACATCCAGTTCCGTTAACAAGTATGCACTCTGGTGAATATGTAGTTAAATCGTATCAAGATTTCTTAAATTATTGATTATCCATGATGTTTTAACAGGAATTGTAGCATCGTTGACGCTTTGTACGGAAATCTGGTTGATGAAATCTTCTGGAGCTTTCGGGTAAGCAAATCTGACAATTCGTTCGAATTCCGCTCCAAATACTTATAAGGTCTCCGTTGGCCATTGAACTCTTCAGTTCAGCTCATCAGTTGGCTTTGGTACACCAGGGTAAGATATTTGTTGCTGTACCTTAACTCGAGGGCACCCATCACAGAGTTGTAATCGCCTTGTTTATCCTCCGGAATACTTTGAAGAATTTCCAGAGCCTTTCCCCTCAAGGCTAGTACCAAAGCAGTGGCTCTTTGTTGGTCATTCCATCAGTTGTTGTGTGCTGCTGCCAAATAGTCGTTTGTACATAGCCCAGAAAGTCTCGCCCTCAAATACGGGTGGTTTCAAGTATTCTTTACCACGGGACGTTGGACACATATCAGATTTCTTGTCATCCTGCAAGAAGGCTGATGGCCGGTCTGGATTTATACTTTGCTGTTTCAATTTTCCGATTCGTTCATTTACTCTTTCTCTGACTGTCTTAATTTCTGTTTAAATTCCTTCTCTGACTGAATTGACTTCTGTTTGAATTCCTTCCTTCACTGCGATGAGTTTGACTTTAATTATTACTTTTACTGCTACAATTTACTGTTTTCGTCTCTATTCATCTTTCCACTTTGTTTTGTCAGCATGTTAATTAATTCATTTGCTTTTTTGAGCTTGTCTCTTTCTCCTCTTCTGCTTGTCGTCGTCATTCTTCTTTCTCTTTTTCTGATTGTCGACGTCTTTCTTCCTCTTCTTTTTCCGATTGTCGTTGTAATTTTTCCTCCTCTTTTTCTGTCTTTCCTCGAATTTCATCTTCTCCTCTTCGTATTTCTTCCTCATCTTTTTCTGCCTTCCGTTTCATTTCTTCGGCTTTGTTGCTCTTCTTTTTCTGTTTTGTTTGATTTCATCTTCCTCTCTTTATTTTCTTAACATCTCCATTCATTTTTTGAGACTGCCCTCTCGTCGTAATCCATAGAGTGAGTTTTCATCATTAACTTGTCTATTTTCTACTCACTTATTCCTCTTCTGACACCAATTGTTATACCACTGAGGTCGTAAAATAAGTGAGTACTGTCCAGAATCCAAATACACTTTATTAACTTCCAAACACAAGTTACAAGCTGGCCATCCGATTCTGGATTGTTCTCACTTGTTCCATCTCATTTTAGATTATTTTCATTTATTCCTTCCCATTCTAATTTGTATACAAGGCATTTCAAAGGGTTCTACAGGTGGTAGTCCACATGTTCATATACCGCAATTGTTCTAAATGGGGCCAGGGGTGTATCTCGGTTATTTAAAGTCCTAGAGGATTATTGAGACTTCGGGGACTTGTATCTGGCACCTCAGATGCGATGTTGCCACATCGTCGGGTGCAGTGTTGCCAGATTGTGCAGTTTGTTCCTAGATCTAGAGATTTTTCAATATATCGTGCACAATCGCTTCTCACGATTCCATAAGAATATAGATGGTTACTGACTACTAGATGAAGATCGGAAAAAATTGCAGCCTTAACTAAATAATAACTATGTGCAATATTTTTGACAGATTGGGGTCGTCTGCCTCCCCCCGGAACTGCGATCAGGGTTAATCCTCACGGATGACATTTATACATGTCCCCCACAACATTCTCTCAAAAAATAGGCCTTAAATCAATCATCGTTGAAAAATGTCCCTGGTTCTAATAGTTCCCCTAGCAAATCTTATTAATTTGTGTATTAGAGATAATATTTTTCAGGATGTTTTAAAAATTTCAAAAGTCACATCAACTTATAAAAAGGATTCTATGGATAATCCTTCAAATTATCGACACTAAAAAATATGGAAATCAATGACTTTAGTGTTAGTAATGAGATACCATTTTTGGGAGTCTACCTTGCCAAAAAGATCACATGGGAAACACGCAAATTATACTTGTTAAGTTTCTAAAAATATATATTTATTACGTGGTCTCTCAAGCAACGTCTCACAAAAAATATTACTTACTGCATACCACGGTTTAATTTATTTAGTTATTTCTTACGCTATCTTGATTTGGGAACATTATTTTGCTAGTAGCGCAGTTTTTAGTAGCCAAAGAAAAGCAATCAAGATAATTTCTAGTTTTAAGTATAGAGATGACTGTAAATATGAATTTATTTGGTTTAATATTCTTACATTACCGTGCATTTTTATCTTGCATTCACTGTTATATTATTATGTAAAAGTGAATGAGGAGAATTTCGCTACCTACAGTCGAATTCATAGTTATCCAACACGAAATCGAGATAAAATAAACATAAATTCTAAATCTCCGAGATATTTTTTTTTATTCAGAAATACATTTTACTCATGAGATTCTCGGAGGCCGATTTTAATAATTGGTAATTATTAATGACGTTTGTTGGTATTGTTAATGTTATTGGTAGTGTTTGTAAAACATTTTCTTCCGGTTTAAACGGCTTCCCTAATTTTAGGGTTATTTATTGCTTTGACACTCTAGTTTTCATTTTAAACTTAATTAATGTCTTGTATTTATCTAGTCATATTTCTTACATAATTCAATGTTTCCTGTAATGTAATTATTTATTTATATCTGTATATGCATATTTTCCTATGTATCATTTCTAACTTGTGTAAATACTTCGTGTATAACCCACCAATAAATTATTATAAAATACTCGATCAAAAAAATGCTTGGAAAATAATATTAAATTTTGCATTTTCCTACTAACCTACCCTTTGCTCGTCTGTTCTGTAAAACTGTACTAGACTACGCTAATAAATGCTGTACCTCAGCCGCTTTTTGATGTTAATGTATACACCTAGGCCACTCCACGACTAATCTCCCGAACGGGCCGCAAACCTCATTACTAACCCAATCTAATTGGATTGTAAATCCCGATCCCGGCCGTTCTGGACTATTATTATGGTACTCTTGCGTGTGAGCTGCTGTCTTAAATTCAGAACTGCACCTTTCATTAACCCCCTTGATAGGGTTGTTTTGGCGGGAATCTAATTTATTTTCCTAATCTGAATTGTATTAAAACGGCCTGTGGTCCAATTTGCCTAATGATGATTAAAGAAAACATTTTTGTATAGCCCCGGAAAGCTGGATCAACCCAGGTAATGGGTATGGTTTGCATAATATAAATGCAGTCATTATCAGTTGTAATAAGTTGAGATACTTGAGGCTTTATTTTTTGATAAAATTAAATCTGTTAAATGTTTTGTTTAAACCAAATGTCAAGTTTATAGTTTGCGGTGATTAAAATTTTGATGTTTACAATAATACTGATTTTAAAAGTTTATGTATAATTTTGTTATGTTTTCTCAACTCACATTACAGACACTACTTGTACTTTTGATAACATAATTATTTGTGAATTTTGATAATAATAGAGTATGTTGTGTATTATGTAATGTTATATCAGACCATAGAACGGGGTATTATTAGAATTAGATTATTATGATACAACTCATAGTAACTAAAATAAATAAAATACTAAAATATCACGTATTCTTGAAGGTAAATTCATGGTCTACCACGTTATATCTTAAGGCTTTTTCACAGGACGAAGGGCCCTCGGTTTAGCTAGTCACATAATGCAAAATAAGTTAAGTAACAGGTCTTCCCTATAATTTGTGAATTTTAAGCGCCCATATCTCCGAAACTATACAAGATAACGAGAACTATAATAGATATATTCTTGGCTAGAAGCTTAAACAAGCATATGGTCGTTGAAAAACTTTCACAAAGAGTTTTTGCTTTCCATGTTTCTAGAATATAGATACTTTACTGCTATTTTAGAAATAAGGGCCATCCTTTCCATGTTTCCTTAAGGCTAAGTGCGCCCCATTATCTCGACACGAAGACGATGCTCAAGAACAAACAACACGGTTCCTCAATACATTATACTTTTACGATGATTCTGCCATCTGTGTATGGTCAACCTTTCACACATAATATTTTAAGGAATCAGTTTATTTTTGTTTCCTGTATTCGAATACCCAAGTGATGTCAAATCAGGTGACTGTGGAACCCATTGACGTGTTCATTTCTATCTCTCAGATGTACAAATAGTACGCGTCTTTTGTAATTATGTGCTTTAGAATATGCTGTTGTAAGTACTAGGCTCAATTTAAGATCAACTTTTTCTAAGAAAATAGTATGTCACTAACAAAACGTATACATACAGTGCGCTACACTTGATTAATGTCACCTAGTAATTTGGTCTAATTTTCTTTAATGGACAAAATTTTGATTAGTAAGCTACATACAGCATTAAATTAAACAGTTTAACAATATTAGTTCAACATTTTGTTTAATACTTTCAAATTCTACAATTGTGGAAACTTTTTAAAGCAAATATTGTAATTTATAATGTGACACTTAATTACTCTCACTTTTAAAATTAAGCTAAAAAATTTCATTTAAATCTAGTTCCTAATTTTAATATTTAGTATGCCCTCCCTGCTTCTCAATGACTGCTAACATTCGATGCTATTTGATTCATTGCCTCGAATTAAATAAATTTTCATATAATTTCATATAAATATTCTATAAGGTTCATTGGAACTTCCTCCCAGGCTCTAATGTCAGCCATTTGTTTTTATCTGTTGTTATCCTTCAGTATAAACGTGTTTGACCAACCAACGCCATAAGATTTCTATGATATTTAAGTCAGGGGAAATATCTGGCTATTCTAAAACTGGAACAGTATTAGCAGTCAACCACGTTTGGATTAGGCGATTAGCAGTCAACCACGTTTGGCGGTGTGGATAGGCGCATTTTCTTGTTGAAATATCCATTCTTGATTCGGAAATAAAACTGCTATTTTATTAACCTGCCTTTGAAGCAACTCCAAATACTTTTGAGCAGTTTACCGACCTTCTAGAAACTCTATTACCGATCCTGCCCGGCTATGACGGCGTGTTAAAAGTTTTTTCCATCCTATTGTCATGAAAGTAATATTGGAAGCCATCAGGGCCATCTAGGTTAAACTTTTTTCATCGTTGAAAACGACTATCTTCCACTCCTCTGTCCAGTTGAGTCCTCTGTCCAGTTGAGATGATTACGTGAAAATTCTAAACGTGTTTGCATATGACGTGCGAGAAGTAAAGGTTACTTGCGTAGTTCTTCTTCTTAAGTTTGGACACTTCTTTAGTACCCTTTGAATGGTTCGAACGGATGCATTACTTCCACTCCGATCCCTAATTTGCCTAGCTGTAGACGAAGAATGGAAGAAATAATGCAATGAATTACACGACGTTCTTTTGGGGTTGTTGCAGTTGAAGTGCGTCCTCGTCGATTATTGCCATAATTTTCGATGTCTTTGAAATAAGCATTGATGGGCTTCGTCCAATTTTTCTTGCAATTTCTCGATTTGAATAAACCTCCTATTGAAAAACTTGAATGCGTCCTCTTTATTCCAAAGAAAAAGTTCTGCCACGTCCCATATTAATATTAAACGCTTTTTGTGCACATTATTATAAATAATTGTCAATCCTCTGACAAGTGACATGCTTTTGTTTTTTGTGCGTACCTTTTCATCTAGGATCTCAAAGAGTTAATGAGAGTAACCAAGTGTCGCATTATTAATTACAATATTTGCTTTAAAAATTTCCACAATTGTAGAATTTGGAAGTATTTAACAAAATGGTGCACAAATATTGTTAAAATGTTTAATTTAATGCTATATGTAGCTTACTAATCAAAATTTTGGCCGTTAAAGAAAATTAGACCAAATTACTAGGTGAGAGTAATCAAGTGTCGCGCACTGCATAGATTTTACTATTATCAAACTATTGCAACATGGATTTTATAAAAAGAGATCAGTAGTAACTTATCTTGCATGTTTTGTTCAAGACATTTTTAATTACATAGAAGATGGCTTTCCAATACGTGCTGTACACCGAAGTTTTCGACAAGGTGTATCACTTGAGCCTTGTTGATAATATAAATAATTTTGGACTCCATGGTAATGGAGTCTGATCTATTGTTACTTAGCTAGTATCTCAATATGTTGCATTAAAAAATTTCAAATAAAAAATTGCCAAAGTATCATCAAGGGAACTTACCCAGGGATCCCACCTTGGGCCTTTGTTATTTAGTATAAACCGAAAAAAATCAGCTCTTACTGCATCGTCTATATAGGTCAGTAAAACTTGGCAGTCGAACTAAAATTTTTGACCTTAAGTTTTCCTGGCTCTTCAGAATTCCAATAAAACATCCATTTATATTATAATACCGACTTTCACAAGAAAAAGTTTTGGAATTCCATACCTTTTTTAAATAAAAAAACTATACTATATATTAGGAATAAGTTTATTGAAATAAAATAAAGTATGTTTTTATATTTTTTTTAAACAATACAAATAAAAAATGAAAACAAAAGTAATATTCGTCTGGATTTCGCCCTGCCTAAGTGGGTGTAATAACAATGATTAGAAAATTATTTACAAGAAACTACGATTACTATGGTATGCATGACTGAATTAAATCAAGATATTAAATCAGCAATTTTTTAATAATCCCTTGAAATTTGCTCGGAAAATTAGTAATATAACAAAAAAAAATCGACAAAAACGAAAACGACCGAAAATTAAATTGGAAATTGTGTATAAATCCAATAATTTTTGGGGGGGGGGGGTCCAGATCCCTTGAACCCCCCCCCCCCCTAACTGCGTCACTCACTGCTTAAGTTTAGTTTTCTATGAACAAACAGCTGGGTTTACCCAATCATTTAAGCCGAAAAAGAGGGTCAACCTCGGAATGAGACATAATAAGCTGTACACTTGTATAAACCTTTAATTTGGCATTCTAATAGTTATCTCAAAAGTCTCATAAAATATTAAATTGTAAGATAATTACATAATAAGATAAAAATTATAGATAATTAAATTCTCTACACTTTTGTCCTTAACATTTTTTTATATACTCAACTGTTTTTGAGATGGAGGGCAGAGAGCGCGCCGCGCATACCTATTCACAGTATAATGCAAGGTCCCATAAAGTCCCGGTAACCGTAAAGTCACGGTAAATAATACGTCGTATAAAGTCTATAAATCGATAAAATATATATAAATGTGTAAAAATATATAAATATATTATTAATATCGATCATCTTCGCTACACTGACATCGTCAAGTCGATAAAACTTAATGAACCTCTGCAGTTGTCGAATGTTCCACCAACAAGTGCAGCGGCTAATAACATATTAACCATGTATACTATCAAAGAATAGAATAGAAACTTGAATAGGAAATGATTTACAACCCCAGGCATTGGGTTGGGTACCGCAAAATTAACTCCCGGAACCGATATATTACCGACAATATTACCACCAGCTCCAGATGAATTACTGAACACAATATTTTGCAAATGCAAGAATGGTTGTGGTTCACGCTGCGGATGCAGGAAGTGGGGGTTGCAATGTTCTTTAGCTTGTGGGCAATGTAAAGAGCAAGCGCGCCTCAATGCTTTACCGTATCTAAGCAATCTCGATGAAGATGGAAATGTACCATCTTCATCGAGATCTAGACCCCGAAATTTTCCAAGATCTAGAGACAAATATCCATGACAACGAAAATGATGATATTGAGTTGGAAATTTTTGAACTACCGGAAGACGATGATGAAGAAGAAGAAGTAGAAGAAGAACGTTGAGACTCAAGTCCTTTGGATTATAAAAGTTTTTGAAAAACCTCTCCATATATGAACTTCAACTGTAATAAATATATGAAAAAGTATTTCTAAATAAAGATAATTAAAATGTATTTACTACTATTCTTTTTCTAATTAAAATAGAATTAACATATATATTAGAATATAATTAAAATATACTTAAAAGTTAAAAACTCAACATTTTTTTGATTACATGGAAAGGTAAGTAATATTAAACAAATATATAGTGAAAAATATTATTAAATATAATATGTATTAATTAATAAACAATGCAAATTATTCATAATTATATATATATATATTTTAATGATTTATAGACTTTATATGGCGTATTATTTAACAGGACTTAACGGTTGACCTTGCATTATGCTGTAAATAAATCTAAAAACCGGCCAAGTGGGAGCCCCACTTATGGGTACTGACTTAGATTAAGTACTTGCGTACACCTACCTACCTACTTATGATATCTGATGCCTACCCTACTTAAGATAATAATTAATTTCGTCCGACCGGCGACTCCGGCATTTATTAGCATACAGATTCAGGTCCATGTCAATTTCTAAAATATTTATTTTATTCTATTTTTTAGTATTTGTTGTATTTCTGTTGCCGCTATAACAGAAATACATCATCTGTGAAAATTTCAACTGTCTAACTATCACGGTTCATGAGACAGCCTGGTGACAGACGGACGGACAGCAGAGTCTTAGTAATAGGGTCCCGTTTTACCCTTTGGGTACGGAACCCTAAAAATGGTTGTGTATATAAAAAAAATGTTTGGAAGAAAAGAGTTTTATTGTATACAATTTTTATAATAAATGTAAATGGTATTAAAACCACAGGAAACGAGATTTTTGCAAAAAATATATTTGACTTTAGACCTTGAATATCTTAAGATGCGGACGAGATTTTACGAGACTCTTGGTACAACTTTAAGAGCGCCAAGATATTAGTTGTATATTGTAGGGTACGCATAGTGATTCGTAAGAAGCAATTGAATGGGTTTTATTTTTTTTTTGTATCTGTGACCTGTGTATTTCTTAAGTTTTATGCCCATCCTGTTCTGAGAGGCACGGGCCACCCCTGTATTTAACCGATTCCCTACCTCTAATAATAACAAATATGTCAATATATAGCAGGAATTGTAATTCACCCTGTATACTTCTACACAAGAAAGGCAGTCCCTATTTTTTCCTTCTGCTTACGTGCGTAATCCTTATACATTTAGATGTCACCTTTGCGCGCCACAGTCAGAACAGAACACAAAGAGAATAGTATATTTATGCAGAGTCCCGGGTATCCCGCTGAAGCTTTGCGTTGTCTCCAACTAGAAAATTAGATTCAAATTGCTTAATGTGATTTATAACCCCTATATATAGGGTTCACTGTGACTGTGATAAGAAAAATGACATTTTGATATATATTTTTTCCTTGGCTGGGGCAAATACTGGGTAAATGCTATATTTTGACTATATCTCCCCCGTGGCCCAGCTAGGGATAGTATTTTGTCGTTAACGTATATATGATCATAAACCTTTAGGTATATCTAACTGAAGAAATAGGTAATACTATTTCTGTTGTCATATCGTTTCTTATTCTATTTATAGTTGAGAGTTCATCAGAGATTATGACCATTATTTTCCAAAATTGATGTTACAAATCATCACTCAATATTCAACGCCTGTCTCTGACCTATGAGGAAGTGATTTGACCTGTAGTTTTCGTGGAATTTGACTGACCTATGTGGCGGTGATATGACCTTTAGATTTAGCGGCATTTGTTTAATAATGCGACTCTACGGCGACGGTGAGAGAAAGGTAATAGAGGATATGACGGTCGTCCAGGAAGAGCAGGTCCAATAGATCCACCCGAAATGAAAGGCGACTCAAGATTCTCCGGCCCTTCAGGTTTCAATGGAATTGTAGTAATGAAATCAAACAAGAGGGATGCAGCGCGACCTGGATGAAGCCGGGTACCAAGAACGAGAAAGGTTTCTTAGGGTTAGCAGGAATAGAAGGGAACGCGGTTCACCTGGCCTTGAAGATAGAGCAAGGACTAATTGGAGAAGTGGGCGATGAAGGAGAGCCACGTTACGTGACTCTCGGGCAGCCGGGGGACCAAGATGATCAAGGCCACAGAGGTAAAACAGGATCTGTTCTGACTCTGCGGGGATGGCGACTTTGCTTGTAGGTTTAATGGCATTGACGGTCCACAAGAATTTCCTGGAGAGGACTGTGATAGACGGACAGATTATGACGGTCGACCAGGAAGAGCAGGTCCAGTAGTCCACCCGGAATGAAGGACCACTCAGGGTTCTCTGGACCTTCAGGTTTCAATGGAATTGTAGTAATGAAACGATAAAACAAACGAGACCTTTGCATGTATAGTACAATTGAAAAGATTTATAGATAACGCGGAGTGATCTGATATTTTTGACAAGCATGTACAAAAGCTAAAGAATTTTTATGGATGGTAATCACGTAATATACTAAAGTTTTGCTATTGTTCATTACTCTAGTATACTCATCCACAATTTGATCAACCCTATACATATTAAATATTTGTTCCAGATTTTTAGTATAAAAACTATCACTCCTATAATCTATATTTATGTCTCATATTAGTAAACATTTCTTATTACTAAAATATGTGTCTAATATTTCTTCTATCACCACAAAAATGGCACCATTTGAACTAGGCGACTGATATACCTACTGCACCCATATTCCACTGCTGTCCAGATATTTTAACCCTGATAATTTGATAAATTAAAATTGAATTAGGTAAAAAACGAATTAGCAATTCGAGTATATATTAGGTACTAAGCTACGAAAAAAATAATAGAAAAATTCCTTCACGTAAATGTTCCTTTTTGGTTTTTTGTTTTCTTTGATTTTTCGCAATCAATCTTTAGACTTAAATACTTCTTTAGACGCATAAGAGTGATTTTTCAAGATCGCGTCACGACACATTTTATAAAATTTTCGTCTGGCAAGTGAGATAAAGCATATGACAGATATGAGGGAGAGAGAGAGAAACAGAGATATCGATTGTAGCTTTGACTTGGCCAAGGATCCCCCACAAGTGTTCTAAAGTGGAAAGCATTTTTGATATAATGAGAAACAGAGATAGCGAATGCAGCTTTGACTTGGGTAACAATCTCGTACACGTGTTCTAAAGCGGAACGCAATTAATTTATAAACGAATTAAAAACGAATTGAATTAATTTATAAACGATCGTGACAGAATCAGAATTAACCAGAATACAATATTACTTATGCATATCCTGCTGGATATATCTGGATTGGGCTTTCGAATCTGATCGAAATGGATGATGCAGGGATGCAGCGCGACCTGGATATACCCGGGTACCAAGGACGAGAAAGGTTTCCCAGGGTTAGCAAGAATGCAAGGAGAATATTTGTGTGTATATATATATATATATATATATATATATATATATATATATATATATATATATATATATACAGGGTGAGTACATATACATATACATATATATATATATATATATATATATATATATATATATATATATATATATATATATATATATATATATATATATATATATATATATGTATCCCATATATATATATCTCCATAAACATTAACATCAATGTTCATCTAATGTTTTTTTTTGTAATTGTAATTACTTGGAAAGAGATAAAGAGATTTCGGCTTTTTAGAATCCTTAACAAACCATATTTAGGTAGGTTTCGTTGAAAGAATTAAATATTTAGCCGATAATTATTATTGCTAATAAATAAATTACTTAATTTAGTACCACATCAAACACTAAAAATCAAAATAACTAGGAAACGCACAGGAATTTCGAAACAGAAGAAGGGACATTATTTTTGTTAAACTGTATGTAGATAATGAAAATAACAGTTTTTTTATATAGTCTTTGGCGTAGAAGTTCTGTTTACGAAAGGGGTGGAGCACCCCTTCCACCCCGCCACTGTGCAAGTTTTTGAACATTCTTACCGCTTGTTTTATGCGCCTTAATTAATAGGCATTATCCCCCAAACATGAAAAAATCTAAGCATTCGTTTATAAGTCATAAAGAAAATTCGAGAAAAAAAAATTATAATAACGACATTACACTGTCAGAGAAACAACGGCCAATATCTCGAAAACTGTCATAGTTAGAGCAAAATTACAAGAGATCAAAATTGTTACTAAGGGGTCGTTATTTTAGAAATATGTATCAGATAATGTCAGTGGCGTACGAAAAAAAAGTTACATTATGCAGAATATCCGAAGTACCCGAAAAAAGTAACATCCACTATAGTATTTTCGACAGGAACAATACAACATGTTGATCCTATGCAGGTTAAGATATGTGTAAAATATTTAGTGAATATATCATTCCGTTCAGAAAATATTACACATTAATGTAAAAAAAAATGAAACTTTAATACCTTGTATCTTCCTTAGGAAGCTAGATCGGCCATATATTTATAGGCACTTTTCTTTTTTAAAACGTGCGTTCTATCCCCTGTTAAAGTTTGTCTACAAAAAACTGACTCACCCTGTATATATATATATATATATATATATATATATATATATATATATATATATACAATCAATTTAAGCTTAATGTTACGGGTTAAAATTAGACTTAAGCAGTATTGAGTATTGCTTTGTAGACTGCAGTTCCTCATTGGTATATTGACGGTCAAGAGGCTTCATTGCAGCAAATTATACCCTCGTGTGTTTACTCACCAGTCCTCAGTGTCAAAGCAATCCACGTATACTAATTAACCGAATAACAACGTTGAATTGTTTGCTTGTTTATTCGTTTGGATACACTGCTGTGCCTGGATAAAGCAAGGGACTTGATTTAAGGATGTTAAATATTGAACAATTTAAGTGTAAGCGATTTTCTCTGATGATAATTCTACACGTATTTTTTAAGCAATCAGAAGCTTGATATTTGTTAGGTTATTATGATAACCCAAAAAAATTCCGAAAATTATTCTTCTCCTAAGCGTCAGCAGGATGTGATTACAATGGGAAAAACGGGTTTTCATAAGTTGGCATTTTAATCATATTACCTACCAGTTTTCGTATTAAATAGAGTAAAAAAAAACAGTCCAATTTTTAAATATTTTGAGTCAGATATAATATCCTAAGGCAAAGTTACGACAACTATTAAAATCAAACGATATAGATACATACATATTAGAGATTACTAGTAAAAATAACCCGGCACTTATCTTGACGGTTGATGTTAACCTTGGTGTCCACATCACGCTAAAAATTCTACACTTTTCTAACAAGTAAAGGCGTAAAATCAGATAGCGAGTCGGAATTAGAATTCAGCAAAGCCAGATTTCAAAAATCATAAATCAAACGTAAACAATTATTTATTAACGTAAAAAGTAACGGCAATTATTTCCTCATATATTTTCCCGTAATGAAAAATAGCCTCGCTGGCATGATTTACGGAACAAAAATTACTTGTGTTATCCAGGGCATCATTTATCTTCAATGCTGTAACGAGAACTAGAGGATACTTCTCAGAATTTACAATAATTTATTATAATAGTTGATTAACAAATATCATTCATTGCACTGTTACGAATATCCTACACACACACACACACTTATATATATATATATATATATATATATATATATATATATATATATATATATATATATATATATATATATATATATATATATATATATTGAGATAGACGGGAATATATAACCTAAATCGGTAATCAAATATAATAAATAAAACTAATTAAATTAAATGAACTTCTTTAGACTCCTACAAATGAACAGAATATAGCAGAAGTGCAATCAAACACTTGCCTGCAACCAACGAACAGAGTATAGCTAAACGTCAACCAGCTACGCGCCTGGTAGGTAAAAACATATTACCGCTACAGTAAAATGATTAATCGCCACAAAAATCTGTTTTAAGTGAAATTACAATAGACAAATCATACTAATAATTTTCAAATATCAATAATTAAAAAACTGTGTCTAAATTAAAGGATTAATATAAAAGCATAATTGTAAGCGAGCGTTTCGAGAGTATAGCATAGAACCAAGATATAAAAGTACAGGGAGTTATACGTCAGAAGTTGAAATTAACAGTAAATATAGAATTCAAAAATTATAATATGTGATGGTCAAGAGTAATAGTTTCCAGGGTAATTAAAAAAATCAAATAAAATGCATCATTCTGATTGGTCCGATTAAAATAACAGTACAAGAAAGAAGTAGGTTACCAGGAAGTTGCATCTGTTTTCAATACTGGACATCCGTAGTAACAACCAACAATTTTAGGAGAGTCCAGTTACGGCGTTCGAGGCAACAGCCACGCTTTTCAGTTCTGTAAAAGTTAATTAGTAAAAAGTAAATACAGTTCGATATAATCAGTGTAAATTTGTGCTAAGTAAGCAGTAATACTAGTACATATGGTTTTGAAGCAGTGAAACTTCATATATAAATGTTATTGGTCGGTTTTTAGGAGGGTAAAAGAGAGAAGCTTGGTAGCTTCCTCGCCCAGTGAAGGCAAATTGCAGTTATAATACCAACCAAAAACAGGAAACAAACTTCCACGGTGATTATCAAGTGATAGCAGTTTGAACACAACAGCAGAGCAGCAAGTGAGATAAATTTGACGGTAGATAAATCCCAAGGCGTAGAAAAAGGTACCAGCGAAGGCAGTCAGCATTCCAGAGTCAGTCTAGCGATATCCCGCTAGATGACACCACCACCAGAGACCAGCAGCAGTAATTTTTGAAGCAGAACTAATTATCACCAAAAGTTTATATCAAACTCTACTATTAGAAAAAAATACCATATGGTTCTAACTTTATGGCTGACACTGTATATTGTAAATAGATATACATAATTAAAACAAAACATTTAGAATTAAACAGTGAGATTAGAACAAAAATGTCGCCTTCGAAGATGAAGATTATCCTTCCAATGAAACTTGTTAAAATATTTTCTTTAAACATTCATACACTTTCTGCGTTAACTTTACATAATATAATATTAAAACTTTTAGTTAACAATCGGAGTAGTTTCCACAAACACCAAAACACTTTCACTTCGCTTGACGCGCGTTTCGCCAACCAAGTTGGCATCATCCGGAGACGATTAAAACTAGTTAGTTTTAATCCGGAGACGATTAAAACTAGTTAGTTTTAATCGTCTCCGGATGATGCCAACTTGGTTGGCGAAACGCGCGTCAAGCGAAGTGAAAGTGTTTTGGTGTTTGTGGAAACTACTCCGAGTGTTACAGTTACATCAAAGGTTCCAGCCCTATCCAGTAGTTTTAGTTAACATTTAATTACTGTTCAGTTACATGGTTTATATTTAAATATATTTATTTAAGTATATATTTATGCTGCTAATACTCAATTTTTTTAAAGTTAAACACTGCGATTATACCAAAAATTTCCTATATAAATCTAGGGGAATAAACTTTGAACAACTACATTACCAACTGTTCCTTAAGAGGGATATTTAACCCATATACAAGGTATCAAACTGTGCATAATAATTTAATTACCCTGTAACTTTATAATTATCAATAAGTTAGTAAACTGTTATTTTACGAATTGTCATATGTTTTCGTTTAGATTTAACTATTTTATGTGATATATGCTTTAATTAATATTTCTTTCTAACGTGAATAAGGGTGATCGTTCGATGTTTCATCGAAATGTTTAACGATGAAACGATAGATAAACCGATATTTTCATAAAAAATGGAGATAATACTAAGACATAAAAAGAGAACCTTTTAAACCTATGAAATGTTCATTAAATTTTCATTACGTAAAAACCAAGTTAGAAAAACTTAACAAAAATCATGCCAAGACTGACATCCTGTATCTCGGTTATTATCAATATTTAACTAACGGTATATTTTGTGACATCATTTACTGCTTCTCTATGTACAATACATTATAAAACACGGTATATTATGCTTTGGAAATTTAACACGAAAACGACGCCCGGTACAGAATAAGAACCTGAAATCTTTGGTAATAGGCATAAACGCACACTCTGGGGCAAAATAATATTATTGTCTCACATAGAGAGCTTATCTTTCCCTAACGTACCTACGCAATTAAAATGATGATACCTCGAAGAGCGAAACTGAATTACCCGTTAAAGCCGGTACGCCATGCAATACGCCAAAGACGATAAAACGAGTATATATAACGTAATAAAGCAATAATTCTGATCATTAATAACCTTTGATACCGGATAATCCCATGTGAATTCAATCGGAAGGATGAGGAAAAACGATTGTTCTGACAGTTTCTCGGTGACTCCGTTTCCAGGAGGATTCCCAGCAAAGTTTGAACATATTACTTCCATTTAAACCTTCCATTATGTTGACAGATAGTCATGTCACTCCGGTGGAATTAATACGTGACGTCCGGGCGATAATGGCTACCGCAGAATATTGCTGGACGACTTTGGCTGCTCCATTACTAGATTCGTTTCGGAGTAACTACAAGTAACTTGGAGCTCCTAGGGAATAACCAATAACAGATAAAAGCTACTTGAGACTATTTGTGAAATTAACTACACTAACTTACTGGGAGAAATGGAACCAAACAATAAAAGACATCAAGAAGAGATACAGGGAACAAATACTAAACTGATCGACAAAATAAACGTTACACGGCCAAATTTACCTTTGCTAATTCAAATAATTTAAACTTATCTTTAAATACGTATCGTCATGTTAATTTGCAGACCACTTTGCTGTAATGTTACTGTTTATTTACTATTTCATAGATTTTTTTTAACAATTATTTCTTGGAAATTTTACCAAATTTCATGTAATATTTTATTAATTCTATTGGATTTTTGTTATATCAAATTGTACGATTTAAAACGTTTCCTGAAAAGTTTCAAAAGAACAAGAAAGAAGAAGTAGTTTATATATGACTATGTTT
>CAXKVY010000759.1:0-2500 GCA_964058915.1 Tetropium fuscum | reverse complement strand
AGGATATGTGACACCATGGGGGGTGACGTTAATTTTAAGAGACGTCCTGTACAATCTACTAGCAAAAATGCAGTAACAGCAATCGTATATTTATTATAACCAGCCTAGCACATACGCCTGAGAATCAACACATGTGCAGTGAACTCTTAAGACAATTGATCAAATTGTTCGGCAAAGGAGGAAAACCAGCGCGACATTCATTGTCGTCACGTTCACATTTTCCGAAGTTTATTGAAACAAGAAAATCAGTGGAGGAAACACTGAGAGCTTAAATATTTTAAAGCAGGTTGTTTGGAAACTTTTAGTCGCCGCTTCGAGGTAACGTGAGTGTTTCCTTCTAGAAAATGTTTGTTGGCAACAACTTTACCAGCTATGGTAGATTAACGTAGGAACTACTAGGTCGCTCGCGGTGTTTTGGTGTATTTTAAATCTATCTCAGACAATTTTACATATTCACGTGTAGTTCACTGCTAGAAATAAATACTAAATTACCAAATAAAGTTATAATTAGGATTTATAATAATAGGCCCGGCGTCAAACATTTTTGGTGCTATAGGCTGGGGAATTCAAGTAATTCCCAATTCATATTAATGCTATCCAATTAAATACCTTTCAAGTACAACTTTACTTAAGTGTTTTGATGAATTTATCAACTTTCTTAAAACTAAATATTTGCAAGATATTTTATCAGTTTTTTTTGCAAGAACTGGCAGCGCTGTCTACTACAGATTATTATTACTTCTTAACTTATGGGCACTGACATCTGACATAATTTTACTAAGAATTAACGAATAATCTTAAATTTACCATTTGACTAGGAAATAGGCATAAAAATATTGAGAGTATGAAATGATCCTCGTTTGAGCCTCATAATATTGCCTCATAATATTGTTAAATAAAAATTGCAAAAAAATTACTAGAAATATATTGTTACGAGATGGTCAGCAGCGAGTGAGCACGATATACTGAAAATTTCCTAGATCGAGGGAAAATCTGCACAATCTGGCGACACCGCACCCGACAATGTGGCAACATCGCATCTGCAGATGCCAGATACAACGCCCCAGGAACGAAGTCCGTGGCCCACTTAGGGAACTCAATGAATTCAGAAATGATGCGATACTTTACTTCTTTCGCCTATACCGAGAATAATACTACGTAAAAAATGTGTGAATCATTTCGATGGAGAATTTATTTATTTTAAACTTTCTTTTACTTTACTTATACCTTAGAAGTTCAAAACTATTTTGTATATTATACATTATAAATGCTATATTTTTACGCGTCCCTCGTATCTAAAAGGCCCAGCATTTCTGATAGTCCTTGCTACCTCCCGACCTAATTTGAAATATATTAGGTCTGACAAACATCCTTGTTGTTGCGCTCCGTGTAGTGTATAAGACAAATCCTACTTACAGAACTCTATTAAAAGTTTTCCAACTAAAACAAAGAGCGTCCATAAAATGGCAACATTCAAAAGATCCACTGACTGTTTACTTTTTATTTGAGTTAAGAGTTTTATCTCTTTTGCGTAGTCTGACTCTTGGCATCGTATGTATGTGCAGTATCCATAAAACTGATAATTAGAAGTGCTTAGGTCCGGAAATGGGCCTCCGAAATAAGATGTAGCACCGATATTTCTTCAAGAAATTTCTTTTCGTGTATTATACAGTTAACATAATAGTTACTTTTCTATTATGTTGCAAAATAAATGTTTTAGTATTGAAAATACTACTGGTCGCGTATATAAGGGACCCGTCTCACGAAAAACGTATTGACCTGGACAGATCTGTCGAGGTCAAGGAGTATAATATATACGTTAGGAGTAAGCACTTATGTTCAGTTGCCGTGTCAGCCCGAATGTTGTTCACTATAGCACGCAGGTGAAAGAGACGGACAGTAGAGAGATATGCTACGCTGAAATAATAAAAGAGTTGCGTGTTTTATTATTTATTATTGTGACTTTGAAATTTTATAAATACATTAAGAAAATAACCTATTAATATTTACATTAATAACAATGATTATCATATGTAGATATATATGTTGAGTGTAATATTGTAGGTATTTAATTTGTCCTGTAAAATCCTGCTGTTAAAAATCAGACCACCATGTGTCTGATTTTTAACAGCAGGACTCTACCAGACGATAGTTATCGAATAATAATGATAGTTTCTTATACGATGTATATATGCTCAAAATCGGCCTCGTTTCGGTGTTGCAGGATGTTAAAGAAATAAGTATATTCTAAATAAATGGATATGTCAATACTAACTCGAAGTAGCTCTCTGAAATTTGTATAGATACAGTGACGTGCGTACTGGGTATTTAAACATATTATAAAAATCATGTATTTTAAAAATCGTGTGACCCTGGATTTCTTACAAAATATACACATAATATAACAACACACAATTCCCCCTCTGGGTTCGGGGCCACAATTGTAGAATAGACCCAGGGTACCTCCTACCTGTCGTAAGAGGCGACTACGGTGACTGAA
>CAXKVY010000758.1:5000-174836 GCA_964058915.1 Tetropium fuscum | reverse complement strand
ACAATGCAGATATCGCCGAACTCGCTCATAATGGGGTAAGTTATGTATGGACAAACTTAGAGAATTTACTCTGCTGACAAGGGCATATTAAATGTTAATTAACCGAATATAGTTACCACGCAGAATGGCCTTCTAATTAGTGTATATTCCTACTGCGGAAATGGTTAATTATGCTAGAATCGGCACCTATTCTAACCACCATTCGGTGCAGGAATGCGTGAAATCTCGAAAACCTCATTAGTTAGATCTTGGGGATAAATTATTGAAAATCTATTTCGCACCAATGGTGAATCGAACCAACATACGTATACATAACACTAAAAGTGTACAAAATATTATTATATTGCCATATGCATCATAAAGTATAAAATAGTAGTAAATTGTATAGCTTTGTGGGCATAATTCCGAGCGATACTGGTACATATGTTAATTGACTTGTAATATTGACTTATTAGTTAGTCAATATTACTATAGTGTTGTACCTCGTTGGAAAGGTCTTTTCATGATTTATGTCGTGGAGAGTATGTAATGTAATTTTCCTCAATATGGAAACCGATAGATAGCGTTATTTAAAAGAATGTCGTTTTATGAATTTTACTCCAAATTTTTAAATGCGATGCTATAGTTTTCTTTACATAACTGAATTCGGCGCAAAAATGTGATGAATATAAACTGATCAACAAAATAAACGTTACACTGCCAAATTTGCTCTGATTTTGGAACATAATAAATCTGGATTGCCGCCGCCTATTTAGTTTCTGTTTGAAGTGTTAGCTAGTACAATGATTGGTCTGTCGGTCCTTGTTTGTACCAAAGATATATGTTTCATATAAAGTTTCTACAGGGCGGAAAATAAAACTGCTAAATTTCTGAAATTTCGGCATCGTCCCATTTCAACAAAATATTTTTTTTCTGGATTTCAACATGAATGTCATAAATTAGAACCTCATATCTCGAAACGGTTTTTGCGATTTTCGTTGATTTGCCTTATTTACACAGTGACCGCAAAAACATCCATTTTTGGCCTTGCATTGATAACTTTTTTACTCGTGAACCGACTCTCAAAATCCAGGCGTCATGTTGAAGCTAAAGCTGCAGTTAATAAAGCACGATAAAGATAATCGACTCCAGGCAAAGTTTCAATATACAGGGTTGCATCAAAGTTGAACCAAATCTGCATAACTCGCAAAACCTAGTATTCTGAGAGACTTCAATTAAAGACAACTTGCTTCCGAACAAATTGTATAATCTGAACACTTTAATGTTTTTCTTACTTGCATGAGTTAGGAATTGGGCATTCCTTCCACTAAGTTGCGCAGAAACTGCTGGGGAATAGCTTCCCATTCTTCCTGAACCGCATTCACCAAATCATCCAAATTGTTCATTTGTCCTTCCCTTTCTTTCATATTTCTTTTCATTGTACTCCAGACATGCTCGATCGGATTCATATCCGGACACAAGGGTGGCCACTCCATTCTTTCAATATTGTGGGCCTCCAGAAACACGGTGACTCTAGCGCGATGAGGTCTTGCATTGTCATCGACTAAAATTAAATCGCGACCGATATTTTCATCATAGGGCACCACAGTATCCCTAATACACAAATCTCTATACCGTTCACCATTCATGCTTTCCTCTCTCAATATCACTAATTCAGTCTTCACATTCATTCCTATTACACCCCAAACAGTCACTCCTCCATCTCCAAAAGCCACCCTCGCCTCCATGTGTTCTTCCATAAATCTTTCAGTTGTTCTTCTCCATACCAAAACTCGCCCATCCGACCTAAACAAACAAAACCTACTTTCATCTGTAAACAAACACCTACTCCACTCGGCTATTCCCCAGTGTTGGTGATCTCTGGCCCATTGCAGTCGAGCAGCCCGGTGTTGAGGTCCTAACAAAGGGCAAGCTGCTCGTCTTCTGGCATGAAGTCCGCTTTCATGGAGCCTTCGTCTTACTGTTTGGTTGGAAAGATGAATTCCAGTAGCGTTCCTGAGAATATTGATTACTGCACTTGCAGTTGCGGTACGGTTATGTCGCATAACGTTTCTCCTGATGAGTCTGTCTTGTGCTGCTGTGGTTTTTCGCCTTCTGCCTCCCCGTCTGTTATAATTAATATCGCCAGCTAGGCGCCGACGTAGAGCTCGATAAATGCTTTGCCTTGAAGTGTTAAAAAAATCGGCGATTACTGTAACTGCAAAGCCTTCATCACGCATTCTGCCTCCTATGGCCAATTGGTCGTCATTTAAAGTTGGCATTTTTCGATAAAATGTTCCCAAAAGTGTTCATTGTTTTTAGTTGTTATTTTATATGTTTATTGTTTTTTTATATTGTTAAATTGTTCCTACACCAACAATTTCGAAATTTCGGGGGAAAATCCGGTTTTCACCCTGTGACACTCCTTTCGTATGGGTATTATGAACTGAATGCATCAAAATAATTATGCAACTTGTGAGAAATACCATAATTTTGATTGAAGGCCACTACACATGCGAGATAGCACATTTAAATCCGAAATTCGCTATCACAATAACATTTTACTTTTAATTTTTACTCAAAATTTTCTTTACATAACTGAATTCAGCGCAAAAATGTGAAGAATATAGCACAAGTTTGAAATTTCCTACAAAAGTACCAAATAAATTTAAAATTAATTTTTTAAATGATCAAAACTTCTTATTAAACTTACTTAATTGATGTAAAACGGCTTCGGAAAGTGGCCTAGCAAAGAGAAAGGGATACAGAAATTGTCTGTTTGGTCAAAACTCTTGTGTATTCTTTCGAAATTTCGGGGGAAAATCCGGTTTTCACCCTGTGACACTCCTTTCGTATGTGTATTATGAACTGAATGCATCAAAATAATTATGCAGCTTGTGAGAAATACCATAATTTTGATTGCAGGCCACTATACATGGAGATAGTACATTTAAATCCGAAATTCGCTATCACAATAATATAACAGCGAAAACCGTAGTCATAGAGAAACTATATCAGGGTGTCAACGTTAGCCAACTCCTAAAAAACATATCGACTTTGGGCATTTTAAATAATTTCGAGAAAAGGTACAGCGAACTATTGGACTGGTCTAATGAAATAGAAGCATCAATAAAAGGTAAATCATACTAGCATATGATGTATTTGAACTACCACCATGCTTGTTATTAACTTATTTAGTGCGTCCATCATGAGCCTACACTAATACTTGAATTAAACATTTTAGGTCAAGCATATTTTTTACATTCGTACAAGCCACTTCCATTCGTGCCAGAGGCGACTAAAGTATTTCGCTTAGGAAGTGATGGAAGTAACGATGAAAATAAAATAATATCAATCACTATCAAGAATGGATCTAATATTGTTCGCTTCTTCAAATGGAATGAGACACTGCATTTATTTGAGGATGCTGCAGGTATATTTGATATCTATTCATAGTAGCGTTACATGAAATAATAGAAAAAAAATTCATCTAGTATTTTAATCATGTCTGGCTTCAAATACCTCTAATATATTTAGTCTTTTTCAAATACCTTTATTTATTTATATATTTTTAAAAGATCTTTAAAAGTGCTGGCATTGTACCTCTATTCTAATAGGGAACATTCACAATTTTTTTACTGGATAAAAATGTTCTACCACACTAAAAAATAAGATATGCAAAATATGACGCCTTAATTCCCTAAAATAAATCAGTTATAAATGATTAAAGACTCGCAATTTTATCGCTGTTTAGATCCTTCATGCTGATCGCGCGGAATTAGAAATCTTGTTTTTTGTGAAGTACTTACCCGTTTTATTACAACGTTACGCTGTTTTCTAGTATTATTTTTATATTTAAAATTTTAGACATTTTCCCTTTTCTACTAAACACAATATTGGGTAAAGTTTAAGATACAAAAAAATATAAAATTTTTATATACTCAGCTATAATATACTATAATACAACCTCGAATTTTCCTAGAAAATGGTGGAATACTGATTTTTCGGTTTTTTATTTTTCTCTCTTGTAAAAGTAACTAAAACAACATGAAATTTCACACTGAATAAGTACTGGATAGGGCTGGAACCTTTGATGTAACTGTAACACTCCGAGTAGTTTCCACAAACACCAAAACACTTTCACTTCGCTCGACGCGCGTTTCGCCAACCAAGTTGGCATCATCCGGAGACGATTAAAACTAATCTTAAACTACAAAATCTACCATATTTATACAATTTTCATGGTGACGTCACTAATGAAATTTTACGCGTGACTAATCACGCTTCAATGATCGGTTGCTAAACAACGCGTAAAGCGGGCTATACGGTATAGGTCCCTTGTCGCTATTCATACTACTATTACATTTTACAATTTCTATGCTCTCAAATGCATCCAACTGCCTATTATTGGTCACATTTCTAACTAATCTTAAATTACTAATATCTGTTCTATGATTTTTGTCTAAAGCACGTTGTGCAACACTCTAGACTTATCTGTTTTTCCATATTTTAGATGAGCCACATGCTCTTTAAATCTGGTGTTAATTGATCGTCTCGTTTGTCCAACATATTTTCGATCACAATCATTACAACTAATTTCGTAAATCCCAGACCTTTCATTTGAAACAATTTTATCCTTTGGATTGTCTAAAAGTTGCTGTAATTTGTTGCTCGACGAATGAATCGCTGTTATACCCACATTTTTGAAAACCTTACTCAAACCACGAGTAAACCGGGGTTCGTACGGGATGGATACATATTTTGGAGTCTCTATATCCTTTTGAAAGGTCGTAGAATTACGAAGTGTGTCCTTAAATTTACGCTTCCTAATTAGTTTTTCAACTACATCTCTAGGATCACCATTACTCACAGCTATATCTTTAATTAATACTTTTCCTTTTTCAAACCTCTCATTACTGACAGGGAAACTTAGTAAACGATGGACAAGAAAATTAAAACTTGCCAATTTATGTTGATAGCAGTGGTGAGAGTCATTAGTGATATATCTGATCGTACTGGTATCTTTTCTATATATATCAAATTCTAACCTATTGTCACTATTTTTAATTACTAATACATCTAAAAAGAGAAGTTTTCCATTATTTCCTAGTTCATATGTAAACTTTACAGAAGTGAAACGCCTATTTAATTTGGAAATGAAGTGTTCTACATCCGCAATCTTAGTGTCAAACACGGTAAAAATGTCATCCACATACCTAAGCCAAATCCTAGGAAAATACTCGAATTCTTCTTTTGCTTCAGTTTCAAATCGACTCATGAAGACATTAGCGATGAAAGGCGATAAACAGTTACCCATTGCGGTTCCTTCATGTTGTTCATAAAACTTGTCATTGAAACGGAAGCAATTTTGTTTCATATAAAGTTTTGTAAGGTTTATATATTCTTCTATTACTTCCTCTAGTAAATCCTCAAGATAGTCCAAGGTCTGTGGAATTGGTACACTAGGAAATAATGAACAAACATCAAAGGAAATCAAAATTTCACCCTCTTGCAATTGAATATTCTTGACCTTATCAATGAAATCATTCGAATTTTTAACTGAAAAACTAGGCTGTGCAATGGGCAACCTTTCAAATTCCTTAGTCAACCATTTTGATAAGTGGTAAGTCGGAGATCCAATAGACGATACTATTGGACGCACCGACTTCCCTGGCTTATGAATTTTTGGTAGACAATACAATCTAGGTACAGTAGGGTTAGACACACGTAACTCATTCTTAACAGGTGGAGTAATAAGGTTGTTACATGATTTGAGGACATTTTTTAATTCAGTGGTCATTCTTGGTAAAGGGTAAGTTCTTTATAAGGACCATTACTAATTAGGTTGGTTACCCGTTCATAATAGTCTTTATCTAAAATAACAACCTTATTACCTTTATCTGCTTTTAAATAAAAACAGCCTTTTTCGCGCAATCTTTTGATAGTCTTTCTAGGATTTTTTCTTTCTAGGCGAAACGCGCGTCGAGCGAAGTGAAAGTGTTTTGGTGTTTGTGGAAACTACTCCGAGTGTTATACTGAATAAGCATGATTTTTTTGAAATCTGAGAAAAATTAGTTTCCGAAATATTTACATTTTTCGGAAAAAAAAACAAAATCTTCCACGGAAAACTTTATTAGTGATTTTTCGATTTACGTTATCTATTCGGGCATCATTTTAACCGTTGAAATGTTTACTTTAAAATGGTCTATACAGGGTGTCCGATTTGTATTCAGCATTTTATAACATAACCTCAAATTTTCCTAGAAAATGGCGGAAAACTGATTTTTCGGTTTTTTATTTTTTCTCTCTAAAAAATAACTTAAAACAACATGAAATTTCCCACTGAATAAGTACGATTTTTTTGAAATTTGAGAAAAAGTAGTTTCCGAAAAATGTTATTTTTTGATTTTTTTTTTGTTAATATCTCTTAGAATTATGAACCAATTGTTCTAAAATTTTGTGTCTTGAATGCCACGGTGCACTAATACTAATACACGAAATCTCAGCTCGAAAGAAAGAGCCAGAGGCGTGCATTCCGCACTTGCCGATACCTTTTATAAAAAGTATGTGTTACACCACTGACTCATCTTCGAAATAATAAGTACTGAATCGTCCGTGCATGAAGAATGCTTTTTGGCAGAACAATTGAAATCACTTATTATTTGGAAGATCAGTCAGTGGCGTAACATATAATATAATTTTAATTAAAGGTATCGGCTCGTGCGGAATGCACGCCACTGGCCCTCTCTGTCGGACTGAAATTTTGTTTATTAGTACTATGGTTTATAACTCCAAGAGATATTAACAAAAAAACATTGTAAAAAATCAACCTCAACACCCTGTATTTCGGAAAGGGGTCATATTTCGAAATAAGTTTATGTAACAAAGTCCCTTTAATTTTATGAGATCGAGGTAGATCCGTATATTCTTGAATTTTTTCAGAATAAAAATGGGACACCCTGTATATGCTGATGCTTTATTTTCACGAAAGCGCCTAAAATTGAAAAAAACATAATAATGACTTTCCTAATCAATAATTTTTCAGGATTATACATTATTTTCATTTTTTTATCGTTTATGTATATACAGGGTGAGTTTTTAGTGCGTATTTGCTCTGTAACGCCTCCGCGAAAAATGTGTGTTATCCCAGGTTGTTGGTATGCATTTTTGGCTTTTTTTAAAAATATCGGTGAATGTACAGGGTGTTCCATATCTCCTGGACAGCAACTAACTTTCTTATTTTAAATGGAACACCCTATATATTTTTTGAAATTTGGAAAGAGCGCAAACTTTTGACTCAAAAAACATGTTTCGCACCCTAGGCTAAACCCTCAGGTTTCGGAGATATTTACCATTTTAAGAAAAAAGTGACAGATGGAAAGGTCTGGAAGGAGCTGTATAACTTTTTTCACATGTTATATCTAAATTTTTGGCACAGCGTAAAAACATAGAGAGGTCTAAGTTCTGCAATTAAAATATAATCGAAAATAATATACCAAGGGTTATATTATATTTTCCATGCCACATTTATGCCTAATTTCAAAATGCGAAAACTTTTTTTTCAAACAGAACACCCTGTATTTTTTGATGCCCAGTAATGTAAAATTAAATTATCTTTCTTCTGGTATAGCCATTGCAGGGGCTAAAGTTTTCTTAAAGTAAAAAAAACATTCTTTCCAGCGAGCAGATTTACCAGAATTTTGCTTAAAAATTACATATGAAATTAGCCTTGTACTCAAAAGAATTAACTTTTATCAAAAAAGATGCGTTAATATATTTGAAATAGGTACTCAAGAATCTCGAACAACACACGAGTAGAGTCGCAAATAAAAACACTTTCAACCCTTAACATTAAAGAGTACCCCGATTCCACAATTTTCAATTTAGCTCTTGTTAAATTTTGGTTTTTTCTCGATTATAAACTTAACTAAACCCTCCGGATGGTCCTTACCTGTTAGTCATTTTTTTTAGCAATCAAAATCTGCTTTGGCACCAACCGTGCTCTAATCATAAAATCTATATTTTAGGGTATCACATTAATTTAGGGTCATATCCCATGTACTCATATATCAATCAAGTTACTTTAAGAAACAGGAATTATATCTACATCGAACATGAAGTGGAACCCACCAGCAACGAAGGTGAGACGTAATTTTAATTACTGATAATATAAAAAATAATGTTACACCACTGAGTTCGTAAAATAAGTTAGTACCAAGAACTGTAAACTAGACAGGATAGTTACATCATGCAAATATGTCAGTCGGTATTACCACAACCCTCTATACACCGTGACGTAAGCGCGGGTACAATACAGATAACTCAGACTTGTGGAAGCATTGAACAGTATCTTTTTCACAGATTTTACGTCTTTTTAAATAAATCACCAGTTTTTTAAAATGTTAGATTTCTTTATTGTGGTCTAGTACGTATTTTCTGATGATTGAAAATATTGTCACATTTATATTATTATCGGTGTAGGTACTAATTATTAAAAAGAAATTATAAGTATAAAACTACAATGTAGAATACAAATAGGGAGGAAACAATGTTGTATTCCTTTTTTAATGATTTTAAATAAATTTTAAACAACTTTTAGACTTTCATTTAATTAATTTATTTGGATTGAATTAATTCCTTAGGGAATTTTTCTGAATTATACTGTGTACTAATTACGGATGAGTGTACAGTTGTTGTCTAAAATGGATAACATTCTTTGTGCTCTGAAATTAATATATATTTTAATTGAATCAACTAAATATTTAAAAACGCAGTCAAATACAAATAGCTTACAGATAAAACCTTATTCAACAGGTACACAAAATATTTTTCCTTAATTCGTCAGTATAACTGCACGAGCAATTTCAAAGAATGGGTCTAAAAAGCCGGTCCGTTAAGCAGGCTTAATAATCTTTGCAAAGTTACTCCCTTCTTGTAAATTTATTATTATATTATTATTATTTACTATTAGCTTGTACATTTTATAGTTCCAACATGACTAGTATTTGTGAAAAGATATTTTGACACAAACAAGCAACAACAAATATAGTATAAAAATAACTGAAGTATTTACTACCTACTTTAAAAAGTAGTTATTTACTACCTACTTTAAAAAGTAGTTATTTACTACCTACTTTAAAAAGTAGGTAAGAAGTATTTACTACCTTTACTAAAAATAAACAAACAGTACTTATTTTAATTATATTTTTGTAGACATGCTTAATAATCCTTTTCTTAACCTTAATATGAGTTGTCTATTTACAAAACTCGTTTTGTCTCTTTTATCAAATCGGCAAACCAAAACAAAAACGTATTAAAAATCCTGTTTAAAAGAAAATTCGTTAACATTTTCACAAACTGTTCTTACGATTACTAAGCTTTTTGACTGTTTATTATGTGAAATAGATGCATTTTAGTATACACTTTTGTTCAGTAACCATAATTTATTTTGACCAAAAAATGATAAGACGAGTTTTAAATGATGAACAATATGATGAAATGAAATATGATGAGGTGAACAATATGATGAAATTCGTATATTAAAACTATTATTTTAGAGAAAACCACACATTTCAAAAATGAAATATAATACAATTATATTATAACCAATATGTATATAATTCTATTTTAACATAATATATGTTAAAAATAATAAAATGTATGTCAAAGTAGCTTTATGTCACAGTTATAAAATACCATTTAACCTCATATGTCATAGGTCTTTTCCCGCTTTAATTGTACCCGCGCTTACGTCACGACGAAGCGCGGCCGAGGAGATTATTAGGCGGGGGTCGTCGGATATAGAGCTAAATGGGAAGTAACCGTCCTGTCTAGTTTAAAGTTCTTGGGTTGGTACGATGCCAGATTAACCAGATCCCTCTAGCGGCCAGTTGCTACTACCTCTCTGCAGCGGCGGCTCGTGCCAAATTAAACAGGTAAAGATACATAATGAAGTGCGAAAATTTTCAAGGTCACGCGTTTTCATGGTGCTTCAGAATTTCAATAAAATTACCAAATAGGTGGACCACCAGTAGCAGCGGACCAAATAGCTGAACCACTTCAAAAAACGTGCACCTTAGATAATATCAAATATTTTTATGCAGATATTACATATTTTTGATAAACTCATAAATGCTTATCAATGTATTACAGGCCACACTCACTTGGGAAAGCTAATCCATTTTTACACGGAATCAGATGGCAGTTACTTTCAGTACATTCCAATTTACACCATGGGAACCACATTTCTAACATCATTCGAATTGGGGCCCCGTAATCAACAATGTCTGCTTTTTATCGATTGCAATCATGATGTGTTTATAAGTTGCAAAGAAACAGAGACTGATTTTAGTTTATTACAAAAGATCCACGAGAAAGCTCATATGGTAAGCATAATTTTAATAAATAATGATTATTAATTATTATACCGGTTACCGGTACAAAATAGGGACTTCTTTTATTATAGACGGGGAAAATGAGTGAAAAAAGTTATCACTTTTTATGACACGTCGGTAGAGACCTCGGGTTTTTTGCATTCGATTCTAAAAACAATTTAGAAAAAAGTTCGGGGGATAACGAAGGGGGCTTGTCAAAAAATGCATTTTTGTATGCAAAAATGCATCAAAAACTGCATGAAATTTGCAGCCACATTTTACTTCATAAAAAAACTTTTTTAAAAGGGTGCAAAGTTGTTCATTTTTATTACTCGGGGGTTTTCGGGTACGCTGATCACGAATCTGACGTCAAAAAACATTCTGGGTGTACCTGGGGATTAGGGCATTTAATTAGCCTTTAATTGTCCACTTATTTTTTTATGATTCTGCTGACTTTGCTCTTCCAGCTTTAGGGACATGTATTAGTATGTATTTTTATATGTAATTTTTATCTGTAGTTCAACATTTCCACATCGAAATTCGACATGCATGCAGACGTCAAATTTAAATTTATATTGATAAAGATAATACACATTTATTTTTATTTAGGTATTCCTTATTTATCCTATACTTATTAATTTCTAGGCATCTGCGATAGATATAAATGGGTCGCCGTATTTAATAACGATCAAAGCAGGAACAGATGAAGAAGAGCCACATACGAGTATATGGAAATTTAATATTGAGACCGTCCAGTTCGAAGTTCACCAAAGAATTTACGAGGGCGAGCCAATTAGTCTAACGACGATTAGCTACAACGACGGTCATTATTTAGCTGTAGCGTACGGACATTTACAGAATACCATGCATCTTGGACGAGTGGCCATTACCAGGTAAGAAAACGTCACTGGCAATTTTACAAATTACAAGCGTTTGTTTCATCATATGGTTTCAATCAAGCGTTATTTGGTGTAAATTTACGAAATCCTCTACGTACATAATCAGTGTTTTTGATGGTAGAGTATATCTGGGTCGAAAAATACCCGATTCCGAAACCTTTACTTCTTAACTTATATCTTATAAGTAATAGTAATTAATTGTTTAGATTTCATGGGTTTGTAGCTAACGTATGAACGCATGCTGTATATACTTAACAATTCTTAATATCGATTGTAAGATATTCTACACGCCTATTCCATCTGGGATGCTGATCAACCATGAAACCTAGGTATTTTAATGTCATAACTTCAATTTATATTAATGGGTCAGTTTGAAAAATCCTTATCTATAATTTCCAAATTTATATAAATTTTTACCTGTTACATTAACGATTTCGCTGTACTTTCCGTTGGACAGTACAGCAAATTTTATTTTTAGATATTTGAGCGGAAACTGCAGTCAATTTTGTTGTTACAAAGTTCAGTGGAAAGGGCAGTAAATTCTGTCTTTACATTTTTCAGCGGAAAGGGCAGTAAATTCTGTCTTTACATTTTTCAGCGGAAAGGGCAGTAAATTCTGTCTCTTCTGCCGGCAGGTCGTTTTGCGGAATATATTTTTTATATTTTCGTCCCTTTTAACCACGTCTATGACTAAAACACTCGGAGTAGTTTCCACAAACACCAAAACACTTTCACTTCGCTCGACGCGCGTTTCGCCAACCAAGTTGGCATCATCCAGAGACGATTAAAACAGTTTTAATCGTCTCCGGATGATTAGGTAAATTAGGAAATACGGCTCCGCAAAAGGTAAACAAAAACAAACAAACCTCAATAATATCTGAGATTTGATTGCATTAGCGTTTAGGCTGTATGGCTACTAATTCTGATTAGTTATCACAGCTCTGTATTTCACATGAGTCTGTTTGCATTGTATTTATCTATTTGCTTTATTTCTTGCAAAGCTTCTTAGGTACGTAAATTCGTGTAATTAAACATAATAAAAATAATTATTCTAAGTAGAAATTTTCCTAATCAAACCACATAAAATATATGAAAATCAATTACACAAGTTTCAGTCTATTGTTACAATAGATATTTTTAATTAAATTACTATAACTAGTTAATGACATATTAAATAAATCACCGTGATCGTAGCAGTCGTAGTCCTGATTTAGTAATTTCTCACGAAGAAATTGAAGTAGTGGCAAGGACGCATCCTTCGCAAAAAGATCATCATCCATTTGGATCAGATTCGAAAGCCCAATCCAGATATATCTAACAGGATATGCATAAGTAATATTGTATTCTGGTTAATTCCGATTCCGTCACGATCGTTTATAAATTATATCAAAATTGCTTTCCACTTTAGAACACTTGTGGGGGATCGATGCCCAAGTCAAGGCTGCATTCGCTATCTGTTTCTCATGATATCAAAATTGCTTTCCGCTTTAGAACACTTGTCAGGGATCGTTGCCCAAGTCAAAGCTGCATTCGATATCTCTGTATCTCTCTCTCTCTCTCTCATCTGTCATATGCTTTATCTCACTTGTGAGACGAAAATGTTATAAAACGTGTCGTGACGCGACCTTGAAAAATCTCTCATGCGGCGAAAGAAGTATTATTCACTTCAAAAACATACAGTCAAATTGAAAACCTCCCCCTTTTTTGAAGTCCGTTAAAAAACTCAAAATCTGCAAGGCGGTTCGTTTTCAAAAAATTCATACGTATAAAGGAAGATCTATTTAATAACTTGTTAAAATTTGAAGACATTTCAACGATTAGTTTTCGAGAAATTAAATTGCAAATCAATACATGCCGAGTATGTTTATCTTAAAATCACTTCGTGTCGAGCAGAATGCGACATTGCCTTTTCTCAGCATGGCTATCTAGAGTAGGTTGTGGTACTATCATGTTTTTATTATATAACAAATACCTATTGCTTCAATTTAAAATATTTTGTAATATACATTCTGTCATTTAAATGACGAAAAACAAAAACAAAACTGAAAATAAAGAAGCAAAAATTTACGTCTACCAATTAACGAAGATGGTGAATAGTCCTCGTAGTAATTTACTTATACATTGTTAATTGTTTTCCAGATTTGAGGAACAATCCAAAGAATTCAAACAATGGCAGTATATTCATACGAAGACGCCTACCCACGTAGAATTCGCAATTTTACCCTCTGGAGAGCTGGTACTGTATATTTTAACGCACAATCCCACAGAGCCTTTCAACGTCTACATTTACGGAGGAATTTCCGGTTTCACGAAAAAAATTACGGGCTCGGCCATTCCAGACCAGATAAACATGAACCAGTTTTCTATAAATAATGAACATTTTGTGGTCGCAGAACAGTATAATGAATTGGGGCAACTCGGTATTATGCAAGCTATATTTAAGGGGGAGAAATTTCATTAACACTGTAGAATGTAGGTAACTAGAAAGGGTATGATGTTAGGTCCTAATTTACTTTATTAATTTGTATTTATTTGTGTATATGTACCATTTTATAATTGTTATGTTGTAAATTTGTTGATAAAAATAAACATGATAACCTTAAAAAAGATTACAAATTTAAACTCGTACATTATTTGTAATATTTTATAAAAAATGTACTAACCTGACATGATCGATGCTGTACACATGGGATGCTTTGGGTCACAAACTGTTTGAAAATGGTTTCTTTGATTTAAAATCACACGGAATAACATAAAACATGTGTTTTTGACAATCACAATGCAACATTTGGGTAAGGTTATGTATTTTGTAAAAGCAAAACTGATACAAACAGAGAAAGTGAAAGGAAAGAGGGAAGGAAGGTCGGTAGGCAAATCGCTCTGTGCATGCAACACACAATCAGGGGTGATGTATTGTGGGTTGCCTGGGGAACATATAATGTACTTGGGCATCCTTTTACTTTTTATTATATAATATAATATTCTGGTGCTTTTCGTACGTAATTTGACGACATACCTACATAATATGGAACAAAAATTAAAAAAATATGTTCTTGATTTTAATTTTCCCCGATCAAATGTAATATTCTTAGTGCAGCTTGCCTTTTTGGCTCTATGTTAATTTTTCACTTCGGAGATACAGTAAACCAAAATATGTAAAAAATCTGAAGTTTTCCGTAGAATTAAATAAACAAAAATACAAACAACTGGTACCTTCAGGTCCCATAGTAAATTAGGCCCAAAGTTGGCCAAAAACGATTTTTTCCATTTTCCTCTGTCATGATGCCATGAAATGAAAAAAAGTTTTATACAAAAGTTGTAGAACTATCAAATACGGATCGATCTGTGGAAATCCGAAGTCAAAAAATTCATAAATAAATTATTTATTTGCAAAAAATCGTTGAAAATCGCGTTTTTTGAAACGCTCATATCTTCGTGACAACAAATTATTTTTTCACGAAACTTGGTGAAAGTGTAGCTCTCTTGGTGAAAGTGTAGCTAGTGAAAGAAACTACGTACATACTGATTGAATCAATTTTCACTTAACTGATAATACCTATTTTGAAAGATTGGTCATTTAATATACGAAAATGTGCCTAATGGAGAAAATTATAGGGATAATGTGGTTAAAACGATATAGAACGTTACTGCAAAAGCAAGTGCAAAAATACATGAAGGAATTTAATAGAGTAATTGAGCCATTTTCCAGGCCAATATTTTTAGCGGCATTTAACGTGAGAAGTTTGAAAAGAAGGGATCTTCAAATCTCACCGGATAAGAGGAACATTAGTGCATCAGCATTCAGGGAAATGGGTATGACGTAATGATCCAAGCATGCGATGAAGATACACTTTGGGAGTCTCAAATAATGTTTTACTTAATTGGCGCTGTAGAACTTGAGTATCATCATTGGTTCATTTTTTTCAAAATGAATGGAAACGAAATGAATGGAAACAAAGGAAACTGGGAATGGAGGTCTTCCAACTGGTAGGATACAGTAAAATCCTATTTTATTCAGAGAATCTTGGTTGAAAATAAAATAGTATACTATACTCGATGGGAATTGTCATTAACGTTTCGAGATTTTATTTATTTAACATATTCTCTCGACAGTAATGAAAATCTTCCCATCTCGTATTGTATTATAATATACTATTACTTTATTATGGAATTAGTCAAGTTCTATTAATAGTTAATTTATACATCCTAATGTAAAGATAAAATGCGAAAAGAAACTCGCTATATATTGTGAAAGTTTTCCCAAACCTAATAAATAAATGCCTTGTTCAAATGTGGAAGATGCCGTAGTGATATAGCAACTGACTACTGGCGACAATAGATGTAGCGGTACAGATTTTCTACATCAAATTGTTATCTCATAAACGAGCCCCCTGAGGATTCTTCATAAAACCAAAGTTAGTGAACGTGTCGTTCAGTTGGACATTTTCAGCATCACGACTCTCCATGGTATTTTAGTAAGGCATACAGCTCCCTAGAACTTTACGTGAAATGTAACCACTTTTTCAGCCATTATTATTCGCAAACTTTTGTCAAGAAGTCTGAGCCCCGCTCACTTCAATCACCTGCATAGGAATAATAATAATAATAATAATAATTAAATACCGCATAGAGAGAATCAATAGCGAAACACAAGAAATATGACGAAAATCAATTGAGTTCTTTGGATGCCTTAATAAGAAAAGTGTATCAACTCTCAACTCAATGTAGGTACATTACTATAATATGACTAGTTTTAAAGCGCGCAATTCGTTCTCGAGATACAGGGTGTTGAAAAACCGATGTTTTTTGACGAGAAAACTTCTCGAGGCGCTCTCATCACTTTTATTTTTGTGGGTGTTGAATGAGACTGGGCCGTCACGCGTCACGTTGGTTTATGTAACGCTCAGTGAGTAAAGTCCACTTGTTGACTAAGCGGGAGAGATACACTTGAATATAAAGTATTTAGAGCATATTTTAGCTTCCATAGGCCTATTGTTTCATTCTTAGAATATAATAGCACCGAAGAAGTCCAGAGCCAGAGAAGAATCAGAGCAACATTCCACAATATAATTAACAAATATTATTGTTTATTTTGTAACTAATGTTACTTCATGGGTACAGAGATAAGAATAAATAATTTTATATAACAATATCGAAATACATTATCTTTTGTTGATTCACCGAACTAATCTATTATAAAGGGTGTCCCAAATTAACGCAAGATTTGAATTTGCCGTCATTTGTGCAGTAAAGGGTTGACAACCCTAAACAAAAAACAATTCGATAGCTGACAGTTTAGGGTTAGTAAAAATGGAGCGTTACACGATAGAACGACGTGTCTTCATTATTGAACAATATTTCAAAATTGCAAATTTCAAGAAGCTCTCTACAGCGTTTACTCACTAAAGATCTGTGTCTCCATGCTTACAAAATTCAATTAACGCAACAACTGAAGCCTAATGAACATGCACAGCGAAGAGAGTTCGTTGAATGGATTATTGAACATCAACAAATGGATGCCGATTTTTCGAGCAACACCATCCTAAGCGATGAAGCACATTTTCACCTTGACGGCTTTGTTAATCGCCAAAACTGCCGCTTTGGGGTACTGAGAACCCACATGTGATTGTCGAAAAACAGATGCATCCACAACGTGTCACTGTTTGGTGTGGATTTTGGGCTGGAGGCATAATTGGACCATATTTTTTTGAAAATGAGAATGGTCAAGCAGTGACTGTTACTGGTGCTCGATATCGCGACATTATAACACAGTTCTTTCTGCCGAAATTGGATGATATTGATGTGGCCAATATGTGGTTCAACAAGACGGTGCCACATGCCATACAGCCCGTGAAACAATTCAATTACTGCATGAGACATTTCCAGGCCGAGTACTCTCTTGTTTCGGTAATCAGAATTGGCCCCCTAGATCGTGTGATTTAACACCATTAGATTTGTTTTTATGGGGTTATTCTTTGCGTGGCCCTATGGCTAGGGCCATAAGAATAGTTGAGAACTGGTGCCAAATAGCTGACCTAAGAATAAACCCTAAGAAAGCTCAGCTTATGCTATTCAGCAAAAAGAGGAACCAAGAAAATCGACCAGAGATTACTCTCTCTGGTGTGGTCCTCACCTACCACCAGACGGTGAAATATCTAGGTGTTCACCTCGATGCTAAACTGTCTTGGCGTGATCACATATCATGCAAAATCAGGAAAGCAACGTGTGCACTGTGGACGTGTAAGAGGGCCTTTGATGGAAGCTGGGGTCTTAATCCCAAGGTTCTCCACTGGCTCTACTGCACTATTGTTAGACCAATTTTAACTTACGGGGCCATGGTGTGGTGGCCTTGTGTTGAAAGGAACTCAACTAACAGGCAACTGGACAGGGTCCAGAGACTTGCGTGTTTAGGGATGACTGGAGCATTGAGAACGGCTCCCACCAGAGCTCTGGAGGTGCTATTAAATCTCATGCCACTACAAATATTCATTAAATTGGAAGCCATGCGTGCGGTATATAGACTGCGCACGCTAGACCAGTTACAGGTGTGCTCATTCGGGCACTCTCGCATGTGGAACTGGGCCACCGAACGATGCCCGGTTCTACTCATGAGTGGTGATCATATTCCCACTAAACTATATCCCTCGAACTTCCTGGAGGTCGTAATCCCTGACCGCGAGGAGTGGGGGATAGAGAACACCCCGATGGCAATCCGCAACGGAACCAACTGGTATACGGATGGATCCAGGGCGGATGGAATGTCGGGTGCCGGAGTCTTTTCTGACTCGGAACAAATAAGTAAATACTTTGCTCTGGGTGCACATGCTACTGTCTTCCAGGCCGAGGTATTTGCGATTCTATCCTGTGGGCTGGGGCTGCTAGCTGGCCCACAAAGAACTGGTAGAATCAATATATGCTCCGACAGTAGAGCTGCCATCTTGGCACTTAGTGCCGTTGAAGTGCGCTCAAAACTGGTTCTGGAATGCAAGACCGTCCTCGAGACGCTCTCTCAGAGGAATAATTTACGCCTTGTCTGGGTCCCAGGACATGCTGGTGTACCGGGAAACGAGAAGGCCGATCAACTAGCCAAATTAGGCACTTTAGAGACACCTACTGGGCATGAACCCTTCGTAGGAATCTCCAGAAGCACAGCGGTTCTCTCAATGAAGACTTTAGCCCAACAAATGTTTCAACATTGTTGGACAACTGCTCCAGGCATGAGACAGGCTAAAGAACTCATATCTGGTCCCGACGCTGGGAGGACCAGACAGCTGCTGAAATTAAGCAGATGTAACTTAAGAACAGTGACAGGCCTACTGACCGGTCACTGCCACCTAAGACGACACCTTTACATAATGGGTCTTGTGGAAGACCCTGAGTGTAGGGGATGCTTGGAAGATGAGGAGACAGCAGGGCATGTTCTGATGAATTGCCCCGCTTTCCTGCATACACGTATGCAATACCTGGGACAACTGATGCTGATGCCCAGGGACTTTAGAGAGCTATGTCCCAGCCGCCTCGTTGGCTTTATTAAGGCAACTGGACTGGTATAGCTCTCGAAAGGCGGGACGCGACGGGCCCATACTGAGGCCTATACGTCAAAGGGCAGAGCCCCCGCCAATCTCAATCTCAATCTCTTATGGGGTTATTTGAAATTACAGGTCTATGTCAACAGGCCCACAACCAGCCGTGCATTAAAGAGGAGATTCAACGCTGCATCAACGAAATTCAGCCACATTTATGCAGAATTGCCCGATGTGTTATTCCATAAATGACCCTATCCTATGTACTTTATGATTCAATAAAAAAATAACAATCACAAGACTAAAAGGTGTGTTTTCTATTTAATTCAAATCTGGCGTAAATTTGGAGACACCCTATATATAGGAGGCTCGGTTTCATATTTCAAACACATTCATATAAGTCATATAAACTACAATGAACATACGTGGAATGTGCCGATGAAAAATTAGTCCACTGGCACCCAAACACCAAAATGAATAATTAACGATACTGATCACTTATTTCATTATGTTAATATTATTAAATTTGAATTTTCACGCATTTTCTCAATACGTTTGTAGGGGGTAAATTATTGTTTTCCAAGACTATATTTAATTTAGTAAATTAAAAGGGGAAATCTCCTCCCAAGCTCCCCAGGTCGTGAAATTATTCTCTATACCTAAACAAAAATGCATAAAACATAAGTGATACCTCCTCATCTTATCATTCGCTTTTCAGTGCAAATTTCCCACATCCCAATTATCAATATCCTCTGCTTTCGCCGTGGCCGATCTCAACAGTAAATTACAGTAATTGAGGCCGCTCTTTATTGGTTATCTGGTAGCAGTGGATCAACGCGCTACTCCTCAATTCGGAGATAGACTTCCGGACTAACTTAAACTGAACAACTGGAGCGGAAGAAAATCGCGGAAACAGGAAATGAACCACGCTAGATAAAATAGCTGGGTTAGGATGAAGTACAACGGACCCTCTACGTCTCCAAACTTGGTATTAGCCTATTGTAAATTTTTCTTGCTTAACTTAAATTTATTGCGTCATAAAATAACATCCTATATAAATTTATTTAGTACTGCCGTTTTCCGGGCGTCGCGTCGTTAGATTTTAGACTTACCACATACACATGGCCAGTAAGTCCAAACTTGCTGAATTAATTTCATTCTCGCGTAAAATGGTGCAGGTATATAGTATAGAGTTTTCTGTTGTAAATCATGCGACTTGAAAATTAGAATTTCGTATGGTTATATAATAAGCATGTTTTTCAAGTAATAAATTTGTCACCGTAATTAACAAATTTTTTGTCAAATGATTTAGTACTTTCTTCAGCACATGGCGAGGGGTATTATCCGAATCTCCTCCAAGTTCTCTAAATCTACAGTAATCTGTTGTGGTCTCGTACCCTTTACCTTTCTCCAAACCTTTCTTCAATTCGCTAGTTAGCTGTATAAAACTTCCATGGTACTTGGCACTTGGTTCTTTATATTTTTTTATTTTTTGTAATTCCAGAGTCAGACAATTGGCATGGTATTTGATCTCCATTGCAATTAAATCATTCTCATCGATTCTTGCCAAATACGTAGATGTTTTCCAGCGATATTTTAAATTTTTCCTCTGTGTTGGGGGTCATTACTTGACAAAGTTTTTTTATACGACCTCTTTTGGCAAAACAAACATAAATTAACATTAAATACGCCTACCGAACGCGACATACGGATGTCAGATGGCATTTCTTCATTTGCACCAGCATCATACGAAAACAATTTATCACATTTCTTTATGTAGACAGCGATATTTTTGGAGCTAGTAACACTATTGTAACATGTTTTATGCTACTGAATATTGCCACCCTGTTGAACGTCATCGAATTTGTAAAAAATCTCGTGCACATTTGAATTTTTGTCTCATCAAATCTAATTTTGACGCTAGCAAGTTTCTTCCCTCTTGACAAATAATACACCGAATACATACCTTTATTTCCTTTTAATAATAATAATAATAATAATAATAATAATAATAATAATAATAATAATAATAATAATAATAATAATAATAAGCATATGGTGTTTCAAAACGGTGTATTTCATGAAGTAACAGATATAAACAAATGAATAAAAAAAGAAAATGTAGAAAAACATGAGGCTTTAAATTGGCTATAATTGCAATAACTTGCAATACCTTGTATAGCCCACAGAACGTTTTGAAATTTCGGAAAAAAACATAACATTTTTATAGCACCTGGTATAATATCAAAATCATTCGTTTTACCAAAACAACTAAGACAGTGATATTCCTAAGAGAAAAACCTACAATTTGAAAAAAAAATCGACCAAAACGAACAAAAATTGTCGAAAATACATAACGTCAAATTTGAGTTAACTTTTTGGTTGTGCGTTAAATAAGTTGCGCAGTGTAGTTGCTATTGTTTAAACCGTAAAATTTAATATGGCATTAACCTATTTTAAGGTTCTCACAAAGCCTTAATTACTTGGCCCAGCTGTAGAACATGTACACATATCTCTTAATAATAATAAAATATTGAGGACAGTACCTGGTAACTTTGATTCACTGCACCACAACAACGAAGATATATCTTCGAGAGCGTAAGGTCGACAGGCTAAAACAAGCCGGCAGAAAAAGGAATGATTTTTGCGGATCCCGCGTATAAATGTGCTTGTAACGGGACGGAAAGGTAGGGGTAACGGTAGATGGTGAGTCGTTGTAAATTTCTACGGTTTTATTTCAAGTATTGGAAATAGGAATTCAAACATTAGCCATAAAACGGAACGGAATTTATTTACGTTACAATACTGCAATAAATTTATGTACTTATAATATGTATTATTCTCAAAATCCATTACACCATTTTTCTATACTGTTTACAAATGTTTCGAAAATAGTGAAAATAAAAATGTGAATGTTACAAAATATTGGAAATATTTCTATTTGATTATCAAGATTGAACACATTTACAGATAATTTAAATATGCAAATTAAGAAAAACTAAGTATATAAATTCCGAAATCTTCAACTCAATAAATAATATTATATTTTATTTCCGAAGCAGGCAGTTAATATTTCCGCCATAAGCAATTCAATTATTCTTTAATTCCTCTCAGTCCATAGATTCCCTACAATTTGCCCATCATGCAAATGATAACCCATAAAATTGGTCCCTTGTCAAATTATGGATATTATCTGTAATTAATATCTCTCGATTATCAGATATTCAGATGACCCACTTTCTAGGGAACCGGGAGATAGTATGATAGTAAAACAAAGTCATATTTACCAGAAATTCATGTCTCTGTCTGTCAAAAGCCAGAATAATTACATGATGCTAAAATAACAAAGGTCATTGAAATACACATGTTCCATCAAATTCTGTTAAGGCGTTACGCATAACGTTTTGGAACGCCATCGCCGCCGCAAGACCATTTTTTAAATTAAAATTATAGTCGTTTACAATATAGAAGGAACATTGGGATTTAGAAAATATCACATTGGCATTTACATTAGTAAATTAATCACGATACATGTTTTTAAAACTGCGCTTCATGCACTGCACTGTATTTAATATATCATTCACATAGGACTTCGATAATACCTAATTGTTGTTGAGGCTACTGTTACTCTCACTATAAATCTTTCTGTTACGGCTAATTATGATCCATGTACAGATGCATTACATTTGGTGGCTTAGCTAAGCCATATTTTCACAAAATTTGTAGTGCAAACTGTTTCATTATAACAGAGCTTTGACATGCATGCACGTATTTGTATCATAAATCAACTAAAAATCCAATTTCAGCTACACACGTTGAGGATCGAGTATCTCCCATGACAGCAATGTCTTACTGTAATATCCTCCTCATTTAAATTCATAGCAAGCAAAAGATACGCTCAGAATAATACGCTTGTAGAGTTGGACTTACCTAAAAAATTAACGTAATACTCTACCTCTCTTTATCTATACAATTTTCCTTTACATGACTTCATTTCAGTTTCCGGAAGTTTACTCTGAAGAATAAAGATGTAACAAGGGAGAGCTTTCCGGAAAAGGGAATTTACAGAAACAATTCTTTGGGTATTAAGCACGCGACGTATTTTATATCCACAAATTTCCTGTTTGCCTCTTTATTCTCTTGTTCTGCTTTATGCCGTTATCATTCAGTTATCATTGTCGTTACACTAAATAATTGAATATTTTTGTTGTTATTATACAATTTATTATACATGTTATTATACAAGTTAACGATTGTCATTTTGGCATCGCTTAAGTGTGCTCTTTTTTACGTCAAATATTTACTTTACATTTTAACATTAATAGTACGAATAGTTAGAAAAAAATTCAATTATTAAATTATGTTTATAAATAATGTGCTTTAAATGGTAATCAAGGATTGACATGAATGCAATCAAGTAATGAAAATAAAATGGAAACATTTTTAATTTTGAAGATTCTCGTAACAGGGTATGGTCGGATATATCTTCCGTCTGGTAAATCGTACCACCACCGTTTTACTAGGAATAAACATATTTCTGTGACATCTTTTAAAGGAAACTGAAAGCATTCTAAGTGAATGATTTTCTTAAATTTGTTAAGTAAATCAATGTTTAGCACGTTATGATGCTGCGGTCTATCTTCATTCAATATGTACTTATAGTTAACTGACCCCATATAAGATACCGCGCAGTTGCCACATGTAATTCTTCTACTACTTACGTACGTCTACTTTAAATATGACAATCACGTAAACATTTATTTTTATAGTTAAAAGCGGCAACGCCGATCCACGACCTCTCCAATAACGAATATTGAAGCGGTATATCTCTTTTTAACTTATTGAAATGACGCGCCGTCTGCGTTAGTTTGACAGTCCCTATGGACTCTCGGAACGTTCGGGTTTTTAAAAAGCTTATTAAGTTTTAATTTTTTTGTTCCTAGTACTAAAATTTTACAAAATATAAAATATAACAAATGAGTTGCTATATTTATTATTAAACATAGTATTTAAAGAGATTATTTATAGAACCAACTCTGGGTATAATTCGTTTATATCTCTAGGTTTCTCAAACTGTCAAATGAGGTATCAGTATATATTGATTTCTTTGTTAATAATTATACAACATACAAAGATACATTTTCATTACATTTAGGAAATTAGTTTTTTCAATAATTATCACCCGATCGAATGATAGTTCTAATATAATGACGTTTTTACACTTTTTCTACAGTCACTACATACTGCAACCTACTTGTGGATCTTATTGGGGGCAATCTCATTAAATTTATCTAAAAACAATTATTATCTAAAGATAACAATATATAGGGTAACTAATGAATGTTAGGCGTTGCGTCATCACTGGTAATGACGCGGTTCATGTAATTTCGATGTAGGCATTACGACGTCTTCATAAACACAGTGCGAATGCAAAGCAGACAGTAGTCGATTGCACTGTTTGTGATTATCCCCGCCTTAAATAGCCAGACAATGCATCGATCTAATCTTTTATCTACTCTTATTGGGTTATATATCCATTAATGAACTGTTTTTGAACAATTTATTAATAGTATCCATAACCAAATAGCGTGAGTTATGATAGCTCTCAACGCGAAGGTGTCTCTGTTCGAGCAAATGTCGTCTCCGATGCGGTGAAGTACCTACCCGGAAAATCACAGAAAAATTTCTACAAACTTTTATTGATTGGTGTGGCGGTAAAAGCGTCAAATCATTTACAGAAGATGTACTCCCTGCATATTTTACTGAAATAAGCAATAAATATATCTAAATCATCGTCTCTCTGGACTCCGAAGTATACTCAGAAGTACACTCAATATGAACAATGGGATTAATACCTACAGAGAATTACAGGAGCTTTGTTTACTTTCATTCCTCTAATAATATCTCGAAACTCATCTGAGTGCTAAGTGAAACATAATTCAATTCGTTCTATTTAGCGTTAAAAGAACTGAAATTTTCGTTTTATTTGTTAGAATATTTCCCACTGTTGCTGCTATGCCCCAGCAATCATGTTTTTCTTGTTTAGTAATAAGGATTTTCTAATAAATGGTGGTTATTAAAAGCGATAAATTAAATTTCATTATAGTCTAAATGTACTTTGGTGGTTTTGAATAGAATTGTGAATGCGGCTGATGCTCAAACATTGTTACACGCTTTTAATCCCAGAAATCTATTGTTAATTTTCACTTCTCCCACTGGCCGACGGTCTTCACTCTGTTCAGTAGTTTTCTTTCCCGGTGCATTCAACATTGATAGATTAACATGGGTTGATTGTATATATGTATACACTCTTTTTATTTCGGGTGAAATAAATGACCCGATCTTTGTTGTGTTGGTAATGTTACGTCGGCAGTCAAAACTAAGGATTGCTATCGAAGTAATGTCTGGCTTACATAGGAATCCAATTTTGGAACGATGCTATTAACTTTTTCGTTGGATAAAGGAGGAATGATCGAATACGTCTACTTTTTCCTCATTTTAAATTTAGCTCTCGGTCCTAGAATCGAGGAAATTCCAAAGGATATCACGCGCTTTCTGTTACAGTGTCTCATAATGTCATAAGATTCTGGCGAATAATTCAGGTGTTTTAAAATTATGCATTCTGTCTATCAGTGGATGTTCGTAAGATGGAGTAAGTTTGTAACGAAAATAAATTCCGTTCCGTTAAATATGTTTTTAAAATAAGCCGCGAGATAACGTACTGTTACATACCGCAATAGATTGCACAGCGAAATGCAAGCTATGGGTAATACGATTTTCGATATATTTACGTGTGACGCCGACCAACAAAAAGCGGAACCGCGGCTGCCTGAAAAATGTCTCAAAAATCAGGGAGCCCGCGCTTTTTGGAGTGACAGTGTCATCGCTTTTTGATCGTGCTTTGGAATCTGGAATCTGGAATATGTCCGGAGTGCGGATCGAGATCCGCTGCACTTAGGCCCCATTGGGCCCCTTGTGCTTCCTCCGTGAGGGAAATGTCTCCCTAGGTCATCGACCAGCCCAATGTTGTACAAAAGGTGATGATGTTGCCCAGGGGCATTTCCCTCAAATTGGCCATAGAAGGCCAACGTTCCCCCAATATGGATTCTCTGGTCGATGACACGGCGGGACATTCGCAAAGTACATGCTCGATCGTTTCATCTTCTTGTTCACATCCTCTGCAGATGGCTGGGTCACTTTGTCTCATGTTATAGAGGCGTTTCCTTACCCGGCAGTGTCCGGTTAGGATTCCTGTAACAAATCGCAGTTTACCCCTGGACATTGCCAGATAGTTCCTCGCCGTCTCTTCGCTGGGATATCTCAAGAGATTTCTGGCCAGCTGACAGCTACTTGTTTCATCCCATAACGTCTTAAATTTTATGTGGGTGTCTTCCTTTATTAATTGAAGTTTCGCTGCAACTGGTAGCGTACTTGAAGGACCAGGCCCAAGGATACTCAGGTTGGCTGCCTTCTTGGCCAGTTTGTCAGCTTCTATATTGCCGTTGCATTGTGAGTGTCCTTTGACCCAGCACAGGCAGATGTTATTCATCTGACATGCTCTCACAAGTGCTTGGTGACATTCCCATGTTGATCCTTTAGTTATTTTATAATTTTTCAGGGCCAGTAGTGATTGTCTACTATCTGTGCAGATTCTTATTGTCTTGCCCGTTATTTCTCTGCGAGCAATCTCTTGTGCGGCTATGGTTATACCAGCGAGTTCTGTTTGTACTACACTGGCATTTTTATCCATAGTCCAGGTGCATCGGAGTCGCAGATTCCTGGAATATATACCACAGCCTGCTCCATCCTTTTTCTTTGATCCGTCCGTGAAGACATAGTTTACACCTTCAACGCCGGCCTCGTCTTCACCAGTAGTATGTATGGTGTAAGGTTTATCAAAGACAAGCCGAGGCGGAATACCATCTGCACATGCCTGTAAAAGGGGTATCTTTCTGACAGCCTCAGTCCACAGGCGGCTTCTGGTTTGGCCACAGCTTGCATTTGGTAGTATGCCAACAGATTTAAGGCGAGTCATGGTAGTCAGAGCCACTTCTTCTAGATGTAGGTCTAGTGGTGGAAGACACAGCATTATCTCCATTGCTCTCGTTGGTGTTGTTCGCATGGCTCCGGTTATGCTCAGACAGGCAACTCTTTGTACCTGGCCTAGCTTGAGTTTTGGTGTTATTTGTTGACTCTTGGGCCACCAGACAACAGCTCCATAGGCCAACATTGGTCTTATGATAGCAGTGTAAAGCGTGCTTTGATATTTAATATTGTTCTCCTCTGGAACTTAACGTTAGAAACTTGTTGATTAATTAATTTTGTCGCATTTGTGTTCTTCTGTTTCGTTTATTTCGCCTTCGTTTCATTCATTCGCGTTTTGCCTTGCATTTCGTGCTTGCAGTGATACCTACTTATGATAATTCCTTAGATTTTTTTCGCGTTGTCAACTTAAGACGGATTGTCGTTTTGTTTTCTCCGTAATTTGAACAAAAAATCTTCTTTTTTATTTGTCCTTAATCCGCTTAGCCGGAGGATTATTATTTAATATTTTAGTGAACGTAAGCAGCCTGCCTTAGTGTTTTTGCAGTAAAAGCCGGCGTAGGTAAGAATAGTGTTATTCCACAAACCGAACTTATTTGTTTCGCAACGGCCTTCGAATTCACGACCATATCTCTCCGCTACAGCTAGTCAGGACCAGCGACCTGTTCAATCTCGTTGGTGGTGCCCAACATTTATTTTTGCTATTTTTTTTATCGATATAATTAAATTTCACTTTGTATTACCTTTACGTTCGTTCAAGTTCCCGCGACCTTGGAGAACGGGGCATTATTATTATTTTTCTCAAAAAGAAAGGTCGATTGGAAACAGTACATAATATACCATCATTAAATTCAAATATTTCCTCTCATAGACTGCTGCGATTATCAACCACGTGGGGCACGCCCCTAGCGAAATAGTAGAGTTGCGACATTAGTTTGCAACCTGTCTAGGAGAAGGAGAGCTCCAGAATCAAACCCGGAACTGTGTTTCGCTAGACACATGTAAGCTTCAGGCTGAAATAAGTAAGTAAGAAGAAAAATTTTTAAAAACAAGCTTTTATTTAAAGGCTCTAAAAAGAAGACGATAGACTTTAAATTAAATTAAACCTTTAATAAAATTAAACTCAGAAATTGGTAGTGTTGCAGAAACAAGCGATGATGAAATGGTGAGGCAAGATATTGACAGTAATAACTGTGGAAAAGTGGAGGAAATAAAGGACAAAAATGAGGGCCGCAGAAGCAGGAAGCGATTAAAAAATAAGGCTCTGTGGAAGAGAAACGTAAAAAACAATTCTGGCAGTATTATGCTTCTTTAATAGCATTTTTCCCATAGTTGACATTCTTAACATATCCTACTGTTGCTCTGAGGCGACGATATATTGACCGTATCTTAGAACCTTGCGACTGCTGCAGACCCTGGTTTGCTTACATGCAGGATAATGCAAGACCGCATACAATAAGCGATTGGTTTTATAATTAGGATATTAACGTTCTGCCGTGGCCAGACCTTAATCCCATCGAGCAGGTAAGGGATATACTCCAGAGGTGGATCGCTCCTCATCAGTATAATGTTCATATTCGCCAAGGCCTTCGAGATCTTACGCGAGAATGGACCTTATTACCTCAAAACGAAATTGATAATAATTTATATTCAAGTATGCTAAGACGATATCAAGTGGGAATTAATGCTGCTGGAGTTAATACAGATTATTAGAAACATTTTCCTTCTTTACATTTTCATGTTTTACATTCATTGCGTTAAGGATTTTAATTAAATTGGTGCAATTTTTAAATTTCGTTTGATTATTTCAACAAAGAGAGGACATATCACGTTGAAATTGAGATATATTCATTGCTGACTCATCAGGCATCATAATTATAAAGTGACTGACATATGGGTATGTCACTTTTTGAAATCTAATTGAAATTGATGTATATACGAGGAAAACACTTGTTGTTCCTTAAGGCGACGTTACACGGCGTGGGGAGTGCCACGCTTGGAGTGAAAACTGTCGCGCCACACGCCGTGTAATTGTGCTGGCGTGGCGTGGCGTGGCATGGCGTGGCGTGGCGTGCTGGGTACCGTCGATTGGCGGTAAACTTTGCTCACTTCAAAGCCAATGCGTATACAGTTACACGGCGCGGAGTCTTCGCCCGTAAATTTTAAAAATTAGTCAAATTCAGTAGATATTTAGCTAAGCAAGTGACAACATGCCGTGGTCAAACGAAGCAATATCAGCATTTTTATGCCTATACGAGCAAAAACCAATAATTTGGAACCCGAAGCACAATGATCATCACTGATCCAACATCACAGATCATCACTGTCCAACAAAATATAGCAAGCTGCTGCGCAACCGAGCATCCGTTTTCGATGAACGGACATGTTGAATGAAAAAGAAGCCACGCCACTTTTGTAGCACGTAGTGCTTTTACATAATTTTTATTGGAATATCAATCGCCAGGTACCAACAATTGAACATGGCAGTAATATAATGACAGTTACAAAATGCTGACTATGATTTGATATTATAAGAAATACCCTATATCTCGTTCCATACGCGTATTATTGATTTATTATGGTTTTAGATGTTGTTATACACGGAGAGGGTTAGCTGGTGCTATTTCGTGCACATAATTTTTGCATCGTACTAGCTCGTCTTCTTATACAGGGTGCCTGGGAAAACATTTAATAAGCATGTGCCACAAAAGTCTGTAAATTTAAATAAACTGTGCGATAATTAGGTACAACGAAATTGTAGTTATGATAATACTCGAGATATTTGTCTAAGGTTTCCCTTCACACAGCTTATTTAAATTTGACTGTTTGTGACATGTCTTTTAACTGTTTTCTCATGCACCCTGTATAAGAAATGACAATTCTAGCTACTGAGAGAGTTAGAGGCATCTTCTTGTTCTCCGTCCAGTTGTCACATCGTCGTCGATCCTTACTGTATCTCTATTGAGACATACAAGTCCTGAGCATTTTACTCTATATTTTACCAGCCAAATTGTAAGCAACCTAATTCGAACTACAGAACTGAATCATAAAGCAACCATCACATTAATAATAGCATCATCGCCTTACAAATGTCGATAACATGCAGGTGTAACATAAGGCTTTTGATAGCCTCCGTCTTTTTGCTGCTAATAAATCGGGAGCTTGACACTATCTTTCAATTCAGGTGACTGCTTTTGTATAAAACGATCTATCAGCTGCAAATAATCCGGAATATAGAGAACCATCCGTATTATTCCTCGATTCAATTTACCTTAAGAAGCGACCCAACCGCAGAGGTGTGATCAGATTTCCAGGCACACGTTACAAAGAAATATCAATCGAAATGCCTATTTATGAGTTTTATTTACTACATTCTTAACTCGTTCGAATTGATGAATTAACCTTAATTTTAGTATGAGACAAATATTTATTTTATATTTAAGAAACACAAATATTCATTTTATATTTAAGTACAGTGAGAAGCTCGAGGAGTGGCTGCAGGATGTTCTGGTTTCTATTTTTTACCTGGAGGTTCTAATGCATCACTTCTAAGGGTGTTTATGATGTTGGAATAATGCTCATTATGCATTTGCAGATAAGGCTTAATTGAGTTGGCTGAACTGTGGCCAGTAACTTTCATTAAAATCATCAACCTCGAAAACCCAATAAACGATATGTCACATGGATATTCTTGCCTGCCCCCCCCCCCACAATCAGGGGAAAGAGGGGAGGTTAAAAATTTCTTCATAACTTTGTCTTTACCCTAAGCATCTTAAATCGCTACGAAAACCTTTCTTATTAGCAGCTGAATTCATTTTCCCCCCATTTACCCCTCAACCCCTCCGTGCATTTATTTCAAAATTTAATCATGACGAGATTTCAACACAACTCAAATGTGTACCAAATTTCAAATTTATATCTTTAAGGATTCAGGAGTTATGGTGGACACAAAAATAGTTACAGACTGACAGAAAGACAGAAATGTTGTTTTGCTCCAAATTTAAAATGTCGACGTTTCATGACATTTTAAAGCGATCTAAGCAATACAAATTTTTGAAATTTTTATCGCTATACTTCCACTATGTGGAAGTAAAATCTATAAGCTTCATTAACTATTATTCAAAAATATTACAAAAATATTACCTGCTGCGTATATGCCTCCTTGATAGTCCTTTGAATTGGAAGTGGGGTTGATTTGCCAAATTCTTGCGAAAACAAGGATTTATGACAACTCCTCAGATGTTTTTTAGGCCAGATGTGTTATGGTCTTTCATTTTAATATATTAATTTTTTTTATTTCGTTCAAGTTAAACATTTGCCATGTTTATCACCATATTGACGAATGGGTTTTAACGGTATTGTACGGTACACTTTTCTCAATCGCCAGATCAATATTACTCATAGAATCACTTCCAAAGCGACTCATTTTCACTACATAAGCTGACTAGCACCGTTAAAAAATAATTTTACAAAATCTGTTGACAATAAAATCAGATAAAATGGTTTAGTCTCGTTTTCTGGTGTCCTAGGAGACCACAATTACTTGTTATCAAAGGTATTGTAATTTTTGGTGACAATAAACTCGAAAAACTTTTCCATCTAGAAACCATTTGTAATTCAAAATTGCGGGTCTGTGATTGGTGGTGGAAAGACGAGGGAAATAGTCAAAAGTAAAATATGCATTTCGAACAAAACATTCCTAAAGTTTATGTAGTTCAAACGGGCTGCAAAAATTGTCGTACGTTCGAATTTTCGAAACAAATTATCTGTGGTGTTATCCTAACTGACCACATCTTCAATTATTATTATTATGTCTTATATAACGTTATGTGTTAAGTTTAATCATTTCCTTCATGGGTGCTGCACTTTACTGTGTATGCTATAAAATAGCTTTGTAAATAAATAAATGTCACATGCAAAATAATAAAATAAGAAGCCGCATTCTGTTCCCATGCTCATGTTGATCGAATATCTCGTCTTTCTGACGAGATACTCGTAGGTCATAAAACAAAAGAAAAATGTTCCTCGTTCAACGTAGACTTCCATGCATTCATTATAATACATAGATCATGTATCATATATAAAAAGTTGTTTGTAGTAGACAAACGCTGAATTCGGAGATATTTTATTATTTACGAAGCAAGGGGATGTGTTCACCTGGGGATGGATAGAAAAGGGGTTGTGCTGAATTCGAAGAGAGACCTAGAGAAACGTAACAAGCTCCTTAGCGAACTCGATATCCGAAACACATGAGTATAACGATCTGCGGAATCCTAGAAAACAAACGAAGGTATTTACTATATCAAATCATATGAGAAACCCGTGATAGACGTATGATATGTTATCTGATTTAATTCAGTTGCTTTTTTTTATATAGTTGGTGTTCTTGAGATTCCACAGCAATGTCCATGTGGGCGCCACCGGCGTAAATTCACCGGAAATAACAATTTCAGCTAGACAGTCGAAAGCGGTGGTTTCGACAAAGCTTGTGGATACTCCCGCGGAAAATTAAAGAGCGATGTGTCTAGGCGCTTACCTTTAAGTTGCTCACAGGTGCTGTAGGCCGGGTCTGCATAGTGCATCCGGGATCACAGTTAGACTCCCCGCAGGGTCAAACCACAAATACACTTTTATACACAAATACAAAAAATACAATTTTAAACAGAACAATCCTAGCAAAGAAAAGCACGTAAAGATTAATATTATAAAACAAAGTTGTTGAAGACACTTAGACTCAACACTTGAACTATATATATGAACGCACAACTATGAAAAACGATTGTTATATATAGAATAAGACTTGGTATAATAAATAAGTTACACTAGTAACCTATCGCTGCTATGAATTTTGAGGTAGTATTCTGGAATCTGGAATCTGGAATATGTCCGGAGTGCGGATCGAGATCCGCTGCACTTAGGCCCCATTGGGCCCCTTGTGCTCCCTCCGTGAGGGAAATGTCTCCCTAGGTCATCGACCAGCCCAATGTTGTACAAAAGGTGATGATGTTGCCCAGGGGCATTTCCCTCAAATTGGCCATAGAAGGCCAACGTTCCCCCAATATGGATTCTCTGGTCGATGACACGGCAGGACATTCGCAAAGTACATGCTCGATCGTTTCATCTTCTTGTTCACATCCTCTGCAGATGGGTGTGTCACTTTGTCTCATGTTATAGAGGTGTTTCCTTACCCGGCAGTGTCCGGTTAGGATTCCTGTAACAAATCGCAGTTTACCCCTGGACATTGCCAGATAGTTCCTCGCCGTCTCTTCGCTGGGATATCTCAAGAGATTTATGGCCAGCTTACAGCTGCTTGTTTCATCCCATAACGTCTCAAATTTTATGTGGGTGTTTTCCTTTATTAATTGAAGTTTCGCTGCAACTGGTAGCGTACTTGAAGGACCAGGCCCAAGGATACTCAGGTTGGCTGCCTTCTTGGCCAGTTTGTCAGCTTCTATATTGCCGTTGCATTGTGAGTGTCCTTTGACCCAGCATAGGCAGATGTTATTCATCTGACATGCTCTCACAAGTGCTTGGTGACATTCCCATGTTGATCCTTTAGTTATTTTATAATTTTTCAGGGCCAGTAGTGATTGTCTACTATCTGTGCAGATTCTTATTGTCTTGCCCGTTATTTCTCTGCGAGCAATCTCTTGTGCGGCTATGGTTATACCAGCGAGTTCTGTTTGTACTACACTGGCATTTTTATCCATAGTCCAGCTGCATCGGAGTCGCAGATTCCTGGAATATATACCACAGCCTGCTCCACCCTTTTTCTTTGATCCGTCCGTGAAGACATAGTTTACATAGTTCGTCTTCACCAGTAGTGTGTATGGTGTAAGGTTTATCAAAGACAAGCCGAGGCGGAATACCATCTGCACATGCCTGTAAAAGGGGTATCTTTCTGACAGCCTCAGTCCACAGGCGGCTTTTGGTTTGGCCACAGCTTGCATTTGGTAGTATGCCAACAGATTTAAGGCGAGTCATGGTAGTCAGAGCCACTTCTTTTAGATGTAGGTCTAGTGGTGGGAGACACAGCATTATCTCCATTGCTCTCGTTGGTATTGTTCGCATGGCTCCGGTTATGCTCAGACAGGCAACTCTTTGTACCTGGCCTAGCTTGAGTTTTGCTGTTATTTGTTGACTCTTGGGCCACCAGACAACAGCTCCATAGGCCAACATTGGTCTTATGATAGCAGTGTAAATCCACAGGACCACCCTGGGTTTCATTCCCCAGGTTTTCCCTACTGTCCTGCGACACTGCTCGTATGATATGTAGGCCTTATTTATTCTTCTTTCGAGGTGAAGATTCCAGTTTAATTTAGCATCGAAAGTTGCCCCCAAGTATTTCACCTGTGGTGCAAAATTTAGTGCTGTGTTTAGGAGAACAGGGGCTCTCATTGGCTCCAGTTTTCTGTAGGTAGTATTATACTGATTCTAAACCACGCGTCAAAATTTTTCTTTGCGTGAAATCCCCGTCAATTCCAGCCGGTCACATGGCTGTCTTTAAAAACATAAAGTTTTCTCGATCGAGCATTTGTTGCTGCATTTTTAATAAATTTCGTGTCCTCATCTTTTTATAACAATATTACTGGTGACACGTACATTTTTTTACATTTCTGTCATGTCAGTTATGATAACAAATGTATAAATTGGCTCTTCTAAAAATTTCAATTTAATCGGACCTAAACTAAGGGCAATGAGTAAATATAAAAAAAAATCCATACAATTTGAGATTTTTCAGAAAATGGCCATTTTGACCAGTTGTGCAATTCCGGATTGCCTGGCGAACTCGAAAATCGGATCTGCCGAGTCGATTTACATAAAAATAATTCTTTTTAGGTGGTAGTTCGACAAATCTCTCGACGTCACATACATTTTTCGTGAGATGGGTCTCTATACAAAGCGACTAGTAGTATTTTCAATACTAAAAAATATAAGGTTTATTAAAATATAAGGTTTATTTAAGGTCATATAAAAATTATTATTTAGTTACAAAACTTCAATAAGAATAACCACATGATGCAGCATGTTAATGTCCAGCTAAGTGGAATTCTCTGTTGGCACTAATTATTTCGTGGAGGACTCGAAGTGGGACTTGAGCGATAAAGTTTACTGATTTATCAGAGTACAGCAGGGAATATACGAGTTCCCAGGTAAAATGAACATATTTTAAATTTATAGGTCATTTACGTTCATATTCAGAGGTTTTACGGTATTTGTTGTTAAATTTTACTGGCGACTTTTGTGGCCATGGTCCTGACTAATTTTCTACAGGGTCAAGACTGCAATATATATTGCCAGTAATTAATTTTTATACACCATTCTCTTCCCCCTCTGGGTTCGGGGCCACAATTGTAGAATATACCCAGGGTACCTCCTACCTGTCGTAAGAGGCCACTAAAGTGACTGAATGGGACTGCCTAGCCGCTTAGACATGACCGGTAAGATCTTCAAAGTTATGCTGGGCGGACGTTGGTGGCACTTGGATGGGTGACCTAGGCAGGCTTGGGTCCGGACTGTGGCGTCTGCCGAGACAGATAAATGGTAATGAGGACCAGAGTAATTAATCTCGGTAACTCAGAACCATACTATCGTACATACAAATTGTAGAGACTTGGCCACCAGGCCACCTATAATAAATAGGATGGTTTGAAGAAAAGTACTCAAGTAAAAAGGAGGAATGCACAAAGGGCTTAATGAGGTCTAAGTGCTGTGGTGGAATGGGAGTGTAACACTACCTTCCACTACACTCCGACCCACATACATACATACGCCATTCTCAATCTAGCTACACACATCTTTAACCAAAAAACCTAAAAATCCCTTATGTCGATCGGTGTTCAAAAGTAAAGTGCCGCCATGTGTCTTTTAAAGTGCTAATATATTATTATCTGTAGTGTTTAAATAGTTTAAATTTCTAGTTTACAACATCAATAGATGATTATTGAGTTAATATTTGACACTTTCTTGAAATGATACATTTAGCGTCAAAAATTAATTGTAATTTCCCGAATACGGTCCTGCATAATGTTTACTGTGTAGTAATACAAATCTATGAAATGTTTTTCCCTTGATAATTTCTTCTTATCAACGCCGTCTCTACTACTATAGCTACGAAAAGAAAACGAAACCATTAGATCTATAAATGGCAGAAAAGAAACATAAGTTGTGCGTAGCATTATGTGCAATAGCTTTTAGCCGATGTGCCTTTGTTAGAAGCTGTAACGAGACAACCTATATAAAATTCCTTTAAACATAGTGACACGTAAAACGAAGCCGCAGTCCTCGTCTTGGTCATTGAAATTGAGGCTTTTCTCACGTTTTTTATTTGTCTTTATTTGTAAATGAACTGTGGGTCAAATACATTTTCGTCTTAGTAAATAATTTTTGTTTCATGTCATTGACATGTCAGTAATTAATGACATGTCAGTTTAAAATTTAAAAACATGACACGAATATATAACAGGAACTCAGTATCAGATTCATCTTGGCAAAATCACTACCCGTAACGTCCCTCGCTTCCCATGCGTCTCCTACATTGGCAGTTGGCTTTGTGTGAGTTAAAATTAAGATGCCGGGGTTGTGTAATCTACATTGTTCCGAGCATAAAAGACGGTGAATATAGTTGCAATGTTTTAGCAGTTTACATTATTAGTCTTTGATGAGACGTCAAATTTCAAGGGCCACATTTAACGGGAAGAGCCGTCAAACCAGGCAGCAGCACTTAAGGATAGACATATTCAAATTTATGATGCAGAAAAGTTATATTATTATGTAAGTACTCAGGAAATATTATTACTTAAATATTATATTAAGAAATATTAACACGCGAAGTAGTTTCCACAAACATTAAGACACTTTTACTTACTAAACTAAAAAATCTACCCTATTTATACTATTTTCATGGGGACGTCACTAATGATATCACCGTGAAATTTACACGTGACTAATCACGCTTCAATGATCGGTTGCTAAGCAACGTGTAAAGCGGGCTATACGGTATAGGTCCCTTGTCGCTATTCATACTTTTTACATTTCATAATTTCTATCTCAAATGCATCTAACTGTCTATTATTGGTCACATTTCTAACTAATCTTACCAATATCTATTTTATGATCGTTGTCAAAAGCATGTTGTGCAACACTAGACTTATCTGTTCTTCCATATTTTAGATGAGCCATATGATCTTTAAACCTGGTGTTAATTGATCGTCTCGTTTGTCCAACATATTTTCGATCACAGTCATTACAACTAATTTCGTAAATCACAGACCTTTCATTTGGAACAATGTTATCCTCTGGGTTGTCTAAGAGTTGTTGTAATTGATTACTCGACGAATGAATCGCTGTTATACCCACGTTTTTAAAGAGCTTACTCAAACCACGAGTAAACCGGTGTTCGTACGGGATGGATACATATTTTGGAGTCTCTATATCCTTCTGAGAGGACGTAGAATTACGAAGTGTGTCCTTAAATTTACGCTTCCTAATTAGTTTTTCAACTATATCTCTAGGATAACCATCACTCACAGCTATATCTTTAATTAATACTTTTTCTTTTTCAAACCTCTCATTACTGAGAGGGAAGGAATGTTGTAAACGATGTTCAAGGAAATTAAAACTCGCTATTTTATGTTGATAGCAGTGGTGAGAGTCATTAGGGATATATCTGACCGTACTGGTATCTTTTCTATATATATATCAAATTCTAACCTATTGTCACTACTTTTAATTACTAATACATCTAAAAATGGAAGCTTTCCATTATTTTCTAGTTCGTGTGTAAACTTTACAGAAGTGAAGCGACTGTTTAATTTGGAAATGAACTTTCTACATCCGCAATATTAGTGTCAAACACGGCAAAAATGTCATCCACATATTACAAGAAATATTATTAATTGGTTTATTAAATAGTTTCTTGAACCCTTCATTTGTTTATAATTCGAGAAGAAATATAGTGTTGTCTAGCCTAGGTATGGGCAACATTTGTTTGTAGGTGGCCGAATAGAAATATTTAATATGGACTACGGGCTAAAATAATTATAGTAATATCATTTATTTTTAAAAAGAGGACGTACAAATATGTTAGCATACCAAGCGTTGCTAGAAAAATATAGTAGGCCAGTCATTAAGTACTTATGTTATGCAAATCATTCTTTTTGTGTCAAATTTGTGCCACATTTTTTCTTTATTACAAAACTTTTAGAATACGAATTAAAAAAAAATTAAAAGCCATATTTCATAATATTTTAAAATTTTGATTATAAAATGTTGATTTCCAAAAAACACGTAACCATCAATTCGCTTGAAATTTGTTACTAAAAAACTCTCACTTATCCCGCAACTTTTAAGCCTAGTCCCTTAATGAGCAAATGTTAGGATCTATTCTTTTTTCGAATTTTTAAAATTTCAAGTCAGTCAGAAAGATGTTTTTTTTAAATTTTCGTTTTTAGACGCACTTTTAGAAAAAATATGGTCGCAAACGAAATAGGTCGATTATATTAAAATATCATTTTTTAAAATTAATTAACATTTCCTTACACGTTTGAATAACTTATCAGTTCGCGAATCTGAAGAAAATGAAAATTCTTTAAGTTTCTGTGTCTTCTCCGTCAGGTATGACATAACAATATTTTGGTGTACCTGTTATTGGCAAAAACTATTGCTGGTGGACTTAGAGAAACCCTTATTACTCACTTTTAGTACCGATAGCTGAAACATGAAATTTTTAAAGTTCGAAAAAAATAGAACCCATTATTTGCCCATTAAGGGACCAGGTTTGAAAGTGGGGATAATCATCCTAGACCAAGATCGGTTAAATTAGTTCGGTTGCCCCGTAACTTTTGCGGGGACATCCGGCAGAGTGGAATGTGATGTCATATTTGTATTGTGTCTGACGTCTGAGTTTATTTTCAAGTTTCTCAGCATTTTTTAGAGTGTTCGTGTAGTTATTTGGTGATTTTTATGTGTAAATACTAGTTAATAACAATATATGAATATATTTTGATTTTGGTAGGACAATATAAGCGGCCAGAAAAACAAAAATATCTGCTAATCATCGTAAGTACTTCCTATCAATAAGTGAATATTTATCAATTGCTTTTACATGATACTTTATAAGTTATAAGCGATTAAACGCTTATAACTTATCCATACACTTTATAAATTATATTATTATATTTGGATTAATGATAAATATTGTAATTAATCCTTGCTTGCTGCTCCAGCTCCCCTCTGTGGATATATCGCAGCCACAGAGAAGGGTTTTCTTTAAATAATAATAATAATAATAATAATAATAATGCAATACAATATAAAGTGAGGAATAATGATTCTGTTGTGATTAAAGAAGGCTCGGGTTATTTATAATTACGTTAGATAGCTACTAACAAATAAATATCAGGATGAATAATGTCTGATAACTCATGTACATCTGGAAAATATTTACTGTTCCTCAAGAATAGCAATAAATAAAGGAATATTAAAAATGTCCCAATATCCCGTGCATTATAAATCACCTTTATAGCTCTCTATTATTAGTCAATATTTCACTTAAATATTACACGAAACGTGATCGTAATCTTTATTGAAAGCGTGAAGTTTCCCACTTCCCGTTCATCTCAAAAGAGTCTTATCAACCAGTAACAAGTGATTTTTTACGAACGTCCAGGAAGAGAAATTATTTTTAGACATCTTTTATTGTGGAAGTGGATATAGTTCCTAATCTCGCGAGAAATCTATTTGACATTTTGATGGGAGATGTGTCTAAAGGAGAAATATTATTTCAGGCTCCTGTCCCTCATGCACAATCAATAAAGGATTGGGGTACCTAATATGACGTGCAACGATATTTAGTTTTCGTATTATCGACCATTCATTTGTGACTGATGAATGACCCCAGATGGCACATCAGAGACATAGGCCAGCAGAAATAGGGTTTGGAGAAAGAAATATACTCTATAAATATACAGCAATATTTTTGGAAAAAGTTGAAGGTTTTGGTGTCTAGAACATGTTGTCATAGACGCGGACAATTGGTAGGCGAGGGAAGGTAAAATAATAAAAATATATACTATTAAAATTAGCAATCAGAATAAAAAAACATGAAAGTATTTGGTTATTATCTCTGTCCAGACAAGTTAATCCTTAAATTTTGAGATCACTGACACTCGCGAAAAACAAACACTTACACTCAACTCGTTGGCCCTCTGGTAGTTGAACGCTGCAACTCGTACCTCTCGTACAAAACTCTTCTGGATTGAACAGTTCACAATAACTTACAGCAAAAAGTAACAGCAACTGATTCTCATCAGAATTATTTTACAACTTCTCTGGAAACTGGTGTTCCTTGAAATTACTTAATTATATCGTAACCTTCGTCTTGATATGATTATATTCTTGGCACCTACCTAGGAATCCCTAGACGCTAGTTTTTTTACCCCGTGCACACTTTATACCTTTTTAAATATCGAAGCTTTTTACTAGAAATAGTTTTTACATTAATGATTTAATTTAGCACTTGAATGTTTCTTTTCTTATTTTTACATTACAAAATTAATAATTATGTTTAAGAGATTCAAATTACGTGGCAACCACTGTTAGTGCCATAGCGTATTCTTTCGCTGTTTGTTTTTAGGGGTTTAGTTTCCTGGTTACCTTGCCCTACTTCGGTAATAACACTTTCTTATCTGCCAATCACATGATTTTATGATTCATGATTTTAAAAATTATGCAACAGATATTGCACTACACATATTTACAATCTTTGCACATTTATGTTTACTTTATAAGTCTTGTACACTCGTGCCTCCATTTTAAACCACCTCTGTGACCGTATGATAAGTGTTCTGGGTTCGTAGCTAGATACATCATTTAGTCTCATAACCCCGCATCTTTTTTTTTTAGGAAGGAGGAGTGGAAATCTTGCATAAGACCCCACTAGGTGGGAGTGTCGGATTCTTACCGACTAAAACCACTCCTCCTTGTCTTCCCATCTATCCCGCTGGCACCGCTTTCGCATTACTTCGGCGGGTAGACGTCATGTTTTTGTCATCTACTATCTCTCTCCTTTGTCTCTATAATGCCTCTTATAGTGTTGTATGACCTCCTCCATTTTTCTTCATCTCCTGCTATCAAGTCGCTCATCATGTTTCCTGCATTAAAGGGTTGGGATGCTTCTTCACTGTAGAGTATTCGTTCTCCATTCCATTGGGGACAAACGAATAATGTGTGTTCCGCATTATCCTCGTTGTGACAGTAGGGGCATGCTGCCGTTTCTGATCTTTTTCTATCATACAGGTATTTCTTGAAGCAGCCGTGTCCACTTAGAGCCTGCGTTAAATAGTAGTCTGTCTCTCCGTACGCTCTTTCTGCCCACACTTGGATGTTAGGGATGAGGCTGTACGTCCATCTCCCATATGTGCCCTCTCGCCATCTCTCCTCCCATCTTCTCATGAGGTTTTCCTTTGCCGTTTTTGCATCTGTCCCTGTATATTTCTCCATCCGCTCTATAATCATAAGATCTATAGGGGGTATTCCTGCTATAACCCTTACTCCTTCTGTGGAGACCGTTCTGTATGCCGAGGTTATTCTGATATTTATTTTCCTCTGCAAACTACCTAGCGTTCTAACGATTTTTTTGTTTTTTGTCACATTGTGCCATACAGGTGCTGCATATAGCACCTGTGAATGTATCACACTCGACAGTAGCTTCCGTTTCGATGCCCTAGGCCCTCCGATGTTTGGCATAAGACTGGCCAGGGCTGAGGTAGTTTTTTCCGCTTTTTCCACAAGCCTATGTACGTGTTCTGCAAAAACTAGCTTGGTGTCCAGCCATATTCCCAGGTATTTTATTGCCTTTGCAGGTGTTACAGTCGCGTTTTGGACCTGGAATCGTATGGGTCCGATTTTCCTTTTTACTGTCAGGAGTGCAGCTTCCGTTTTTTCAGGCGCTAGTCCTAGCCCCTTTCTGTCCATCCAATTTGTGATGCGTCGTAAAGACTCGTTTGCTGTGCTCATTAATAATTCCTCCCCCTTAGCAACCACCATCAGTGCTATATCGTCGGCAAATCCTACGAGGGTGGCTCCTTCAGGTTGCTCCATCCTCAGCAGTCCATCGTACATTATATTCCATAGTGTGGGGCCTAGCACGGAGCCTTGTGGTACACCGCTGTTTACTGATCTTGCCTTGGTCTTTCCCTCTGCCTCCATGATAATTTGCCTTTGTGATAGGTAGTCTGCTATGATATTTATCAGGCTTTCCTCTATGCTTCTGTTCCTCAGTATAACCCCGCATCTGGCTAGGTTTATATCGCAATATTTATAAATTAGACATACTGCATTATATTTCTATGTCGGATAAATCATTACGTGATAGGTCAAAGCTATTTATATGCTTTACATTGTCTATACTTATTATTGGAATTAACTATTTTCTTTGCTATATTCTCGTTTCTCTCAATATATTTATATATACACTCCCCGGCACAAAATTCCGTCACCCTAAAATTTTGCCCAATTTTGATGTTTTATAACTTTTTTGTTTTTCATCTGATTTTCATAAATTTTTTACCAGTCTGTAGATCAGTTCATTGTGTGTCTTTTTAATTATTGTAATAAGTCATATTTTTCGTCCAGGCAATATTATACAGGGGTAAATCAAAGTGTTGTTTTTTGTCGTAAACTCAAAACACCCTGTGGAAAAATTGAGGCGAATAATTTTGTTTACAAACTGTTTGCTGCCATCATAGACGTATTGTAAACATTTTGTTTTTTGATTCATCCCATTATCTCATTTCTTCTGCGAGCAGCAAAATTTTAAATGAAACGCTGTTAATTTTATCATTTTTAATTAAAAAACATCGACGTTGGCTAAATACGCGGTTATTGTGACAGAATATTTGACAGTACAGTTAATTTAGTGTGTTGTCATCATGGTAACTACAGCAGACGTAGGTAGAATTGTTGCCTTAATAGAGGATGGCCGCAATAAGAGTTATGTCTCCCGTACTCTGGGAATTGCGCGGTCTACAGTTTGTGATGTTTGGAATAGGTATCTACAGACGGGAAACTTTATTAGGCGGCAAGGCTCTGGCAGAAGGAGAATGACCACTCAAGCTGATGATCACTTTGTCATTATGAGTTCTTTAAGAGATCGAAGAGCTACTGCTGTGTATCTAAAAAATGACTTGCAAATGGTACGTCGAGTAAGTGTAAGTGAAAGAACGATACGTAGAAGATTCTTAGAAGCAGGATTGCATTCACGAAGGCCAGCAGTATGTCCAAAATTGCTTCCTCGGCATCGACAACACCGACTGAGATTTGCAAGAGCGCATGCTGACTGGACTGTAGAACAGTGGGGAAACGTACTATTCACAGATGAATCCAGGGTTTGTTTAAGGTCGCCGGATGGTCGTGAACGGGTATACAGACGTAGAAATGAAAGATATGCAGACTGCACCATATCTGAGCGACTGCAATATTACGGTGGTTCAGTCATGGTTTGGGCGGGTATTTCTACCGATGCACGTACTGACCTTGTATTTGTTGAAAATGGAGCACTAACCGCCCACCGTTACATTGAGGAAATCCTCCAAGAAATTGTTGTTCCATTTGCTCCTTTCATTGGGAACCAATTTACATTAATGCATGATAATGCTAGACCTCACGTTGCACGGGTAGTGAGCGAATATCTGGATGAGGTTGGACTTCCAAGATTGGACTGGCCCGCATGTAGCCCGGATCTCAACCCAATCGAATATCTTTGGGATATTCTTAAAAGAGCACTCCGTCGCCGTCCTGTGCAACCACTAAACTAACCTTGCAAGACTTACGGCTGGCGCTGACAGAAGAATATCAGGCTATTCCTCAAGACAGAATAAGTAATCTTATTAATTCGATGCCACGAAGAATGCAAGCTGTCATTGCTGCGAGAGGAGGACATACACGTTATTAAAATTTGTCTTTGTTAATTAATTTTGTGATATACCTAGTGGATGTTTTTGTTAATAAAAATAAGCTTGAAATCAGCGTTTCATTTAAAATTTTCCTGCTCGCAGAAGAAATGAGATAATGGGATGAATCAAAAAACAAAATGTTTACAATACGTCTAAGATGGCAGCAAACAGTTTGTAAACAAAATTATTCGCCTCAATTTTTCCACAGGGTGTTTTGAGTTTACGACAAAAAACAACACTTTAATTTACCCCTGTATAATATTGCCTGGACGAAAAATATGACTTATTACAATAATTAAAAAGACACACAATGAACTGATCTACAGACTGGTAAAAAATTTATGAAAATCAGATGAAAAATAAAAAAGTTATAAAACATCAAAATTGGGCAAAATTTTAGGGTGACGGAATTTTGTGCCGGGGAGTGTATATTGAGATAAACGAATATTTAGAGCCCAAATCAAAGGTTAAAACATTATATATACATCAAACCATGAAATAATGTAAATTTTATGTTCAAATAAAAGTGGCAACTCTAGTAACATGGCTCATGCACGCATCTCTATGGGTTTCAAGAGCAATACAAACGTCAAATCTAAAACTCACATAATCGTAATAGAAAAGTCTCAACAAAATTTATGTAATATAACATCCACATATGTGTATTTAGAACAATTATGTGTATTTAGAAAGAAAATTGGGATAGCGTCACGTGAAAATGGGGCTGTAATCGAGAGCTGTAATCTAGAAGCAGTAGAAAGACATGACGGCTGTATTGTGAATATTGAAATTACATTACGAAAGGTAAATGTGATTATTGTCTATAGCTTATAAGTGAAATTTAAACTGGGTGTATGCCATAATTTAGGCATTACGGAGAATAATGCAGGGAGTTTTAACAGTGATAGCGTGATAATAAACAGCTAGATAGTTTTATGTGAGCTAAATTTCATAAAATTTAATGTTTAAAAATAGTTTGAGGTGTTTAAAATAGTGCTATGGAAAATTCTTAAGCACGTTTTAAAAACAAATTTAAGTGAATTCGGTAAAAATCCACGACTTTCAAGTGTAGCGTCTCCAGTCAACGTTAAAGAAAATTCTACGAGTGTGGCAAACTGATTTATATAAATAAAAGAATATTCAAATACGAGAAAGTGAGTAGAAATTCTGGAGATATTAAGTTCCGTAAGGGTCAAAATCCATTAAGAAGGTATAACAAACGTCTCAAATATAGCAGTTTGCAGTTCGGAATAGTTCCGATAGATGTCCGCAAGTGTACTAAAGAAATTGGCCATAGTGTAAAAAAGGAAGCAGCGTTCCGGTTAGATGGGAGCAGGCGTGATTCCAGAGATCACAGTAAACAAAGCCAGTGTTTGTTAAGTGCTTATAAAAATTTGTGTTGTGATTCATGTTGAAGGTAATGACTATCTAAGATAATTTTAATTTTAAGGATTCAATGTTTCTGTAGGCTTAGGCTCATGTCAATAGCATAAGGTACGTAGGTTTTGGCGCAGGTTGATCTTAAGTTGATCTGAGCATTTCTATTTATTTTATTGTCTATGTTGACTTCCTGCTGCAATTTGATTTGCAGATATAAATATTTCTTTGCTGTGTTGTTTAGCTTAAATTAATTGTCCTCGTGACAATACACTGCTTCCATATTTAATAATAAATACTTCTCTGTGTATTCAGATTATGTTTTATATCTCACATCAAATCTTCCATAGTTATAAATATTACCACGTTTAAATATTTCACAAGATTATTATATCCATTTACCATTCCATATAATTTCAATGGTCAAGCACAATAGTCTTTAAAAATTGAAAACCTAATTGAACCTTCTCTACCGGGCCATAGAGAACTTATGCTCAGTAGTGAACTTCCATACCTACAAGAATTAAATGCCCAGGGAAAAGAGGCACTAGGGTAGAGACAGTGTAAGTATATTTCAAACTTATCAGGTCTCTCCGTTGTGCATTCACTGCATGCAATCATTTTGATTTTGTATACAATAATAATACTTTAAAATCAATAAAAATTGCAAATAAATTCTTACATAAAATACATATATTACCTATATATAAATAAAATAAATACATCACAGTAATAATAAAGCAGAAGTAAGAAAATACGGGAAACAAAATTACACCGAAAGTAAGTGAATAAAGAAAATCAAGTTTTTAATGAAACATTTTAGCAAAGTAATAAAATTCCAATATCTGTACACTCTCTCCTGTCTGTTATTATTTCATGCAATTTGAGCACTAAATCAGCTGAAATACGTTCATCATTGGATAAATTTGCGCGTAACCAGTCAAGCATTAACAATATGGGTTTATATAGATACCTGAAAATCGGTTTAACATTCCACTTTTTGGAATGCAATTTCAGTTGAGCTCGTATAATAAACAGCTTGCATTGATTTGGTTTCAAATAATGTTCAATTAGAGGTAATTGCATTAGATGCACATGTCATTTCCAATTCTATTAATTGATAATATCCGCGATAGTAACATGAACCTAGATTAGACTCTTCTAAAGAGCATGTGCCAAATTTATCGCCAACTCTCTTGTATATATTTTTTGGGTTTAGTCCGATTCTAATGAAATCTGAGGTTTAAAAAAATAATAAGGGAGCCCTCGAAAGTCGCCCTTGGAAATCGCTTGAATTATCAGCTAAATTCCTCTAAATTCATTTAAAAATCCAGTTCGCGACACGCGTCGGCTTTATTTCGAGCCACATAACAATGTTTATTGCAAATAAAAACATAGATTTACAAGAAATGATCTGACAAGGGAACTTTCTTTTTATTTTCAGAATTTTTATTTCAGAAATTCATACCACTATTTACTATCTGAAAATAAGTCACTTTGACTACTGTCTTCATTTACATTTATTATGACTGGTTTAACGGGAGTATCCATCATAATATAGAGATCCCACATTCTTGATTCCACCTTCTTCACATGGTCTATACATTTTATCCAGTTGGCCGCATTTACTTCTTTGATTGCACCACTGAGTTTTTTCACATCAGCTAACTTAAATGTTGTATTTTCTCTAGCAACTTTCCCTTTTACTTGTGCCCAAATAAGTTCAATTGGGTTCAGTTCGCAGTGATATGGAGGCAATCGAATTACCTCCATTCCTTTTGCTTTGGCCATTTCATCCACTACATACTTCTTGAAAGCTGGAAAATGTTGACTTGCCAGTATCAACAATTCAGCTTTAAGTAGTGAATCATCGTCTTCAATGTTTCTTTCTTCCAGCCAGTCGTTAATTTGCCCTTTCCGCCATGCATTTGTATTCTACGAGAATGATAAGATTATTGTTTTTTTATTTTATTTCCTATATTACGATAATTGCACGCGCCACGGAGCACCGCATTCAATTAGTTTGAATATCAAACGAAAACACTATACTCTATTGTTAAGCATTAACGCTAATAATAAACGAAGTGTTAAATAAAGTCACGTGCTGCTATGGTGTTCCATTCCTAAAAACCTCAGTTAACCACCATATTGTAAACTAGTCAGAAATTGTAAATAATCCATAGTTAACTCAATATGCCGTATATGCTCATGTGTAATCAGAGCGACCGGAAATTGGAAATGGAAACAACACATGATATGACACTTGTGTTTTATTACATTTTTCCATCTGTACGCGATAAACTAGTAAACGCTGTATTTTAGATGGTGTATCTCAAACGGATAATGCGGCAATCATGCACGAGTTTTCCGTGACATGAAATGCGATAAATAAAAGCAGGAACAAGTAGATTTACACAGCAGGACTGCCTGGAATAAAAATATGTTCATCAGTGTTGTATTAGGTATTGCATGACAATTGTAAAAGTTTAAACTCTGTAATTTTTAGGCATTCGAGAATAAAGGACATAAAGTGAATAATTTTACTTGGCCCTATTTTAACAAAAAAAGGTTTCTTCCGCGTAAATAAGTATTTGTAGTCCAATCAATCTACAAAAACTCATAACATAACATAACATAATAAAAAAACCCCACGCGCAACACATGTTCGTGATTCTAAATGGTGTAGATTTCTCGAGAATATAGCACAAATCGTTGTTCCTGATTATGTCCGTTCGTTCGTCCGTCAAAGCCGAATTTCTCACGAAGAAAGTGAAGTAGTGGCAAGGACGCATCCCCCGCAAGATCATCATCCATTTGGATCAGATTCGAAAGCCCAATCCAGATATATCCAGCAGGATATGCATAAGTAATATTGTATTCTGGTTAAGTCAGATTCTGTCACGATCGTTTATAAACTATATCAAACATGCACTTGTGGGGGATCGTTGCCCAAATCAAAGCTGCAATCGATATATCTGTTTCTCCCTCTCTCTCTCCCTCATATCTGTCATACGCATTCACTTGGCGAGACGAAAATGTTATAAAATGTGTTGTGACCCGACAAAAATCACGTCAATAAGTGACATTTTATGGAGTTTCTGACGTACAAAGGTTTCGTGCTCCGCAGATCCATCCAATTATATCGCTGCATTCTGTCATATACTTTATCTCACTTGCGAGACGAAAATGTTATAAAATATGTCGTGACGCGTTGAAAAATTATGCCGCTAAAGAAGTATTCACTTCAAAAAACATTCGCTATCATTTGATTGGTGAAATCCGTTAAAATAACAGCGTCGAAGTTGAGCGTATTAAGGCGGCGCGCACCGCAATTGTTGCTCTACAAAATAGTGTTTGCTTCGTTGCAAAACATCAATTAGTTTTATAAAAATAAATTTTTAATTATTTACCTTATTTTAGGACCTTCAATAATATAAAGTAAAAGGATGCCATAGCATTTAGGACGCTCAAGCGTAATAAGCCGTATATATAAATAAAAACTTTCCGTGACTTTTCATCGCATTTCTTTATGTGCAAGCGGCTTAATGTGAATAATATTTAAGGGCGCTGAAATGATTTCAAGGAACAGCAAAACCGAGAGCTAGATTTATTTCCCGTATTACTCTTGCATTAAAGCTTACGTCCACGAAAAGATAAGTAGCTTAGTAAGTTTACTGACAAATTATTTGTGTACATCTAGAGACTCTTTACAAATGATTCCAATAAATCATAGAGTATCTTCCGGCTCTCACCATCATATTATTATTTATCGTGGTAGAGATAACCTAAAACGTCGAAGGATGTGTATCAATTTGGAGAACCTGGAAGCACGCTTCGTGATCTCGATGTAGAAGCTATGCAAGCCATGCGGGATAACACGTCAGCATCTATTTATAGGATTTAATAAAAGTTTATATTTTTAATAACTGATATTTTTAGTATTGAAAATACTTAAGAAAACGTTCGTGACATGCGACATGCTATTTATCTGTCCAGTCGGCAAGGTCAGGGAATAGGTCACGATTTGCTGTGCTGGGAAATAAACGAATTACCGATTCGTTTTATTTATAGGCTGATTAATAAATATTGCTCTTTATGAATGGCTGCAAGGTCAGACAACGTAACATACTTCACATTTTAGAGCTTTATGTTTAATTCGGAATAACATAATATGAACAGTTCGATAGTTTGGTTTAGAAATACATCAAAAGCTTATTCATTAGAATCTTTATGTTTGAAACACGCATAAGTCAAAATACTTCAATATTATCTGCTACGATCCCTCGATGGGCACCGGCAGCTACCATAGGCGTAGAATTTAATCAACAGCCGGGAGTCAAGTAAGTAAGTAAGGCGCCAATCAGCACAGTTGCTAAACTGTGGCAATAAAATTTATTATGAAGTAGGTAAGTACATGTAAGATTTAGGTACTTGTGAACAATTGAAAAAAACCACGCAACACTATTATTTCTTTCTTTGCAGTATTGACTAAATTCGACATAATGAGATGCTCAAGATGCACTACTTATGCGCAATGACGGACTCTTCGTTAGTGCCTTTGGGAAACCATGCCAACCATTTTAATTATTTCCAAATTAAAATTCCTTTTTGATTTTTGATTTTGATATTTTATTTCCATTTTTACAATACATATCGTACAATATCAATGACAAATGATGGAATGACTGACTCTCATCTAGACTGATTCTCATGAAATGGGAAACATTTCGCAATCAGCGCCAACTACAACCAATATTACTTAGTCAGCCCATACTAAAATTATTTTAAAAACAATTATTACTTGAATATAGGTACCATGTATTAAAATAGTAATAAGAAAATAATTTCGGGAATTCTGAAAATCGATTTAATCGCTTTATTATTATATTGTGATAGATATACTAAGTTTTCTCCCTCGACCGAGGTCGGCGTTTTCCGCCATATTACAAAAATGGCGTCGAAATTTAGTTTTTCCGATTATTTCGTAAAATATTATTTTTTCGATAAAAATACTGACTACCAAAATTAATGCCCATTAAATTTTCTACAAAAAAGGTATTTACAAACTTTACCGTAAACCTTACCGTTACGAAGATATTTACTACAACCGTACCACCGTCACCATAAACCGATAAAAATTGTTATTTTGACACATAACAACTGTGTAACTAATCAAGTACTGTAATTACTACTGTAAATAAGTACAAGTTGTGTCTGGTATTTTCAATACGCAAGACACTTGCGTAGGATGGGAGGTCTGTGAATTTTCTATTGTAGGACATGTGCAGTGTCTTATATTTGTGCAGATTGTCATGGATTTTATGATTGTTTTCTACTGGTTGGTCATTTCGTGTTAGGGTAAGCGTTAAAAATTTAGTTTTTGAAATAAGTAAAGTGAGTATACTCTATCCAACGAGAGAATGGACTTGCTTTGCGCATCGACGACTAAAGAGGAGGGGCTCTGTAACGAGCTACGCAGGACCGTCATTCGACTGTGACATACAAACTGTGAATAGGTAGGCAGTAGTAGGTACTTTATATAATTAGGTACCAGGTAGGTATCGGACCCAGGCGCCGGCCCTGGCTACCTGCTGAGCCAATTAAGACGTTGAGGGCGTTGAACTAATGTTCTAAGGGGCGGAGATCTGACCAAAACAGACGAATTATCGCTCGAGTGCAAGTCCATTCTCTCGTTGGATACAGTATAGATTATAATTTAACCATATTTGTATGATTTTTAGCTCTTTTTACGCAGTTTTATATACTTCACTCCAGGTATCATCTGTATGTATAATGACAGGATAATCTGCATCTGAAATGAGATGACACTGAGATGAGATTATTAACACCAATAAATTGCGAAATTGAAATAGACAAAATTGAATAGTAAATAGGAGTTATAGGAGCGATGAATAGTAAATAAGAGTTTTTTATTCTGATTGTCATTACCGTGCATCCCTTGGAATTATTTTTCCGAGCTTGAAATTGTTGAATTTATTGACCTAAAAACCATAAATGCGAACAACTACGGCTGTTTTTACGTCCGGTATTAAGGACCCAGGGTACGTGTCTTTTATTAACTGACATCAGCAAAGGAGGAGGTTCTCAATTCGACTGTATGTTTTTTTGTATGTTTGTTTCCTCAGAACTTCGTCATTTATAAATCAATTTAGAAAATTCTTTTTTTGTTGGAAATGGGGTATTTTCAAATGGTTCCCATTTTAGTTTTATTGGCATTCGACCTTGGATTCCAATGATATACCGGGGAACTCACCAGATAGTTCCACCAGATACAAGAAAAAATGGCGAATGCACCGGTCACAACTCTAGTTTCTAGATATTCAAATTAATTAAAAAATATTTTCTATCAGATCAATTTGTGAAGCTGAAAACCATTCTCAAATCAACTTAATTATAAACATTAGTTCAGCCGTTTAGGTGGAGTTTAAGAATATACTTACCCGTTATACATCTGGACGTATAAACGGAAACGAATCATTTAGAAGTTGTACAAGTTCTTTATTGAGGCTCTTCAGAATAATGTACGATTTATTTAATTGGTAGTTTCTACTTGAATTTATCATCAACACCTACCATTCTCGCAGTGACACTTTTATGTGGCATTAGCTTTCACAGAGAACTCACATTCATATAGAAAACGACCTAGTCTACTATTTATAATTACATTCTTCTATTAATTATAGAAGATGTTAAACTTTAAAATGCGGAGTCTTGTAGAATATATTAAAACAAGTTTTGTATATATTAAAACAAAGTGAGTTTTTAGTGCGTATTCCCTCTGTAGGGCCTTTGTTAACTATCAGAGAAAAATGTGTGTTATCCCAGGTTGTTGGTATCCTTTTTTTGGCGTTTTTTAAAAAATATGTACAGGGTGTTCCATATCTCCTGGAAAGCAACTAACTTTCTTATTTTAAATGGAACACCCTAGGGTGCGAAACATGTTTTTGACTCAAAAGTGTGCGCTCTTTCCGAATTTCAAAAAATATATAGGGTGTTCCATTTAAAATAAGCTAGTTAGTTGCTGTCTAGGAGACAGCAACTAAGGAAACGCGCTGGGAAACGCGCTGTCTAGGAAACGCGCTGTCTCATATAGGCAGCGCGTTTAGTCAATAACCCCTCTAATAAGGACAAAATGCTTACTTTAAATATCATGGTGACGTCACGCTCTGGGGGTTAACCCAGATGGAGGCTAATATACTCTCTAAGCTAATTCAACAGGCTTGTCTAGGTCGGTCGAAGCGGCGATGCCAGAATGTGTTCCAGTGCGACGCTTCTCTGCCTATATGTTGTACTGTATTTAGAATGTAAACAAATTAGAATGTAAACAAAATAAAGTAGCTTTCTCATTAGTCAATTATCAAATCAAATTGGCCGCAAAAAGTCATTAAGGAGCAAGCAACTAACAACTCTCATGTCAATTGTAATTTGGCAACCCTGTTAACGATGTTTTGTTTTGGGTTTTAGTATATAGGACGCCGCCACGCGCCACGCGCCAATAAGAACAACAATAATACCTCTAGAGGGGTTATTGATATTTGTCGCGCGCTTGCCTAGTTCCTAATCGATTCTTGACCTTTTTTAACGGTTTATTTGTTGCGGTATTATATCATAATGCCCCAAAAGTGTTGTGTTCCCGGTTGTACAGGAAATTACGAAAAGTTCGGGTGTTTCGTTTTTCCAGAGACGAAGAGTATCGCAGAAAATGGCACTCTGCAATTCCACGTGAAAGTTTTGTGCCGAGTGACAACTCCCGAGTGTGTGAGTGCCACTTTGAAAAGGAAGATTTTATTTACAAAATTTCCCAACAGTATACAAAAACTGGTGAGATCGTTTCAGTTATTTTAGTTTCACCCCGGTTAAAATAAACTAGCGTACCAAGTAAATTTCCGAACTGTCCCAAATACTTGCCAAAGAAAATATCGTATCGAAAAAGCAAAGACGAAAAACTTACAGAATTACATGAAATACATTTTCAGACATACATACAGACATGTCAAAGCTTAACCATGTTGTGAACTTTATGTCCAATGTACTTAAAAACTTAAAAATAGAGCACGAAAATGTTTCACAAGGAATTGAATTTATTTCTGAACAACTTAAATTGCGAACATTATCAAAAGAACGTTATAGATATTCCACTACCACTATGGTTTTTTGCTCAATTTTATATACAATTAGTCCTCATGCATATAGATATTTACGAAATGGTGGACCTATAATTTTGCCCCATCCCGAAACAATCAAAGGAGTCTGTAATTGTTTTCTAACTGATCCTCATATTGATGAGAAGAAAACTTTTTTAACATATGCACAAAAAATCTTTAAATATTTAAAAAACCAAGACAAATATGATAGTTTACTAATGGATGAAATTCACATTGATCCATATTTAGATTATCAAGGTCGTAATGTTGTAAGGAGCTGCAATAAATAATAACGATTCATTAGTGACATCTGCGTATACATTTATGATTACTAGCATTTGTTCAAATTTTAAAGAAGTTGTTCATATTGCTCCTGTGCTCTAAAATCTTTTCAGTTTTCTTAAAACAATTAACCATCTAGACTCTAATAATTAGACACATGTAATCTTGAGTGACTGTATTTCGAAACAGTTAACAGTTAACCATTTAAATCATTCTTTACCTGTGTTTTTCATAGACTCCGATAGATTTATGCCGTAATATCTTTGTTTAGTTTGATCTTTTTATTGATCTCCAAAAGTACATTAAAACGATTTCAGACATACCTACCTAAATAACTACATAAAGCCCGTAATAACATAAGTATCTCGTAGGCCTCCGGACGGTGACGTCACGAGGCAGCACTTTGTCCTTGTATTAGAGGTGTTGTTGGTTTAGTAGGCCTAGCCATATTCGTATTAGAGATGGGCTAAGTGGGTCACTTTACTGTTTAGGAACATTTGGATCAGTCCTAAACAAGATCCGTTCCAAGTGATTCGGTCTTATTGTTCCGTTTAAAGCGCTGGGAACTGAGAGTGGGAACAGCGAATAAGCGAAACAGCAGTTGCCGACCCGACTACCGGCGGCAGGCGACAGGTCCTGACTTGTAGGATGCATAACCGTGATTCATTTATAGCTAGTAAAAAATCGGTTATGTATTCTCGCAATGTCTGTTCCGTGTGAGAGGCTGTTTTCAAAAGGTGGTCAGATTTTAAATGACAAAAGAAGCAGGCTCAGTTCAAATAAGGTTTCCCAAATTTTATTTTTAAACAGTAATTTAGAATAGATACCTGGGTGCTTTGATTTGTTTATACTTATACTGCGATATATTTTTTAGATTTAAATAAAGTGGTGTAAATTACATTTGTTTTTATTATTTTTTTTAAATATCATTTTCATTTGGTAATATGTTTTACGTATTTTTGTTTTAGTTGCCATTATTTTTATAAATAAAAGACACTAAGTTTAACACAATACATACTACATACAGTGCCAATACTTTTATTTGTCTTATTTTCCATAATACAAATACACGGCAGCACGGCACGGCACTATAAAATTATGTCCTGAATGATTCACCGAAACAAACCGAATTGCAAACCAGGGAACGGAAAACAGTCGGTCGATTGAGTCGATCTTTGTCAGCCGAAAGCGGATCAGTTAGATTCGTTCATCTGGAGATTAGTGCTTCGGAACTTTCGGTCACTAATATGTTTCGTTCACATTGAACGGAACGTTCCTGAACGACACATCTCTAATTCGTATTTCATAAAGTTACATACAGAACGCAATATTGACTGAAGAGCAAGAAATGAAATATTTTATGGATTTATGGAATAATTTATGTTATTTTTAGAGTATGTCCAGCTAAGGTTAACTAACGTGTTCACTTACAATTGAATACAACTGCTTAAAGCGACATCACAATTACAAATAAACCTAAATTCAAATTTCTAATCGAATACGATGTAAATAGATGTATGTATACCCACTACGTTACTTCGTTATACGTTTGTAAACCTTAGCTGGCACTCCAAAAATAATAGCAATTGAATATTATTGACCTAAAAATTGATTGTATCAGTTTTATTTCAGTAATATAATCATGTAGTTTCTCTTAGATTATTAGAAATATGCAATATTCGTAAGTGCAATATTCGAATTATCATGTAGCTCTATACTTAATGTGATAATAAATTTGCCAAGAAAACCTACATGGACGTAATAAACTTAGCTTTAAGAACATTATTTTCGCTAATGACCCTAAATCCCACGAAACCATCAACGTCACTCTTCATTATGCGCTTGGTCCGGTAGTTGACAAATAATCGTGTCGTAACTTTTTCGGCGTAAATACAATTATTTTTTGTGACACCGGTAATCCCATTTGACCCGCGGCTGAAAACAAAGGAAACATTTTCTTCCGTTAAAATGAGATTATTTCAGCCAACGGTCGCTGGGTAAAATTTGTGGAAAATTCGGTTATCTATTGAGAAAATTTCATTGGAAGGCGGGAGAACGGGTAGGATAAGATCTGTGCCTCTCGATACGGTTGATATATCCCCCTGGTAACTGCCGTATAAATGCAGATAGCCAGCTCTGAAGGCGACTCTCTTGCTACTTTATCTTTAAATTAATGTACCACGCAGGACTGTATGAAAATTTCGCATTCAATTTAGACGCGTAATGGATAAGGAATTATGTTACTCATAATAAAATTAGCCGGCATTCGTTATTGTCATAGACGTATTAATACAAGAGACAGAATTGTTTACATTTTTGGCCGATCCAAGATCGTTCCATCCTTATCGTCGGTCTTTTTCTCCCAAACAGCACGTTTGCCAGGCTTACTGTGAAATTCAGTTGAAGTCTTTGAATACCGTGAGAGATGTTCAAATAATTTGACAATTTCAACGAATCTGATTCATTTTAAGACTAAAATGTTATTTAAAACAGCTTCTTGGCAAAAGTCATCTATTGTATTGCCTTATTGCGTTAATAATATATGGTGAAAACCATAGACAACCGAAAATGTACTGTGCCTTGAGATATAAATCTTAACACCGACAACATTGTTTGATGAATTTTACTCGAGTATTACTACAATGAATGGAAAGAAATTTGCGAGGTTGCCTCAACGCTACCTCTTGTACCGGGTAAGTCTCTTAAGATTGACACCCCCCTTATCTCACTTATCCTTTGCGGATTTAACTCATTCAAAAAAGGAGTAGACACGGTTTTTGATGTATTTTTATAATCTGAGAACAGATATTAAAAATCTCGTAAAATATACAGGGTGGAAAATAAAACATGATTTTTTTAAATAGAACACCCCATATATTTTTAGACCAAAATAATGTCCTTAATTTTCTGAATCCAAAAATGTTTAATTGTTATATAATCACTTCACCTGTTCGTGAGATATTACTAAAAACTTATCACATTACGGGTGTCAATTATAAAATAAGAACATCAAGCTCTGGAAACAATGCATATTTGCTTTGTTTATTTGTTGACAGATGTCATCCAGTTTTTTGTGAGATAGTAGTTCACTCTCTCTTAGATATTAGCGTAAAAAATACGTAGTGTTCGTAAAGAAGCAAGTTATTTTGAAAATGGTATATTCATTGGAAGAGCGAAAAGAGTTACTTGAAATTTATATTCACTGCAACAAGAATAAGTCTCTTGCTCGGAGGGAGTATGTTAGGTTATCTCGAGAAAGGCTACCTCCTTCCAAAAATAGTTTTAAAAACATTTATGCAAAGTTTAGGAATACCGAATCTCTGAGAGACAAGAAAAGGGAAAGGCGAAGAACAAAAACAGGAGAAGACACAGAACTCAACGCGTTATTATATTTTGCTGAAAATCCATCCAAATCGTCCTATGCCGCAGCAATAGAATTGGATATATCACAAAGAAGTGTGATAAAAATATTACAACGTCATAATTTTAAACCATATAGTATTTTGCCCGTTCAATATTTAGACGACAACAACCTTCAAGACAAGTTAACCTTCTGCAGAAAAGAATATGTATAGAAGAAAAGAAGATGTATAAATTCCCGCTTGAACCGGATATCAAGAGTGAAATTTATACTAAAATGAATTTAAATGAAATAACTAGATTAATAGTTCAAAAATATGAGTTTTAATTATATAAAAAATTATTGTAATGTTAAATATTGGAAGTAAATTTTGGTTAAATTCCCAAAAATTGAGATTAGACTTTATCAAAGTAAAAAAATATTATTTTCAAGACAGGAATGTGGTATGCAAATTTTCACTATAAGATTAAATAAAAAATATAAAATTGAAATAAATGCTGCTTTTTGCCGATGCAAAAGATAAACAAATACCTATGGCCTACGCCGTCGAAGTAATATCTTCTAAATAAACTAAAAGTATGCTACCATTCGGTAAAACAGTATCTTTTATTCTTAATTACCACACTAAAACACCGAAGATTATCTTCGCGAACGTAAGGCACGGTCAACAGGCTCAAGCAAGCAGGTCGACAGAAAAAGGAATTATTTTTTCGGATATCGCGTATAAATGTGCTTGCTGGGAACACGCGACATTTAGCGGGACGGAAAGGTAGGGGTAACGGTAGATGGTGAGTCGCGGTAAATTTCTACAAATTCGCGCGGTTTTATTTCAAATATTTGAATTAGGAATTCAAACAGTAGCCATAAAACGAAACGGAATTTATTTACGTTACAGATGATGACATGGAGACCTTACGATTAAAAAGGCAATTTAAGTTCGTTACATTATATAAGTTAGTTAAGTAAATAGTTAGTTTCTTTTGATTACCTTTTATTTAAGTCAAGCCATTACAGATTATGATGTTATGATATCATTAATAAAAACACGTTTATTTAATTCGCTATTTAAATATTTAATATTTCAATTTTATAGCACTATTATGGAACCAATACTAAATAAACTATATATCGTTGGATTTGGGATTAAATTCTACACATTTTTTGTATAAACTTTTTCCATATAACTTAGTGTTTTTCTAATAAAATAGATTGCAACATTTTGGAAAACTTAAATTTTACTTTTTTCTCAAATATTCAATTAGGCAATAAATATTTTAAACTCGCAAAGAATATTGTTTTGTGAGTATTCCTTTTTTTTAAATTGATTATCGGTCAATTATTACTGAAGATATATTTTTTTTAAATCGCCCTATCCGCCATCTTCAATTGTATATTACTGGAGAAATGTCCATCTTATCCAATATTGTCCATTCTGTCCAATATTGATTTATTCGTTACTTTTCTAACGCACTGTATGTATAGGGAAAATCGAAATTTTTCACCGAGGCAATTTTGTATTTTGAATAATTCTTATTTGAAACTTTTATCTTTGAGATATTAGCAGTTATTGTCAAAAAACGTTGTCAAAAATCGTATACTTTGATAAACCAGGAGATGATGACAGTTTATGGTCTCCGATTTCATACAGCATAGCATGCCTTTCGGAGGAGCGAAGATGTACCTTGTGACAACAAAGAAATGCGGGTATATATTGGAAATTAAATTGCATTTTCAATTTTTTTACACTCGCTCTTAACTTTTATCAATCAACTTTTACCCTTTACCAAAACTTTATCATACATACCTTTCTTACTTATAACTTTATCTTCTTACTTACCACTTACTACCATCTAAAGGCTGTATCAACTGCGCAGGATCTACTAGAATTGGCTCTTTGTGCTTCGATGCGGAATTAGAAGGTAATTTGGCAAAAGGAAAAGTTCTCTTAACAGAAATTTATCATTATTTATTATAATATATGGGAACGGTATATTGTTAGTGCCTATTTTATTATCACAAAAATAACAGTCAATCTATAGGTGCAGTTAAGGTTACATTTTAAATATTTTTTTAACATTTAGTTCTTACAATAAAACAGGTGGACACATTTTATCCGGGCATGCTAATATTCAAGGATTTAATTGATTAATAATATCATACACACACACAGACCGATTTTATTTAATTCTGGTTAAATAGTTTCCCCCACCTGTATAGAGTACATACTATGTAGAGTGCATTTGATTTATTTACATCTTACATTATACAGTGAGAACTAAGTTACTTTCAGAAATTAGATGTTTTAATTTATGTAAAGGTATCGCACCGATAATATAATACATAGAAATATATTATTGCCATGAAGAAATAGGTAGGTATCTATCGTAAAGTGGGGTCAATAGAAGCAGCAAGGTAAATAGGGTAAAACATTGCCATATATTGCCATATTGCCATCGATAATTATTTTGCATTTGTATTATAAAACGCATTTTGATTGATTAAAATATGATTTTGTACACTACATAAGCTTTCAATTTTTGGGCCACTATTTTGTTATTTATTTTTATTTTTTAAATCCAATACCATAATATTTTTTGGCATAAAATTTTCCGTAATTTGATACCACACATGATTTTTTATGATTTTTTAACATTTTTTCTAGATGGTTGCCAAAAAAAATATTTTTTTCTAATTTTGACATATAAAGTGACACTTTTCAAAACCCTTTGACATTAGGAGACATGTTACTTTTCACAACCAGTTACGAAAAGTAAAATATTACGCAACTCGCTAGCGCTCGTTGCGCAGAAATCTGCTCGTTATACAAAATAGTACTTTTCCCAACTGGTTACATAAATATCTGGTGCCACTCACATTTTTTCAGACCTTTTCTGTCAGAAAGATACCAACAACGAACTTAAAAATTCAATTCCCATCTTACTAGGAATTAGATCCACATATCAACTATTTTTGTATATATTTATTGCACTACTAAGTATATTGATTTGAAAAAAACATTGAATACTAAACAGCGCACCACCCATAGTGTAAACTGATTTTACACACCCTTCAAAATAACAACTTTCGGATTGGGCCATTATTCTAAGGCATAGAGATTAAATCAGAGTAAAAGAAAATACCCCCCGCCCCCCAAATAGTGGTATTAGACGTAGCTTAATTAGAAGTTCGACGAATTAGTTTTGTTAGGCCCTTAATTGCCAGTAGGATGCGTATATCTCGACGGAATTGGAGCCAAATTAAAGCGCGGCTTTGCCAAATAATTGCTGAAATTTTGTGTAGAAAATTGTTACGTCGGGTGGTGCGTGGTTTACTGTGGCGCCAGTATCTGTGTAAAGGAGGCGACGAAAGGAAGTCTTAGATAGCTACAGTGAAGAAATGGAATATACCAAAGGTCCACGTGTTTCGCAGTAACTAGTCATTTTTCTCTGTGATTGATATCTAGTACTATAGGCAGAGATTTAATTGCCGAGGGTGAATCTCAATCCTTGATTTTTTAGGAGAGTTCGGAAGGTATGTGAGTGAGTATAATATCGATTTATTGAGCCCTTAGTACTATCGAGCGAACGAGGCGGCGTTACAGTGGGATAAAATCCAAAAAAAATTTTTAGGACAATTTTTCGATGCATTTCGTTACTTATTATCGCATTCTAGGTAGTCAAACAGATATCGAAACTTAGCCTAAACTTTTACTGGTTAGTTGTCGGTTATCCTGAAAGCATTTCAAATTCGTTGTGAGCAACCCATAAAGCACGGAAGTCTTAGATAGCTACAGTGAAGAAATGGAATATTCCAAAGGTCCACGTGTTTCGCAGTAACTAGTCATTTTCCTCTGTGATTGACAGTCCTATAGGCTATAGGACTATAGTCCTATAGGCAGAGATTTATTTGCCGAGGGTGAATCTCAATCCTTGATTTTTTAGGGCAGTTTGGGAGTACATACCTCCCGAATGAGTGTGTATAAATTCGATTTATTGACCCCCTAGTACTATCGAGCGAACGCGGCGGCGTTGCAGTGGGATAAAATCCAAAAAAAAATTTTAGGACAATTTTTCGATGCATTTCGTTACTTATTATCGCATTCTAGGTAGTCAAACAGATATCGAAACTTAGCCTAAACTTTTACTGGTTAGTTGTCGGTTATCCTGAAAGCATTTCAAATTCGTTGTGAGCAACCCATAAAGCACGGAAGTCTTAGATAGCTACAGTGAAGAAATGGAATATTCCAAAGGTCCACGTGTTTCGCAGTAACTAGTCATTTTCCTCTGTGATTGACAGTCCTATAGGCTATAGGACTATAGTCCTATAGGCAGAGATTTATTTGCCGAGGGTGAATCTCAATCCTTGATTTTTTAGGGCAGTTTGGGAGTACATACCTCCCGAATGAGTGTGTATAAATTCGATTTATTGACCCCCTAGTACTATCGAGCGAACGCGGCGGCGTTGCAGTGGGATAAAATCCAAAAAAAAATTTTAGGACAATTTTTCGATGCATTTCGTTACTTATTATTACATTCTGGGAAGTCAAACAGGTATCGAAACTTAGCCTAAACTTTTACTGGTTAGTTGTTGGTTATCCTGAAAGCATTTCAAATTCGTTGTAAGCCACTCATAAAGCAGATGTAGATCAAATTTTGTGAAAATCGAAAATTATTTTCGAAACTTCTTCCGCCATATTGTTTGTTTATCATCTGGCTCCGGACCGAAAAACGGCCAGAAAATCGCCCTAAGTTAAATTTTGAGAAAATAGACAAATTCTCTCAAAAATTCATCCGCTATCTTGATTTTTAATACTCTGATTAGTTTTCAGATGGCCAATCCATTTTGAATCCATTTTGAATCCGCCATCTTCTTTCTTTATAATCTGACCCCGGAATTGTTATCGGTGACCCAAAACAGCCCCGTAAGTCAAATTATGCGAATCATCTTTTTCATCGAGTCATCTTTTTTTTATAATCTGATTCCGAATATCAGAGACCCGAAAAACATATGTACAAAATTTGTAATATGTAGAATAAAAACTTCTAGTTTTGGCCAGTTTTTTCGATATTATCCCACTGTGTTATCTCCTGTCTTGGAAAATGTTGCGTTTTTTCTGCAATCTCCCTTCCTGTAATAGCTAGAGAAAAATTTAAAATAAGGATTCTAGGGTCTCATCCTAACACTCCCATCTTGTTGTAAAATGTCCTTAGCCTTTTTACCTAAGTATGGTTGTAAAAAAGGATATAAATACGGCTTCTATTTTTAATCTTTCCCTGAAGGTACTTTACAACAACTCAAAATTTACCTGAACGCTGACTATATTCACCCCATTTTACGGTAACTACTTGACAAAAAATTATTCCTAGATACATTAAAGAGTACATAAATTTAGTTTTTTAATATACGCATATTATATAATGAAAATTACGTCACCATTTTTAACTAAGCACAAGTGGTATAAGTATTTTCTCAAATTTTCCTGTTGCAGAATATTTTGGGATAGCAAATAGCAATAAATTCAATCACAAAGTTCATAGATAAAATCGTAGCAGAAATAGTATCTTGAAATGCTCATAAAAACAGAATCTCTCTGAAAATTCATTTGTTTCGAAATTCGCTTCGAGTTCGTTTCTAATTTTCTTGAGCTATTTCATCAAAGGATTCTTTCTAAATTGCCTGTTACTTGCCGAAGCCTGAACGGCTTAAAATGTTTACGGAGGTTACTTTTAGATATCTTATTTGACCCATCTTAAAATGCCAATATGGAAAAGAGATGCTGAAAGTTTACAAAGAACGCTTTTCTGTATAATCAAATGAGAAAGTTGTATCTTTGCAGTACGGGGAGGGGAGTCATGTCCGCCACACGTCTGTTAAGGGAGACTTTGCGGGATTTGTTATATAACAAGCTGACATTTGATGACGTCCCTTTCGTGATTTCGTGGACTTATGCTTTATCAGCCTAAATATAGTGCCGAATTTAAGAAATTAATTTCAAACCGTTTGGAAAAAATTAAATTAAAGTTACATTTTCACCTTTTAAGGGGTTGAATTGGGAGGACTTATATTGGAAAATTTTATATAAAGGGCATCTATTAAAATCGTTCAAACAATTCACCCACAAATTTTTTGCACATAATTCGGTGTACATGAACGGTTTATTTTTACATTCAAAGCCGCTAGTTATAGTAGATAGAATCCTAATTTCATAAAACAATCAATAATTACCTGGCTGATTATGATACTTTAAATACATGATGCATAAATCGTCCTTAAGATTAGTACAATCAATATGCATGCTACGATTACAGGACTGACATTTTTGGTTAGTATCGCTTGCCATCGTATTACCACATATGAGACAAAGGTCTAAGACTCTTTTAGACATGGACAGGAGCATCAACTTTAATTGTCTTCTGTACAGTTCATTCAATATGTATCTGTAGTTAACTGACCGCATATAAGATACTGCGCAGTTGCCACATGTAATTCTCAAATTTCTTAGTATTCAATTAAAATATCAAATTCCACAATACTATATTAAAGTTGTATATATTATTTATGAATGTTATTAAATAATAATTGCGCACACAATAATATATTATAGGCCAAGATGTTACGTTTTACATTTATTTTCGTGTACTTTATCTATTTTTATAGTTAAAAGCGGCAACGCCGATCCACGACTTTTCCAATAACGAATATTCGAGCAGTATATCTCTTTTTAACTTATTGGAATCGTATCTCTCGGATCGGGATCGGATTCTCGGATCGAATAGGATCAGGTTCGCATATCTTACAGTGGCGTATTCGCGGGAATTGCTAATATATTATTTATATACCTACCTATGTAGGTATACATTGCTACGAGAGTTGAAATAAAAGAGTATGGCGGTTAGGAAACATGTTTGTTCGTTTCGTATGAAACCTGAAAAACGTAGATTTCCACCAAACCTCGCTTTATTTACGAGCCTTATCGAAAATATTATTTGACGGCAAATATGGATAGTGGGTGTTAGAGCAGAGCCGACTTTAACAAAAAAAAAAGTTGATTTATGGGCTGCTCGAAGTAGGTACTGACGTGTACTGAGGTAGGTAGGTACCTATTACATCCTCCTCTTAAGACATTTCTCAAATAATTTTATCCAAAAAATATTCCAGTGCTTGAGGCCGCTAGGTTATAAGTGCTAAATACAACGATATAAGTTAGGTTTTTCATTGGGATTTACAAAACTGAAAACGCTCTCTGGTTTATTACATAAGTAGGTACCTATTGTCCATTGACTTTATTTTTATGTAGGATAATTTACATGAGTGGGCAAAATTAAAAGTTAGACTGTTTATAAAATTATAATCGTGTACCTACCTAACCACAAAAGAAAGGAAAATTTTCAATGACTGTAAAATACCTCAAGGTCAGTTTCTAATTTTGATTAGTTGTAAAAGTGTGTGTATTGGAAATCGCTTTGCGATGAGAAGCTGGTAGGTAGGTGTGTATTGCATTTGTAAAGATTTTTTAAAATGTGTTGAATTTAGTCTCGGTTTAGTTCTGTAGGTATCTATTAACAAACAAGCTCTGATCTTTGTCAAAGCTTGTCTGTTAATAATCTTTGTCTTTGTTGAGTGTTAACGATTTGGTAGATTAGGTAGGTACCTACTTACACAATAAATATGATTGTATTTCAATCGCAAGTATATTTATTTTATTTTTCCGTTTTCAAGTTTATTTTTTTCGACTACTTAGCTGTTTTGTACATATTTATTTTTGTTACTTGTGGGGAATATGGCTACTGGCGAACCACCCACTAAAAAATGGTAACGCGCTGAAAGCAATACTTCATGAGTGGTGTGGAAACTTGCATTCAATATCAGCTGTGGTGTTGAAAATCTACATGTAAAAACTTTCTACTTTAACCCCCTGTAAGTAGTTTAACCGCTTTACTTAACCCCTTGTAAGTAGGTACCTATTGTTCGTTGACTTTATTTTTATGTAGGTACTTACCATCCTAAATCACAAATTAATAATTTATATCAGTGGGCAAAATTAAAAATTAGTAGGTAGGTATCTACTTACACAATAAATATGACTGTATTTCTTTTGAAAGTATATTTATTTTATTTTTCCGTTTTTAAGTTTATTTTTCTCGACTACTTAGCTGTTTTGTACATATTTATTTTTGTTACTTGTGGGAAATATGGCTACTGGCGAACCACCCACTAAAAAATAGTAACGCGCTGAAAGCAATACTTTATGAGTGGTGTGGACACTTGCATTCAATATCAGCTGTGGTGTTGAAAATATGCATATAAAAACCTTCTACTTTCACCCCCCTAAGAAAAAAAAATATCTACGCCAATGAAAAACATTGTGTAGGTCAGGGTTGCCGGTCGTTCAACTACACATACATATTGTACGAACTGTAGAAGCTCATGGATTTTTCTGCATCTAAAGGCAATTTTTGCACTCATGCTGTGCTTCTCATTTGAGAGAAGTACAGCACGTAGACGTTACAGCTACGTTATTTGAATTTTTCACATAAATTTAAGGTTATGTGAAAAAAGTGTAAATATAAAAGTTGTAGATCTTTTTATTACCTACAACTTTGCTATTTAACTTTGCTATTTAACTTATTTAAAATAGGACTTGTAGTTTTGCCGGAAATCGAGATAAACCGTTTTAACCCTTAAAAACTCACCCCCTACTTCCCGACCTCAAATCGCCCGTAAATAATTTTTCCTTTCATTTTCGTTACATCCTTTCCTTTTCCAATGGGTTTCATTCTACTATTATTTTTTTTTACTTCAAAAATTATCAACCCCGGTCTACAAAGATTATAGAGATATAAGCAAGAAAACTGAAAAAAAAAGCGACATTTCATCCCCTCCCCCACCGCCGGCTCCCGACCCTCAGGGACTTTTAGCATGTTTCTCAGGACGCTTCAATGAATAGCTATGCCAAATTTCGAAACTACACGAATTATTTCGGATGATCGGCAATTTTCAGCTTCATTTTCCTATACTAGGAGGTATGTAAAAATATTGTAAAGGCTTAGTGTGGCGGTATTATATACAAGTCCGTTAAATGTTAGCGGCATTGTATGGTGTACACTATATACCTTATACCTACCTTATATTGCACCCCGTCTGTCTATATAGCTATTCCTAATTATAAGAGAATCGATTTCAAATGAGCAAAAACAGTTATCTAACCTAACCTTATAAATATTCACATTATTTTTGTCCCTAAACGTATTTTAATATAATTATTCTTAATTTTAAGAAATGGCACAGGATAGATAAGACAAGCCTGATTTTATTATTTTAGCTTCGATCAGTAGACTTTTACGAAGCCGTAGAAGGGTCACTTCTTTTTGTTTAATTTAGACTTTCATCTCTAAATTAAGAGTTTAGGCTCTGAATTCAGACTTTAACCTCTGAATTTATACTTAAATATCTGAATTCAGACTTTAATCTCTGAATTGAGATTTTAATGTCTAAATTCAGACTTTAAACTCCAAATTTAGACTTTAATCTCACATGTATAACAAGCGTAAAGGAAGCTGGAAGTAACGTCAGTGTCAGCATTTAAATGTTTTTAGCACTAGCAACCGAGAAGATACAGCGAACTTAAGAGAGCATCTTTTCCTCGAAAAATCGATATATCTCGATACATAATCAATATTTTAAATTTTTTTAGAATAGGTTCTTAGCTTAGCATGAGCTTTATCTACCCCAAGTAACGAGTATGTGAACATTATAGTTAAGTTCTAGTTCTAAGTTCTAGAGCATATATGGGTAAATATAATTTACTTACGGGTCAGTTAAGAAAAGATAAAATAAAAAAACTCATTATCGATTTAGGGAAAGAGCAACAAGTGTTCCTTTCACAAAAATCAAATCTAGACAGTGTAGTTAACCTTGCACTAGTGGCGCCTCGTCCGACAGACCCAAGCGCTGTTGTTGAGCGTATTAACCGGAAACTAATTATGCGTCAACAGTGTATATTTCAGTACCTTCCTTCCCAGATTCTGGTGTGGTAACATTACACAGGAAACATTAATTATCTTGCATACTTTTGTGCTTCATTTTATTAAATGTAAGTAATTTCATTGGAATTCTTGCATGAATGTGAACACTATATATTAAGGTTATGTGAAAAAAGTGTATATATAAAAGTTGTAGATCTTTTTATTACCTACAACTTTGCTATTTAACTTTTTTCCATGGGACTTGTAGTTTTGCCGGAAATCGAGATAAACCGTTTTAACCCTTAAAAACTCACCCCCTACTTCCCGACCTCAAATCGCCCGTAAATAATTTTTCCTTTCATTTTCTTTACATCCTTTCTTTTTCCAATGGGTTTCATTCTACTATTATTTTTTTTTACTTCAAAAATTATCAACCCCGGTCTACAAAGATTATAGAGATATAAGCAACAAACTGAACAAAAAAGCGACGATAAAAGCTTTTTGATAGATTTTTTCAATATCTACAACTTCCTCGTTTAACATTTTCGATAGGAGCTATAGTTTTTTAGTTATTTACAAAAAAACGCTTTTTACAATCTTTCCGATTTTTTAGGTTAAGTTCGCCACTCGGGCGCCAGTTGAAAGAAACAGACACTCATATTTAAATTTTATTTAAACATATGGCCGTGACTATAATGGCAAATCTGTTTCTGAACAATAGCAGAATTTTTTATATTAATTATTTTACGCGCCCCACAAAAATTATCGCATCACCGAAAATGTTGCATAAGTTTGATGGTGTTTATCTTTAGTCGTTTGTCCGATATGGATGATTTTTTGATGATTGGATGATAGATTAGCTCTTCCATAATCATTTTCTACTGATTTCTTTAAAAAAAGATTTTTTTATCAAATACCGGGTGTTACAATGATCTTGCGTTTTGCTCTGACAAATTGTAACGCCTTGTGGAGTTCATCTGCAACAACTGCAAATTACAATGCATAGCTGACTAAAGCCTCATCTTCCAGTAACATTCTCTTCTTTGGTTCGCCTTATTATCTCTGTTATTAAAGGAGATACGTAGTTTTTTAGCTCAGCATGTTTCTGTTGATTCAATATAAACTTAATATTGAAAAAGTGAGTAGCAGGCATTGCACAAAAAATAAGATAGTGTCGTCAGTTTTGCAAACTGTCAGTTTGTTTCTCTGCAATTATTGTTGAGATCGATTCCACGCTTTTATTGATTTTTTTGTGTAAATTACTTCACCAAATGAATGATCAACAACGTTTAACACGTCATTTAGCTGATGAAGAGGCTATAAGAGCAATTTCCTCGGTTGAAAATGGACGAAGTCAAAGGTACGTTGCCAATGTGATTGGTACTCAACAAAGTACCATTTCAAGAGTTATAAGGCGATACAGGGAAACTGGACAGTACTCTAGGAGGAATGGGCAAGGACGTAGAAGAGTTACTACAGCTGTGGAGGACCGATTTTTACGAGTTACAGCCTTAAGGACTCCGCATTGTACTGCTCGCACACATCGAATGGAATTCGTAGCAGCTGAAAAGGTAAATGTTTCATTACAAACTGTTAGAAATCGCCTACCTGAACAGAATATACGACCAATGGTTCCAGCAACAGGCCCACGTCTGACTAGGGCACACCGGGTTGCTCGATTACAATTTGCTAGGGAGCACGCTGATTGAGGTCTCGAAATAATGGTCCTATGTACTCTTCACAGATGAATCGAGATTTTGCCTATACTCCTCTGATCGACGTATGCCAGTATACAGAAGGCCAGGTGAGCGTCATTTTCAATGCAACTTTCGTGAAACGGAAAGTTTTGGTGGTGGGTCAATCATGATATGGTGAGGGATTTCTTTTCATGGGCGCACGGAGTTGGTGGCAGTCAATGACGGAAGAATGACGGCCAATCCATACATAAGGGACATTCTGGAACCCCATGTGATCCCATATGGTCCTTTCATAGGTGATAATTTTAAACTAATTAAATTAAAATAATTTTAATTTTGAGAGATTAATGTTACTGCACTGAATTGGCCAGCCCGTAGATAGTTCATCGGGCTGACTTCAAGTTCCAGTAATGGACTCCTATGCACGTCTTCAACTACTCTTCGAATCTCAATGCCACTGCTAAATACATAGCACAATATTTAAAGATAAGTGGGGACGGTCTTCCAGTTCGTCCAGTTTCAATTCCGCTCGTATACACTTGAATACTAGTCATTGTCAAGCAGTGTTGGAAATCAGGATACACTATGGCCCCTCATAAACGACAACACGTTACACTTTTATTGACCCACTTTTATTAAATGACATTCGTGGGCAATTAAAGAAGAGAGTTCCAAATAAAAAATTAGCGGCGAAATATGGAGTGGGCAAAATATGGAAAAAACGAAGAAACAGTATCCAACAGTAAAATTTCTTCGCCAGTTTCTTAGTCTACCTAATACTTACTGACGCCCGGGTTTCTTTATCGAAAGATTTATTTCCAACTGCGACTCTGACAACTTTAAAAACCAGACCAGATCCAGAGAACTTTAAAAACAGCCGAGTATCCACAAATGGAACAATTGCTATTACCTTGGTTCCTGAGACAAAGAAGCAGTCATGATCCCATTTCGTATGAGATTTTAGTTCACTAATAGTTATCAACAATATACATTAGTCACACTAACCCAGGCAGCAAACTGACATCACTTGACGTCTCATTCACGTTGATTTGTAATGTAACCCGTCATTCGTCAATAGCCCCCCAAAAAGAGACGTGTTTTAAACGTCTACGTATCGAGCATGTATGGGACCATTTAGGATGGGCAATTAAGCAAGATCAAGTCCCATGTAGGACATTGGACGAGCTTCAAAATATACTAATGTTGATTTGGAACAATATGGATCAGGAATATATACACGAACTGTTCCCCAAGGGCTCCCAAGGCGAAAACAAACAGTAATAAGAGCGAGAGGCGGAAATACACGCTATTAAAATTGATAATTTTTTCCTATAAGCATATTTATTAAAATTGTGTTCAATTACCTGTCTGCTTCTCAATATAAACCTAATCAATATTAACATGCTGTGCTAAAAAACTACGTCTCTCGTTTAATGAGAGAGATAATAAAGTGAACCAAAAAAGAGAATGTTACTGAAATATCAGGCTTTAGTCAGCTATGAATTGTAATTTGCAGTTGTTGCAGATGAACTCCACAGGGCGTTACAATTAACAAAACGCAAGATCATTGTAACGACTCTAAAGATAAACACCATCAAACTTATGCAACATTTTCGGTGATGAGGTGTGTATATTATTATCGAGACTTATACTTATTGTGGAGATTTTTCTTGATTTATGAAATATCGAATTGTACAATGGGTACAAATATCAAATATGTAAAGTATCGGCAAGTGGCCTGTGAAGCCTAAAAACATTTTATTTCCTCCCTCTACGCCGCAATTAACTTTACGCATCCCAATGGACCGCCTGCTAATTACGCATCACCCGGGCGCAATCTATCTATCCTGCGACACAAAGAAAAATTACAGTTCCGCTCTTTATACGTTTATACCTTCGAATTCTGCCTACTTAAAAATCTGCCCGACACTCCAGCGCACCATCATGCTCGAGAAGAGGATCCAGGCAATCTGGAACGACTGTACACATGGCGATGCGACGCTGTATCCGCTGTACCAATGTAGCTTTTGGTTGTTGATGACCTGCGGATCGTTGGCGGACCTCAGGGGGATGGTATGGGTAGTGACTTGGCGCGGCACAGGCACTCCGGGTAGGGCCGATTCGCAGCGTATCTCTATATTGCGCCCGTGGGAGAGTTTATGTTCTACCGGCAGGCGCAATGTGATCGAGCGCGACACCAAACCGATGGCGTCGGGACGAGAGTTGATCGGTTCTCCTACAGCGATCAGCGGGACCTGTAACAATAAAATGCATTATTTAGCGTTATAGGCCCGTCGAAATTTTGGTATGTTATCTGGACCCGTTAGGGGAGTGTGAAACTACGTTTCGCAAGCAGATAAAAGTTGTGCTAGCTGCGTAAGACGTAAAAAACTGCAACATTTTCGAACTTTTTTCAGTTTAACTCACAAACTATGGGCTTTTGACATTAGATATCTATACAATTTTTAAAGTATATTAAATTTGTGACAATTTAAGCCCACCCACAGTTCCGTGTGTCTAATAATTTTTGAGATAAGGCACTTCGAAAATTGCCATTTTTTTTCCAAAAAATTTAAATCCGATAGAAAATATTTTTTTATTATTTACATCTAAATTAGGGTTTAAATTAGGCTTGGGGCCGGCGCCTTTGCCATTTTTTCTGGTTAGTTATCTCTGGTCTGGTATATCTTCTGATATATCTGGTTAGTTACTCGGTATATCTTTTAATTTTTAAAATTGATTTACAAATGACGGAGTTATGAGGTAACAAACATAAAAAAATACATCTGATTTGAATACCTCCTCCTTTTTTCGAAGTCGGTTAAAAATGTCCTGTATGTACCGTACAGCTTTATTTCTTCCATAAACAACGACAAGTTCTGTACGACCGGTCAACGAAATTCCTGCCCATACCACCACCCATATACGCCCCCATATAATTGTGGAAGTATTGGAGAAATTGTTCTGAGCATACCGTTCATTGAGACGTCTATATACACGGATACGTCTATCATTATTATAAAGACGGAATAGAGACTCATTCGTAAATAATACACGTACTCGCTGAGCTATGATCCAATTAACATGCTCTGTGGCAAAATTTAGCCTAGCCCTCCGGTGATTTCTATTTAAAGCTGTACCTAGAGCAGCTCTTGTTCTCAAATTACATGGTGTCTAATGGTTTCACCACTAATTGTAAACTAGTTACTTCATTAATTGGGTTGTTACTCGATTTCTGATTTCTTGCTTAATGCTTGAGCACACTTTTCACCATTAAGATTTCGTACTTCACGTTCAATATTGCCAAAAATAATGGAACAAAATACGGCTATTGCCACAAAAAACATACTCCTTCTAAATGCTTGTTGACATTTAATCCACATGTCTCTTCTTTTTTCCATGGCTTGCTACTCCTGTTTTTCCAAAATGAATTGGATGAAAACATGTTATGCTATAAAATTATATATTTCTGGAACTAATGAAGATAATAAACTGACCAAAAAAGAGGACGTTGTATAATGAATGTTGTATGTTGAATGTGAGATAAGCCTAGAGTACGAATTAAATTCTAACTTGCTGGTGTAACTCTTGAACCACACAGGGTGTTACAAAATTGAATGGCAAAAACACGTCGCAATTCTTACACCCTGTAATTAATAAAACAAAATTTCATTGAAAAAGCAATAGAAAATTCACATTCTTAATACGCTAATCGCTTACGCTCACGCTTAAGACGCTATCATTAAAAAGAATAATCGAAATCTAGACGAAAATTTACAAAAAAACTAAGTCTATTCAAAAATTATCTTAAAATTTTTGGTTATTTTTGTAAAATTGTATATTATTGAGTTCTTATCAAATGGTAGTGCACAAGGAATATTATGATCTTTAATTTTCAATCATTTAAAATATAATCATCGAAAAATTAAAATTCCTGCGATTCCTCATGCTTAATTGTTTTTTTATTTATTTTTTCAGTTGTTGAAGATCGGACCTCGTTGCCTTCACTATAGAGGCTAAAAGATATACTGCTATGTTTCCTTTCGCATTTATATTACGACGTCATATCATCGAGAGCTTATAACATCATTTATAATCACACGAGAATATGCTACACAAAATAAAATTCAGATATAGAGATTCTTAAGTCAATACAAGATATCGTGAAGGTTTTCAATAATCTGATTTGTTTATTCTAGCATTGAGTATGTTTGCGCTCAGGCCCCGGGCCGTGGCACATCCAGAGGCCAGTTACCATGTTGGATATTTTGCCAAAGATATTCATGATTAGAATATACAAGGAATTCAGTCGTACACGGGGCCTGATATTTATTTTAGTTAATAGGTGGTAGGAGATGGCGCCCTAGGTAAGGGCGTCGATAGGGTGCGAGCTGCGCATTTTGCATTTGTAATAAAGTAATGATGTAGAGCTCTCAAAGTTTTGAAGACTCTTCTCTTTACATTATACAGGATTTTTCCTATTCGATTATTATAGTTCTAATATCACGGCATCTGGAACGTGATTCTTTTTACATCTTTCGTCTCTTTTGTAAGCATAAGAAATTCCTTATAGGCCGGAAATTCTTTAAAAATCATTCGGATAAAACGGGAAACTTGAGACCATCGGAGGTCATTTGTCTAGGAAGAAATACAAAGGGATAATATGTCTAAAACTAAAATATCAGTTAAATGATATGTACTCAAATTATGCTGTTATGATGATGCTGTTATGATGATGAGTAACATAGACCGGATATTGGGTTTCCTTTTTTGTCAACCAAGAACAAAGATCGAACAACTTGTCAGATAGAAAGTGGCCTAAGAACAAAACAATGCCCGACGCGTATGTATTATGGTCTCGCCATGTGAGGGAGAAAATAATATAAATAATAACGGTAACATATTTCCTTTGTCCTCAACTCAAACCTACATTTTCATGAAATCTTTATACGTGTATCGTCTGTGTTCTCCGCCAACCTAGGCATAATAAAAATACATTTTTAAAATGGTTGGTTTTATGATAAAAAGAATAACGGAGGAAAATGAAAATATCCTCTGACATATACAACGACGGGAAGTCATATTCGTGGTATGCCTTAGTTTCGTTTTTTATTACCAACCTACCTTGCAAATAGTATACAATTTTAATATAACTTCACGTCACCTCCTACTCAACTCCTTTGCGTCAACATTCACATTTTAAACTCATGCCTAGAAAACATTTAAGGAACAATGGTAATCTCAATGTTATTAAAAGCTTATTGCCGTAATGCGATGAAATTTAAAACTCTGGAAAAATAATGACCATCTATTGGAGGGTTCAACTATTGCAAATGCTGAGAATAGACTAACTACCTGACTTAGCACTTGCTAGCAAATCTATCCTTCTTTAACTTAATAACGAAGCGCTATCTATTGTCAATACACACTCTAAATTGGTAGTGGGGCGATATAGAACGAGATTCATATAAATTGAAACATTCCAGTAGATTTTTAATGATTAATTGCTGACTGTATTCATTATCCTAATTGTATATAATTAATTAATTTATGTAAACAGCAATAAATGGTTACAAAATTACAAGAAGTAGATACGCATATTATCCGGAAATTTTGGCAAATTTAAACTTAATTTAATATTTGGCTTTATTGCATGAACATTTGTGGAATCCGTCGGCACTTAATCAAACGTAATGAGCTATGCTAAACGAAACAACGCAGGGCAAATATATTCCATTTATCGAGATGATCAGCGTTAAGTTGCTCACATAATTTGAATCGGTTTTAAGAAGCCAGCCGAATATCAAACTCTGCAGGAAAGGGTTTCCGCTCTCATCCTCTTAAAATGTCGGGATGAAAGGAACGAAATGAGCGAAGAAAGCTTAAAGAGCGATGTGAAATATGCTAATGCACTCGGCGATTCGCGAATCCTGCCGCGACTCCTCGCGATTTTTTATATTTTATATTTCTATGCCCGGGGAAAATAACATTTACACAAAGGAACGCTCCCAAACAATATTTTACATCGAGTGCGAACATTGTTCAAATATTTCAATTAATGATCGGGCCGGAAGAGAATTTGTAGAGCTACTTTCGCCGAAAATAAATTATATAAGTCGGCCTTAATAAATCATTTTCGATTGCTGCGGAGAAATATGGATCAGGAACACTTGCAGATGGCAGCAAACATAATGCGCACATGGTAAAAACAAGTCTAATAACAATGATTTTATATAGATTTGTTATAACAATATATATATATATATATATATATATATATATATATATATATATATATATATATATATATATATATATATATATATATATATATATATATATATATATATATATATATATATATATATATATATATATATATATATATATATATATATATATATATATATATATATATATATATATATATATATATATATATATATATATGTATATATATAAAGATGAATAAACATTGTTATTATTATTATTATTATATATATATATATATATATATATATATATATATATATATATATATATATATATATATATATATATATATATATATATATATATATACTCAGAGGCACAAAATTCGATCTATCTAAAATTTACCAAAAATTAATTTGAAAATATTTTCCTAACTATAGGTTCGATTTACATGATTTTTTTTGAAATTGTAGGTTTGTTCCTGCGGAATGCAGATGTGCTACTGATTTTCAGCTCAATTTTAAATTTTGACCATATACAAGGTGTACCAATTACATAGGATTTTTGCATAAAGTTTGCGACACTGTGGTAAGTGCAAGCAATAAAAAGATGAAAATTTTGGTACAGAACTTTAGCGTAGTCTCTTCTTAACAATTCATGTTTTAATTCATGTCAATATCTCTATTAATAGGGAAGATATAATTAATTAAAATAATAACGTAGTTTTTCAATTTATAATTAACATAACCTTCTAACGTCACAAACAAAGAACCAGCATACAAAATTTCTCGATAATGAATGTAACAATATTTTAAAATTAACAACAAAAATAAACAGTTAATATCTTGTATTGCCTACCCGAGCAAGAATTATAGCTTCCATGCGTCTTGGCATCCCCTCAAATAAATGACGAATGGCACCTTGGTCACATTCAACCCACGCTTGTACGACAGCTGCACTAAGCTCCCTCAGGTTCACAGGAGCAGGAACTTGGGCTGGAACACTTCTTCCTACCATATCCCAAACATGTTCGATAGGGTTAAGATCTGGGCTTCTGCAGGCCACACCATACGGTTAACATAAACCTGATCCAAATACTCGGGAACGATTCATGCCACATGTGGACGGGCCTTATCATGCATTAGCAAGGAATTGTTTCCAATAAATGGGGCAAAAGGCACAACATGTGGTTCCAAAATGTCAGTAATATACCTATCAGCAGTCACGGCCCCGCCATTTATTACCACTAACTCTGTACGAGCTTCAAGACTAATTACTGCCCCACACCATAATTGAACCACTACCCAATCTGAGCCTTGGCACAATATTTCCTTTCCTTTATACCTTTCGCCACCTCTTCGCTATACTCTGTGAGGCCATCTGGAGATAACATACAAAATCTCGATTCATCAGTAAAGAGGATTTTACCCCATTCCTCAATTCCCCCATTTTGGTGTTCACGGGCGAAAAGAAGGTGCTGTCTACGATGTTCTCTAGTCAGCAATGGGCTATTGGCAGGTCTTCTTGCTTTTAAACCAACTTCATTTAGCCTTCTTCTCACAGTTCGTACACTAATATCTACACCACGTACATGTTGTAAAGCATTCCGCTCACTAACTGAAGTAGAGTCCCTGTTTCGTAGTATTCTTAGGGCTAAAAGACGGTCGTCCTGCCGAGTTGTACATCTTTTTCTTCCTGATCCCATTCTTCTGGTGTATTCTCCAGTTTCTCGAAACCGTTCCACGGCTCTTTGATAACTACATCTCGAAACACCTAGAACTTGTGCCGCATAGTATTGTTACCGCCCTTCCTGTATTAAAGTTATGGCTCTGGCGGCGCCAGTTGCACTTAAGACCATTATTACTTTTTATTGTTTACCGTTACTTTGTTATAATTGAGGCCAAATCGCAACAATTAACTTAGAAACATTAGCGACACCTGTCAAAAAAAAACAAACGAAGATGCTAAAGCAACTTTGCAAAAACCCATTGGACATTGCATTGAAAATTACCATGACACATAGCCAAATACAAAAAATTGTCTATTTTTTAATAAAAAAATATCAAAATTTAAACGTTACCACTAATATTTGAGAATTGTCTTAAGTTGGCACGCAAATTTGCTTCATGTAATAGTCTCATCTATCTCTTCTAGATAGTTTCTCTAATCACCTTCACTAAAAAAATGCTTTTCAACAAGTGAAAGTGTTTTGGTGTTTGAGGAAACTACTCAGAGAAACTAAGTGTTAAGGTATAAGTACTCATATTTTACTTAACAAAAATCAACAGTTTTCGAGTAATATGAGTTTAAAAGTTAAAACTATTTTTTACTGCTAATTTTGCTAATTATGGAATACATTTAGCTACTAGATCCCCATTAACCGATTTACTATCATAAATTATTAGTATGTTCTCAAAAAATGTGTATTTTTTTTCATCCTTTACACCGCAGAGCTTTTTTTGAGCATGTTAGAAACATGATATTCAGGCCATTTATTACCAATGAAATAACCAAAAACATCCTGAAAACCGTATTTTGATATTCCATATTATTCAGAAGATATATCAATTACAGAAGGTATTCAAAATTACATTAAAATTTTGAATTATTCCAACCTACTGACTTATAATGCCGACTGTCTATTTCGCTGTTTATATTTGTCAGTCCGGATAGTCCGGAAGTTGTTCTAAATTGGAAATGTAAATGTTACTGTTTCATTCACATTGTTATTTTAGTATGGACATTTGCTCTAGACAATACAACCACCACGTTGCTGGAAAAGCGGCATTCGTAAATATAAATATCAACGTCAAAACATGTGTTTCAAGCAGACAAGGAATCGATTACAAAACGTGAATTAGAGACATACAGTTTTATGTATTTTGTGATATTATCTTCCAGCGAAATGAACAATGTTTGCAAGTGTTTTAATATTTAAAATTATTAAATAATAGACCGTAAAGGGCCTACCTATAGTTACTATTTACTATTGTAGAACAGCGTAATCGAGGGAAAATTATGAAGTTTTTTTTTGACGTAGAACCAGACAACAACATTTTAATTAACCCTGCATAATGGCTAAAACGCAAGCATATAACAAAATACTAGACATGCAAGTTGAAATTGATCATTTTATCTACAATTTGCTAATAAAATTATGAAAATTGAACTTAAAATAAAAAAGTTATGAGACCTAAAATTTTACCTAATATTATCCCCTACTTGTATTTATTAAATCTACAATGCGCCTCCACAAAGCCGTAGCCAGCAATTTATTTCAGGGGGGGTTTTGAAGTGGTAAAGAATGTCAGTGGTGGACTCAGGAAGTCCCTGTCCGCATAGTTGTGTAGCGTAATAAAATTTTGAAAATTTTCAAGGTCACGCGTTTTCCTGGCACTTCAGAATTTTAATGAAAGATCCATGTATACAAAAATATAGACTCACAAGAATAATTTTTAGAATTTGATACCTTTTTTGAAACAATAATAATATTTAATCGTTATTAATATTTAATAACGAATTACTAAGGATATAGATAAATTGTCATATCGGCATCGCGTTGCCATTGCCATGTGCCACGGTATTGGGATTTTTCAACACGAAGCCAGAAGTAGACGGAGTGGCAATTACCTCCTCATTGTCCGCATTATCATTAAATTTTGGTTCCGTAAGTTTTTCATCATGGGTATCAACATTGTTCTTACTTCCATTGTCGTTACTCACTTTTTTAAACTTAAAATCAAATAGCGTTGAGGTTTGTTTTCTTTTTGACATATTAGATGTGTAAGAGAGTATTTTTTTTATTTATTATAGATTGTATATTATATATTGTTTACCACAAAATGGCATTATTAAATAGTCTTTAAACTCCAGACACACTTGTTTCGATTTAATGCTTGACACCTTATATAAGATCATTTGATTAGGTCACCAAATAGCTGAGATAATTGAGTAATGTTATGCTTGGGCAGGACCGATGCGCGGAGAGAGAAAAGCATTAGGCAGTTAGTATGTGAGTGCTCGCATGAATGCACGTTTTGTGCGATATAGGCCAAATAAAGAGTATTATACATAATGTGAAAACGAGTATGTTACATGTAATAATTCATCCCTAGTGCACTGTTGCCCGGCATGAGACCGTGGTTCCTTCGAGCGGGATCACTCACAACTTGGGGGTGTTGTGGGCTGCTCGAATGACGTGATGCAGAGAGGGTAGCCTCATTAGGTGCCCCCGATCCGGTCATTGGAATGCCAACCCCAATGGGGTGGGCGTTCGGGGAAGCCTCAACTTATTTCAGGGTGGCGCTAGCTAGTTGTCGAAGAATTCATCATTAAATAGTAGAATTAATAAATGCAACGTAGACTCCAACCATATGACACTGGACGGACTGATGGCGAGGGGGTGGAGACCCTCGGTGAGTACTTTAGATTGTTCCAATGCTAACAGATCAGTAATTGTTATATTTATTTGCATGCTCCCGTTATCGTAACCTGCCCACGAGCAAGTACCCGATGTACAAGGGAATCAGGTGAGAATAATTTAACCCAATTTACAGATGCAATATCAAGTTACAATAAAGGAAAGTTTAAAAACTTCTGTGATTCCGGTATTCTGCTCTGTACGCGACTCTGAATGGTACGAAGTACGATGCTAATCATGGCATGACGTCGAGGTCGCGGAGCGCCGACGCTGTACGGGCTGTACCGTTAGCTCCGCTACATTCAGATCAAAACAGGGATGCCAGACTTTGCAAATTTACAGGAACTCTACCGATTTTCCATGATTCTACAATTAATTTCTACAACTGATTTAACAAATAAAAAATAGTACAATTGGCATTTCGGGGGGGGGGGGTTATGACCCCCCTAACCCCCCCTGGCTACGGCCTTGCGCCTCCACATAGCAAAAAGGCAAGTCACTAGTGGTGATTACATATATAGGAACTTACCGGCTGACCGTTGATATGCCAAGACAAAATCGGTGCTGGGTCTGCAAGGTCGGAGATACACTTAGCCGCCACAGTATCGCCCTCCATGTAAGACGTTGTTAAGCCCTCGATCCTGGGATTTTCCTTTGGCAGAGCTATAAAAGAGGAATCGGGAGCTGTAACTACCATCGGAAAAGTGGAAACGCAATCACATTGGTAATATAATTCGGGCGCAAAACCCGCCCTCTACTACAAAACCCGCCTTTGAAAATGCTTTAAAATTGCAGACTTTATGCTATCTGTCCCTTTGCAGTTTCAAAGTTCAGATGGGGCATCCGCCGTAAAATTGTCTGCGGTGTAGTATTAGATCGGTTGTAAAGTATTTTTACTCAGAAACTGTTTGACGGCTAACATGGAATCTATATTAAAGTTTATCATGGATTTTATGGGCCCGTGACTTAGGCTTACGCGGTCCTAATTCCTAATTTGCTGCGCAATAAAAGTCAAGAAGCCATGGATACACGGGATGCTTTAGTTTAAACGAGAAAAGCACCCAAGTAATTTTCGAAGCAAACTGATATGTAAAAAACTATACTTGTCTATTTGTGAAGTCTCGACATACCCGGACTGATTTACAATACCGTTTTGAAACTTTGGTGCACTAGATTTTCAGAAAAGAAACGAGTTTTCATCGACTTTATTTTAAATACAATAACAATATATATATATATATATATATATATATATATATATATATATATATATATATATATATATATATATATATATATATACACTGCGCAACTTATTTAACGCACAACCAAAGAGTTAACTCAAATTTGACGTTATGTATTTTCGACAATTTTTGTTCATTTTGGTCGATTTTTTTTTGAAATTGTAAGTTTTTCTCTTAGGAATATCACTGTCTTAGTTGTTTTGGTAAGACGAATGATTTTGATATTATACCAGGTGCTATAAAAATGTTATGTTTCTTTCCGAAATTTCAAAACGTCCTGTGGGCTATACAATGTATTGCAAGTTATTGCAATTATAGCCAATTTAAAGCCTCATATTTTTTCTACATTTTCTTTTTTTATTCATTTGTTTATCTCTGTTACTTCATAAAATATCCAATTTTTGAGTTGACGTGATTTTTATTAAAATTATTAACTTTCTTTTTTGTCAAGTGCTCATTATTTATTACTCATTATACTGGTTCAATGCCTCATTTTGCGTTCTGTTTTCCTTGATATCTTATAATTTATTGAGAGATGCAAGGTGTTTTAGAAGAGAAAAAGGTCTTAAAAGGACAAAAACTCAAAAAACATACCTAGAAAAATGGATTGCTTTAATCAATAAAACAACGAATAACAGGAAACAAAACAAAAGTAAATAGAGAATTAGTATCTGGTGTTTCCACCCCTTCCGCGAATGACCTCCCAACATCTTTGGTTCATACTTAAAACCAAAGTTCTGATTAGGTTCTGATCTAGGCCATTCCATAATTCGTACTAGGCGTCCTTCCAATTCTTGTAAATTTTGGGGTTGTCGTCCCTCACTTCGTAACCCCCGACCGATAAAATCCCAAACATGTTCAATGGGGTTAAGGTCGGGGCTACGGGCTGGCCAGTCTATGTGATCAATTCCTACTTCTTCAAGATAATTTCTCACGATAAGACTCGTGTGGGGACGCGCATTGTCTTGCATAAGTAAAAAAATGGGTCCTATATAGGGGACATATGGCAAAACATGTGCTTCAAGAATGTCTGTGATGTATCTGTCAGAATTGAGATTTCCATTCACAGTTACCAAGTCCGTTCGCCCAGTCAAAGATATTCCGCCCCACACCATGACGGATCCACCTCCATATAAAGTTGTGTGCAAAAAATTGCATTGACTGTATCGCTCATCGGGTCTTCGGTAGACGCGATTACGTCTGTCACAATTATACAAACTGAACCTTGACTCATCAGTCCAAAGAATCTACGTTCCCAATCTGCTTCCATCCAATTAACATGCTCATTGGCAAAATTCAATCTGGCTGCAATAAAAGCATATGGTGTTTCAAAACGGTGTATTTCATGAAGTAACAGAGATAAACAAATGAATAAAAAAGGAAAATGTAGAAAAAACATGAGGCTTTAAATTGGCTATAATTGCAATAACTTGCAATACCTTGTATATCCCACAGGACGTTTTGAAATTTCGGAAAAAAACATAACATTTTTATAGCACCTGGTATAATATCAAAATCATTCATTTTACCAAAACAACTAAGACAGTGATATTCCTAAGAGAAAAACCTACAATTTGAAAAAAAAATCGACCAAAACGAACAAAAACCCAAATGCCCCACGTTGTGGAGACAATTGTGAAGTTTTAATAATAGTTATAATATATGGATAAGATTTTTGTATGTTATGCAGTTATGCAGTGAAAGCACAGAGTATGAACACCTGACAAGTCTGCTATAACTACGATCTCGATACTACTGCTAAATTTCCTTAGGCGCCAGTTGTTTGAACATTTATTTTTATTAAATATAAAAGTTCACTGCTGAGCTTGAGTCCTCTATAAGCCAGTAGGGAAAGTTCAACTAGGTTGCTTGGAATATTGAAACTAATTTGTTTGCAAATGATTCCTGGTAAATCTTATGGAGACTGACATGTTTAAAGTTATTTAATGATAACAGGTTATTTTCCCACTCTTACATGAGAGTAATGATAACTCATAAATATAGAAACTTGGTTGTTTTATTAACAACAGGAAAGTAAATATGTCTATAAGACAGGAAGTTTAACACACAAAAGTAAATATGACTATAAGACAGGAAATTTAACACAAAATGAAATATGTGGTTACCAAAATTGAAAAGTAGCAGCATGCTTAAGTGCATACATGAAAATCATAAAACTCTGTGAGGAGTAATATTTTGAAAAAGAATATATATATATATATATATATATATATATATATATATATATATATATATATATATATATATATATATATATATATATATATATATATATATATATATATATATATATATATATATATATATATATATATATATATATATATATATATATATATATATATATATATATATATATATATATATATATATATATATATATATATATATATATATATAATCCTTTCAGTTTCGAAGCAGCACAATTTTATTTAAACCGAACTTCACTTTGTTCATTTTTATTTTCACCACACTCATCTGTCGGAATCATCATCTATCGGAAGAACCTCGTACTCCCAATTGGAAAACTGCTTATCCTGGTTCACGATGCTGCCATCTATCGGAATCACCTTTACTATGGGTACCTATTCGCTACTTTTGACCGTAACTTTTAGGTAGGTATCAATTTAACACGGAAAATTTGGATAACCTTTATCCTCTGCTTACTTTATTTTCTTGAAACGATTTCTCCTCCTTTTCCTTCCTCGTACACACTATTTTCGCCTCGTACACTCTTCCTGGAGACGCCGTGCTTGAAACAACTTATTGCCAAGTCAGAACACTATAAATCTTGATAATTTTCTTCTCTACTTGTTTACCCGTTGATAACTGAATACTGTAGTAAATTTTCTTATTTTACTATTGTCTAACTAATTATAATTAATAAATTTTTACAGACACATATAAGCCTAGCTGCCGCTTGTTAAAGGACGCTATTGCAACTCTCGAGTTTGTTACTCGTTTCTACGGAAGTTTATCAATCTATTATTCTACGGAACTTCTATTGTTTCAAATAGAAGTTCCTTGACAACGAGTGTTATGTTATGTTACTCTCATATAATGTGACTAATCATATTTCAGCTAAAAAGGACCACATGGTGATAGAAGACATCAACCTGCATTTCAATCCGGAGGAGACTAGTGTTAGCCCAGGTTTACTAAATTTTTCTATACTTCACGTCAATGTTCAAAGCCTTTCCAATAAAGTTGATGAATTAAAAATTGTTCTAAAAAGTAATCCATTTGATATTTTTTGCATTTCGGAACATTGGCTTGAAGAAAATAATTTAAAGATGATTCGTTTTCCTAACTACCAACTCGTTTCATTCCATTGTAGAGAAGGCAAAAATAAGCATGGTGGTCTTGCAATTTTTGCTTCCTCTAGAGTAACATTAAAGTATATAGATGTATCCAACTACTGTAAACCCTTTCATGCTGAGCTATGCGCGGCGGAAATAAAGGGTTTTAGCTGTTTAATTTTAAATGTATATAGGTCTTCTTCTAGCGGTGATTTAACGATATTTAAAGATTGTATTTCAAATGTTATCGATTTTTATTCACGTAAATACAAATCTCTCATTATAATTGGAGACTTTAACCTGGACTTTGACTCAAGTACGGAGTATACTAAAGATTTAAGAAGTTTGTTTTCGTCGTATGGTTTAAATCATCATATTCACGTACCGACAAGAATAACCCCAACCACCAAATCATGTCTTGATAATGTCCTTACTAACATACCTTATAATAACAGTGATACAGGAATTCTTGATCTAAATATTTCTGATCATGTGGGAGTTTTTATTCGCGTTAAGGGCTATTCAACTGATTACTTATCACAGACGACCAAAGTATATAGACGCAACATAAGCGACTCCAATATGAATAAATTTGTGGATATTATGAGGTCAGAAAATTGGGTAACGTTGTCTCCCTCTAATTTAAACGGTAATCAATTATATAACATATTTTTTAATACATTAATGCATAACTTGAATAACTGTTTCCCCTTTACTCCTACTACTAACAAACCAAAAATCAGGTGGTTTAACAGGGAGCTTAAAGGGATGAGACGTAGTCTAAGAGACGGTAAAAGAAGGTTTCGAGTTTCTAACTCTCAGGAAGACTGGATATGTTATTGTCAGCTTCGTAAAGCATATAAAATAGCAATCAGAGATACGAAACGTTGTGCTTATTCTGATATGATCGGTAACTCAAACAATAAATCTAAAACCATCTGGAATATTGTCAATTCGGAAAGACCAAATAAGCATTATACTAACAAATCAAAGCTAACACCTAACGAATTTAATGACTTTTTTTGTTCAATATCCGATATTGTTCTTAATTCCATTAATTCGTCAAATACTGATCCTATGCTATTATTAAATAATCAACCTAAACCTTCTTCATCTTTTTTTATGTCGCCAATTCTAGAGACTGATATTCGTCAGTCCATTCTGCAGCTAAAAAATTCTAATTGTCCAGATTATTATGGACTAAATAGCCGTATTATAAAAGCGTCCCTGGAGTTCCTTATTACTCCTTTGGCTTTGTTATTTAATAAATCTATAGAAGAAGGAACGTGGCCTGACAGCCTTAAAATTACTAAAATTCTACCTATTCATAAAAAAGGCGACCACGATATAGCAGACAATTTTAGACCTATCGCGATTGTACCAATATTCTCAAAAATTCTAGAACATATAATAAAAGAGAAACTACTTTCTTATTTGGAGAATAAATCTATCTTGTCCCCATATCAATTTGGATTTAGGAAAGACTGTTCCACTACCAAGGCTCTTCTAGCCGTTATAGATGACGTGCTGGAGGCCATTGATGAAGGTACCGCAATGCATGCCACATTGTGTGACCTTACCAAAGCGTTTGATTGCGTCAACATTGACATCTTGCTGAAAAAACTTGAATACTATGGCATTCGCAACAGTTCATTAAACCTTCTTGGCTCATATCTGGCTGGTAGGCAACAGTATGTCAGTGTTGACAATGTTGAATCGCGTATGCTTCCAACCTTTAATGGCGTGCCTCAAGGATCCGTTTTGGGTCCGCTACTTTTTCTTATATATATAAATGATTTACCAGTCAACATTCGAAATAGCAAGTGTATCCTATTTGCTGATGATACCACCTTGTTAACCCGAGGCGACGTGAACTTGAGTATGAGTAATCTAAGCACAGCTGAAACTTGGTTTTCAGCTAATTTATTAAAATTAAATGTCGCGAAAACACAAAACCTAACCTTTACCTCCGATAAATGGGCACAATCCAAATCAGTATCTTTACTTGGGGTTAGACTTGATACTAATTTAAACTGGATATCTCACATTGATAATATATGCTGTAAACTCTCGTCCCAAATATTTGTTATGAGGCAGATAAGACCTTTCGTTGACAATAACATTATGAAAATAGTGTACTTCTCCTTAGTGCACAGTCGCTTGACCTATGGAATTGCCCTGTGGGGTAATGCTAGTACTGCGCGGAGAGCGTTTATTTTACAGAAGGCCGCTATTCGCCTCATAGCTGCGGCACCTAGAAGCTCTCCATGCAAGGACTTATTTATAAGGCTCAGGATTTTGCCGGTGCCCAGTATATATCTGTTGGAGTCGCTGATGCTGATCCACAAAAATCAATCTAAATTCGTAATACACTCTGATATTCATCACTACAATACCAGGCAAGCGGGTAATCTTGTAGTACCTTTCTCTCGGATAAACCTAACAAGAAATAATAAGCTACCCACTAGTCTATATAACAATTTTAAGAATTATTTTAGACGTGATGATATAGGCCATATGTCTGACAAACAATTTCACTCATTCACAAAAAAATTTTTACTTACAAAGTGTTTTTATTCCATTGATGATTTTTCGTCTTGTTTTAATTAGTTTACTTTTTATATGTACCTACCTTTTTAATTGTATTTTTTAAATTGTATTTTTGACAAATGTTATGACCCGAAATGTACAACCATTGTATATCAAAAAGTCAATAAAGCATATTATTATTATTTAATTTATTTAGTTTACCTTAAATATTGTTGAATTTTGGTTTAAACAGTTTAATTCTCCATTCTACATAGAATTCACACATCATATTCACTTTCCACAAATCAGTTTCAATGTTCACAATACAGTGACCTGTACCCATCTGTACCTCAAACGTTTTGCTTCAGATTTATTAATCCTGAACACCTATTCTGACGTGACGCTTTTACAATTTTACGTCCAAATATACCGAGTTTATGTTAGTGTGATATACCATAAGGTTTGTTAGGATTTGTCTATTCCGATTAAGTTGAATGTAGAATTTTGCGCCGATAAATGACTTTAATATTATGCAATTTACGTACTGGCCAATCAGATGAGTTCTCGTACATCGTCTGTGCGATGGGTAGAGATGCTTGCGTTCGCAACTGATACTAGAGTTGGGACTTTATAAATTGAACCTCAGTACACGTATTAATTTATAATATAACGTGTTTATTGTATTTTAACTCTGTATTATATATGGGCTCTGGATATTATATATATATATATATATATATATATATATATATATATATATATATATATATATATATATATATATATATATATATATATATATATATATATATGTATATAAAGGGTCCGCCAATAAGCGCGCTCGATCTTTAAAATGAAATAAAGCAAGTTGTGTGAGAGGTATAAATGAAATTTATTTTTAGTTTGAAAGAGTATTCGAAGGCATTATGTATGGAAAATAATATCGGTCAAATGTCCACCTCGGCTTTGCTGGGTGGCGCGCATACGAGAAGTCCAATTTTCAATGACTCTGGCGCACAAATCGGGCTGTATTTCATCGATGGCGTGGCGTATGTTGACTTTGAGGGCATCAGTATTTTGTGGTTGGTTTGCGTAGACCTGTGATTTAAGAAAACCCCACAAGAAATAGTCTAGTGGGGTTAAATCGCACGATCTCGGTGGCCAGTTGATGTCGCCTCCGCGCGAGATAACCATTCCTCCGAAGCGCTCGTGCAGAAGATCCATTGTGGCGCGCGCTGTGTGGCTCGTAGCGCCGTCCTGCTGAAACCACATATCCTCGACATCCATATTGTCGATTTCATGCCAGAAAAAGTTCGTTATCATGGATCTGTATCGTTCGCCGTTTACCGTGATGGACACACCATCGTCGTTCTCGAAGAAATACGGCCCGATGATGCCTCCGGCCCAAAATCCACACCAAACAGTTACCTTTGCTGGGTGCATTGCGACCTGGTGGACCTCCTGTGGATTGTTCTCGGCCCAATAACGGCAATTCTGCTTGTTGACATTCCCATTTAACCAAAAATGTGCCTCATCGCTGAAGATGATTTTGCGACCAAAATCGGGGTCGACTTCCAACTGCTCTAAAGCCCAATCAGCGAAGATACGGCGCTGTCTATGGTCGTTTATTTTGAGCTCTTGTGTCAGCTGGATCTTGTACGGATGCATGCCCAAATCCAGATGCAAGATTCGGCGAAGTGATGTTTCCGAAAGGCGGAGTTCCTGTGCGCGACGTGAAATTGACTGTCGCGGATTTTCACGCACACTATCGCGCACAGCGGCGACATTCTGGGCAGATCGGACGTTTTGACGACGCGTCGGTGTTGGCTGATTGTTCACCGAACCGGTTGCCTCGAATTTGTTAATCAAACGACGGATAGTCGACTCAGCAGGACGATCAATTGCACCGTAAAATTGGCGGAGCGCGCGGAACGTTGCTCGAACCAATGAATGATTTTCGTAATAAGTTTTAACGATTTGCACATGTTGCTCGCGGCTGAATTGGTTCATGGTGATTTGTGAAGATACACTGAATAATAACAACTACGTTTGCCAACTCTACCACAAACAACATGGCCGCCATGAGCTGTCAAAGATCGAGCGTCCCTATTGGCGGACCCTTTATATATATATATATATATATATATATATATATATATATATATATATATATATATATATATATATATATATATATATATATATATATATATATGTATTTACAACTAAAATGTATTTTCTACTCCAGCAAAAGAAAATATGAAAGGAGTAGAATATTATTTAACTATATATAGAATTGCCTAAAGTCTAAAAGCTAAATATAGCGAGGAATATATTTTTGGCTATAACTACCACATTCCCTTTGTAATAGCAATAACAATATCAATAACTCAAGAAAGCCACGTTAGAAATCAACGCCTTCTTTTTATTTCACAGTTCTTTGTCCCCATATATCTTCCTTGTCTAAAGGACAGGGCACACGTGGTAGAAATACTAAATTCTTAATCTAAAAAATCGAATAGAATAAAACTACTACCGAGCACCATGAAATAGAAATTGATGCTTTTACCACAATAAAAGTATCACGTATACAGAGAGACGACATATTTTAACCTTTACATATAAATTTACGTGATATATAATGTTCTGTTATGATAAAGTAAAATTAAATAAAATCCCAAACATAAAAAAAGTTCTTTCTAGCGCAAAATGCTTCCATGCCCTTCTCATAGTTCGTGATAAAAAGTTACACGACCACGAACGTCGGGTTTTGGGACGGGGGTAAAGATTTGTTTTGTTGTAGTCAACTTTCATTGGATATTGAATTAGTGTGCCTGTGTGTGATAAATAGTAAACTTATATTCGTGTTTAGTTTTAAGTAGGTATTTAATAAATTAATCATCAATAAGATTGGCTATTTAAAAACTTTTAGTAACCTTTCATTGGAAGAAAAACTTAAAGTTAAAGAGTTAGGACGTCCAACGCCTGATTTAAATATTATAAAACAAAGTGGCAGAGGACAAAAATCTCGATCCCGTAAATTTAATAAAACTATCTACGGTAAAAATAATTGGTTGTGTGGACTAATAAACTGTTTTGTTTATTAGTCTTTGAGACTAATAAACTTTCATCGCGTGTGTTAATTAAATTAATTTATAACTTTTTTTAAAATAGACATGAAGACATTAAGTAGTTTTAGGGGTTCTCTATAGGATTATATCTCAGGAGGTTAGAAGTAATCTATAACTATATATAATCTTTATATTGATTAATTATTTTGTACTAATACATTATGACCAATTTTTGAAAATTATCTATAAAAATAAATGTGTAAATAAACTCAAATAACTATTCTTATAATTAATCTAATAATTCTTGTTTGGAATCCGTATTTTCTTCTAGTACTTCAACGTTTTCTGGTTCGTCTTCATACGCAGAGTCGTCATATTCACTGACATATAGATCAGTATCTTCCAATGAACGTAAAAGTCTAGCCTGATCTGCCTCGTAAGACATTATGTTAAAGAAAACTTTGTTTTATATACATTACATGCAATATAACAAAAATAATACGTACTTTGGGAATTATTTTGTAGGACGTCGGTCTTACACACCGTAAACCGGGAACTATTCTGTAGCACGAGTAATAACGTCGGTCACACACACCGTAAGCTTAAATAAACTATCACTAAGTTGTCGCCTCAAGCAGATATTGCATACTAAGGATGGCCATTATCCCTGGAAGGTACTGTAATGCATATCCCCTCACTGTCAAATACGAGTGAGATAAATATGAAAATAGATCACGTCGGTCTGTGACACCGAATATTAGTACAGGAGGGTTAAAGAGTGCCTAGTAGATGTCGCAGAAATTTTGTGCCCAGTAAAGTCCCTAGTGCCAGAAATAAACTCAAATAACTATTCTTATAATTAATCTAATAATTCTTGTTCGGAATCCGTATTTTCTTCTAGTACCTTAACGTTTTCTGGTTCGTCTTCAAACGCAGAGTCGTCATATTCACTGACATATAGATCAGTATCTTCCAATGAACGTAAAAGTTTAGCCTGATCTGCCTCGTAAGACATTATGTTAAAGAAAACTTTGTTTTATATACATTACATGTAATATTACAAAAATAATACGTACTTTGGGAATTATTTTGTAGGACGAATAATAACGTCGGTCACACACACCGTAAGCTTAAATAAAATATCACTAAGTTGTCGCCTCAAGCAGATATTGCATACTAAGGATGGTCATTATCCCTGGAAGGTACTGTAATGCATATCCCCCCACTATCAAATACGAGTGAGATAAATATGAAAATAGATCACGTCGGTCTGTGACACCGAATGTTAGTACAGGAGAGTCAAAGAGTGCCTAGTAGATGTCGCAGAAATTTTGTGCCCAGTAAAGTCCCTAGTTCCCAGAAAAGAAGTTTGAGAAAATGAGCTTATCGCGACGTACTGTTGTTCGACGTATAGATATGGTGGCTAGTGATATCAAAAAAACATTGACCGAACCATTGCCAGTTTAAAGCAATTTTGGATGAACTCTCTGCAGAACAACAGAACACGATGATGTGACATATTATTGCAGAGTAAGGTGGCTAAGCAAAGGTACAATGCTAAAAAGGTTTCATGACTTTAGAAAATAAATAGCTGATTTTATGGAAATGAAAGAGAAAACATTGCTGAAAATTTGTGCTCCAATTTGGCTTTGTGACTTGGCATTCCTAGTTGACATCACAGGACAATTAAACGACCTGAACTTGAAGCTTCAAAAACAAGGGCAATTGGTAAATTAGCTGTTCAGTCATCTTAAAGCTTTTCAAAATTAAATTCGCTTGTGGGAAACACAAATGAAAACACACACACAATTTTTTAACATTATCCGGTCACGAAAACATTGAATACGGTCGCTATGCTGATGAACTACTAGTATTGACACCAATATTATTTCTTAGCTTTAAAACTCAAGTATCTCATTAACTTTCATTTGATTTTTCTATCTTTTTTTATTAATTACTTTTTATAATATGTTTGATTAAAATAAAATAAATTTAAAAAATGTGTGAATTAGTAGCTCTTCATTTTAACCGTTTGACCTTGAAATATTTAAGATTTTCGCCTGTGGCACATTTCATAGTCCCTATTTTTTACCACCCTTTGGCTGTCGCCTACCCAAGTGTCAAGGGCACAAGCCGCCACTGGTAAGTGCCCAGACTCGCATAGCAATAAGTAGCAGTATTTCATGTCTTATCTAGAATATATAAAAGCAATAAAGATTTTATTACCTTCTCCCAGAATCGTATGTTAATCGTCTCAACCCATGAAATATCAAGATACAACTTCAAGCACACATACGCATTTTTATTCCAATTTAGAATTCCAATAAAGCGTTATTTGATTATACTCGTACTATTACAATGAGCTCCCATGCTTTTGCGCTCGAGGAATTGAGGAATCGAGTTACTTTGACACACACACACACACACACTTAAAGGAATTTATACGCCATACAAGATCTGTGTTTACCCAACATAGGCGTGAACTGACTATTATCCTATTATCCATCTACATATTATAAATTCCTCTTGTGAGACGAAACTTACGGATTAATGTGGCGGCTGATTAAGCTCCACAATACAGACATGAGCCTGGCAGGTTGCATTTGATGGGCTGGCATAGGTTACCGTGATGAATCGTCGTTAATTCCATTATCCTAGGTGGCGTGCAAATAATACATTAACTGAACTGCATCCGAATTATGAAGCGGGGCGAGACTCATGTCTTATGGACAGCAAAGGTGTCATATAATATGAAGAGGAATCATCAAATTTTGTAGTATGATGGTTAGTTCAGGAAGTTCAGCATTTCACTTCGGAAAAATCCATAGTGAGTTATAAATATGTGTTTACGTATCTTCCAGCTTCTCAGACAATCTGAGAAAAAAACGAAATATTCCGGTATGTGCATAACATTTGACAGTGGAAAACAGCCCCAAAAAGATAATGGAGGACAGGAGGCTTTTTCCCATGCCCACTCTTGAGCATACATTGAGTACACTCCTGCACCTGGTAGGAGCCACGATATAGGTGCTCTTTATCTGCATCGACTGCGGGGGTAACATACTCAAATGGACCAATTTGTTTCTGCCGATAGCTTTCATAAAGCACCGGTAACGGTATTCTCCCAAGTCAACCGGACCTCCATACACAGCTAGGAAGATGCGTATTCCATCCGAAGACACTGACTGTCTAGTTGCATCAATGTGGTTGAAAATTTGAGCTTAAGTAAGTAAGGACGTATTGACGCTTCGTGAAAAGTTTCAAAGCTGCAGTTTTCTCTTTATGAAAAAAAGCAGATGCCGCGTCACATCCAGAGAAAGCGCGTAGGAAGAGAAAATTATCCCTGATGTCTTCGTATTTATTGAAACTCCTGTAGGTAAAATTTAATCTAGCCTGCGATAACATACTATAGCTTTAAGTTATAATACATGGAATATCGGATCCTCTATATAATGTTATATTTGGTTATCATTACCTTTTTACAGAGTTAATACAATATTAAAATCCAAAACACTTGAAAGCCAAAAATATTCACTACCACCCTGGCATGCTGACCGCTAGAGGCACTATCGTGAAACTCGAGTTTCCACTATCATGAAACTCCAGCTCAACTATTATCGCCGGGTCGGGAAACTATTCATAGTAGCACTGATTGAATCGTTGATATGAATTTTAACTTGTCGAAATTCCGATTGAAACGATGACGAAACCTGAGAATGAATTTCCTAAGATACTGCCTAGCATGACTCACGAAGGATTTGTTTATCAGCCAAAATCACTTAATTTAGAGTATTACACTGACAAAACTGTATGAAAATACATATAAGCCAATCTTACACAAACTTTGGACAATTAACTTCGATTTGCTGGAAATTATTACGTGGCGACCTATTTGGTGCCTTTTGCTTAGGGGTTTCTGCGTTGTTACGGAAATCCATTTATAGGAAACAATTATACTTCCTTAGTTACATGTGTTTTCTGTTTGTTGAAACCAGTTGACAAACAACCAAATTCTCCTATTATTTTATTTCCTATTTTCGCTACTTAGTATTAAGTTATGTATGTCACACTTAAAGATTATTTAATTTATAAACTGTATTATGTTATATATTACAATTATTTATTAATTTACTGCCATCCATTTATGAATTAACGAATACACTATTTCCTATTTTCCAGTTAAAAATCAACATAGCTGAATCAATGAAGCATGCCGCCACCGCTTCCCTGAGTCACATTTACCCCACCGAATCCCATTTCAAAAGCCGCTCGGTGTATTAAAGAACTTTAAATTAACCGAATACTTTATATATAAAGCTGGGCCGCAGTATGCGAACTCGAGGTTTCTACCAACAGTGCATGGACTCAATAAAGGAACATGAACTTTGCTATATTATTAGATTCTGAGTCGCGACGGAGAAATATTTCTTCCATAAAGCGAAGAGAATAAAAGTTATGAGAATTTATACTCCGGCATGCATCTAAGCTGACAGCTAGTTTATTGTACATGGTTTTCCTGTATATTTTAACAACTATGTAAAAACTTTATTTAGTTTAAAACACATTGGAAAGTGGTAAATAGAAAAGTCTTGGTATTTTCAACTTCTAAAATTACTTGCCCAAAGGACCACAGACAACCACGGTTTTAGATGTTACTCTTTGATATTTGATAATTGATAATATTCGGTTTGTTTCGACTATTTCCCTTGTCTTAATTTCCACCAATCACAAACGCGCAATTTTGAATTACAAATGGTTTCTAGATGGAAAAACTGTATGATAGCACCTGTCAGCAGTTTTTTCGAGTTGTGGCAAAACTTGACAGCTGTTGTCACCAAAAATCACAATACCTTTGATAACAAGTAATTATGGTCTCCTAGGACACCAGAAAACGACGCTAAACATTTTTTCTGATTTTATTTTCAATAAATTTTGTAGTATTGTTTATAAACAGTACTAGTCAGCTTATGTAGTGAAAATGAGTCGCTTTGGAAGTGATTCTATGGCTAATATTGATCTGGCGATTGAGAAAAGTCAATACTCTTCAATAAAACGGCCCAGGGTTGAGAAAAAAAAATAGCCCATGATAAATGGCTGGCCCAACACGAAATGGTTAAACGTTCATCGAGAATAACAACTGATAGATTATTCTTAACAGTAAACCTATCATGGAACAAAGAACAATCAAGTGTTTGGTACAAAAACACTCCAGTGGGAAAAAACGAACTTTCGAAATGGATTAAAGAAGCAGCAGAGAAGGCAGGATTAAATACAAATGAAATAAAAATAACAAACCACTCTATGCGGCCGACAGCAGCCAGTAACCTGGCTAAAGGGGAGTGGGTGGAATTACTGGCCACAGTTCAGCCCACTCAATTAAGCCTTATCTGCGAATGGATAATGAACATTATTCCAACATCATAAACATCCTTAGAAGTGAGGCCTCAGAACCTTCAGCTAGAAAACAGAAGATCCTGCAGGCACTCATCGAGCTTCTCATTGTACAACTGGACTCATCAACAACATTAATGATTTACCTACACCCAACGTTATCAATGAGTTAACAAACATTTCAAAAAATACCCTGACTGTGTACCAAAATTGCAATTTATATTTTAATTGTACCATAAATAACACTCGGAGTAGTTTCCACAAACACCAAAACACTTTCACTTTAACCGTTTCGCCAACCAAGTTGGCATCATCCGGAGACGATTAAAACTAATCTTAAACTACAACGCAACTACAGATATCACGCTTCAATGATCGGTTGCTAAGCAACGCGTAAAGCCTGCTATACGGTATAGGTCCCTTGTCGCTATTCATACTACTTTTACATTTTACAATTTCTATGCTCTCAAATGCATCCAACTGTCACAATCCAAATTGGTCACATTTCTAACTAATCTTAAATTACTAATATCTATTCTATGATTGTTGTCAAAAGCATGTTGTGCAACACTAGACTTATCTGTTCTTCCATATTTTAGATGAGCCATATGCTCTTTAAATCTGGTGTTAATTGATCGTCTCGTTTGTCCAACATATTTTCTCACTCCCATGTGCCATTATTCTATAGATTATTTTTTAATGTTACAATCATAGCTTGTTGATTTTCTTACATTCCTTATTGATTTAGTATCAGTCGATGCCTGATACTAAATCGCGGCCGTGGTATACACACTATTTTTTGTGCAACCGGTTAGCCCTTTGCAGCGTTGCCAAATTTTATCTTTACCCTTCCATTTCGGGGACTTTAGAACTTATTCAGAACAGCAAAACCTACATGGAAAACCAACATTTCCTTTTGTATGAATTGGTGTGAAGATGCGGGTCATTTTCACTAAATGCAGTGCACTACAGTAGAAATCGTTAAAATCACAAATTAATGGCTGGTTCTGATTTTCTAATATGTTGTTAGGACCACTACCGCTACCAGTACAGACGTGGTACAAAATTTTTCCCAATTTCGGGGACGAAAGTGGACCAAATCTTAAAATTTCATTTTTTTGGAAAAAAAATGCCAATCTTTGGAGGGATGTATCTTGGTAAATATTGTACCTATAGAACTGGTTCTACTCTCAAATTGTAGAAAATTTAATCTACTTTAAAATACGTAATAAAATGTTTTATGAACAAACGCATAGTTTTGAAGATATAGTGAAACTAACGAAAAATGTTGCGAAAATGTTAAGGTTTTTCGAGTGGTTATTATTTCCTTTCTCGAGGAAAAACCTGTATATTTTCCTAGGCTAGAAGAAGATCACAATAATTTTAAAGTTCTTTTGGGTTACTCGATTCATGATTATCATCCAATCCAATAATTTGAAATTTCTTTAAAAAATACTTTATTTTCAAAGTAACTCAAACCAGAAATGATACGTAAACACTGATATAGTGAAAATGTAATTGAGGTCCTGATTAAATCGAGGACACGAAATAAATGTCCTAAAAATTATTATAATTACATCAGAAAAGTATGTGGAGCATCTCACCACACGGTACTTTTATCGAGACCTCCTTCAAGTTTCTTTATTGAAGGAAGTGGTCAGTCGACTAACACTGCCAAGTTTTTCTGTTCTGAATTTTCTTATAGATTGCGGCGCCTCAGCACAAGAGCGTTTATTAAAAAAGTGTCCCTGTAGAGTTTCTCTCCGCAGATCATTTTTATATACGGGTCGAGGGGGAATTCTTAACTTGCTTTGAAGTAATCTATTCCGAGAGGTCAAACGCAAGAGACGAATAAAAAGTGCTTATGGGTTGGTGGTGGTGGGCATAGACGGTTTCAATCAATATTATAAAAATTCACTATCCCATGCATATTTTAACTGTGGATCAGATATTTTATTGGATTGGATTTTATTGGATTTTATTGGATTGGATTATTGGATTGGATTGGATAATAATTATGAATCGAATTACTCGAAAGAACTTTAAAATAGTTATTGCGATCTTATAGTCCAGGAAAATATACACATTTTTTCTCGAGAAAGGAAATAATGACCACTAATTGCGTGCGTAGCACCAATAACCCTTCTAATAAGGACAAAGTGCTTACTTTAAATATCATGGTGACGTCACGCTCTGGGGGCTTAACCCAGATGGAGGCTAATATACTCTCTAAGCTAATTCAACAGGCTTGTCTAGGTCGGTCGAAGCGGCGATGCCAGAATGTGTTCCAGTGCGACGCTCCTCTGCCTATATGTTGTACTGTATTTATAATGTAAACAAATTAGAATGTAAATAAAATAAAGTAGCTTTCTCATTAGTCAATTATCAAATCAAATTGGCCGCAAAAAGTCATTAAGAAGCAAGCAACTAACAACTCTCGTGTCAATTGTAATTTCGCAACCCTGTTAACGATGTTTTGTTTTGGGTTTTAGTATAGGACGCCGCCACGCGCCACACGCCAATAAGAACAACAACACCTCTAGAGGGGTTGGAGTTATTGATATTGCCCGCGCGCTTGCCTAGTTCCTAATCGATTCTCGATCTTTTTTAACGGTTTATTTGTTGCGGTATTATATCATAATGCCCCAAAAGAGTTGTGTTCCCGGTTGTACAGGAAATTACGAAATCAGTAGAAAAGTTCGGGTGTTTCGTTTTCCCAGAGACGAAGAGTATCGCAGAAAATGGCTCTCTGCAATTCCACGTGAAAGTTTTGTGCCGAGTGACAACTCCCGAGTGTGTGAGTGCCACTTTGAAAAGGAAGATTTTATTTACAAAATTTCCCAACGGGATACAAAAACTGGTGAGATCGTTTCAGTTATTTTAGTTTTACCCCGGTTAAAAGAAACTAGTATACCAAGTAAATTTCCGAACTGTCCCAAATACTTGTCAAAAAAAATATCGTATCGAAAAAGCAAAGACGTAAAAATTACAGAATTACATGAAATACATTTTCAGACATACAGACATGTCAAAGCTTAACCATGGTGTGAACTTTATGTCCAATGTACTTAAAAACTTAAAAATAGAGGACGAAAATGTTTCACAAGGAATTGAATTTATTTCTGATCAACTTAAATTGCGAACATTATCAAAAGAACGTTATAGATATTCCACTACCACTATGGTTTTTTGCTCAATTTTATATACAATTAGTCCTCATGCATATAGATATTTACGAAATCGTGGACCTAAAATTTTGCCCCACCCCGAAACAATCAAAGGAGTCTGTAATGGTTTTCTAACTGATCCTCATATTGATGAGAAGAAAACTTTTTTAACATATGCACAAAAAATCTTTAAATATTTAAAAGACCAAGACAAATATGTTAGTTTACTAATGGATGAAATTCACATTGATCCATATTTAGATTATAAAGGTGGTAATGTTGTAGGAGCTGCAATAAATAATAACGATTCGTTAGCGACATCTGCGTATACATTTATGATTACTAGCATTTGTTCAAATTTTAAAGAAGTTGTTCATATTGCTCCTGTGTCTAAAATTAATCACGAATTACTTTTCAGTTTTCTTAAAACAATTAACCATCTAGACTCTAATAATTAGACACATCTAATCTTGACTGTATTTCGAAACAGTTAACAGTTAACCATTTAAATTATTCTTTAGCTGTGTTTTTCATAGACTCCGATAGATTTATGCCGTAATATCTTTGTTTAGTTTGATCTTTTTATTGATCTCCAAAACTTCATTAGAACTATTTCAGACATACCTACCTAAATAACTACATAAAGCCCGTAATAACAGAAGTATCTCGTAGGCCTCCGGACGGTGACGTCACGAGGCAGCACTTTGTCCTTGTATTAGAGGTGTTGTTGGTAGCACTCGAAAAACCGCAAAGTTTTGGTTTTTTTCACTATATCGTCTAAAGTATGCGTTTGTTCATAAAGCATTTTATTACTTATTTTAAAGTAGATCAAATTTGCTACAATTTGAGATCAGAACCAGCTCTATAGGTACAATATTTACTAAGATACAGCCCTTCAAAAATTGACATTTTTTTGCTAAAAATTTTAAGATTTTTCGTCCCGAAAACTGGGAATATTTTACGGGTAAGTCATAGGGGAAGATGTAGCGAATGCAATAGGCCTTAATTTAAGCACAGAACGTGGTCCGTAGGCCTGCAATTTTTTCCAAAAAAGGGAAATCCATATACGAGTATATCCACAAGAGATATACAGGGTGAGTTTTTAGTGTGTATTTGCTCTGTATCGCCTTTGCTATTTATCAGAGTAAAATGTGTGTTATCCCAGGTTGTTGGTATCCTTTTCGACGTATTTTAAAAATATCGATGAATGTACAGGGTGTTTCATATCTCCTGGACAGCAACTAACTTTATTATTTTAACTGAAACACCCTATATATTTTTTAAAATCCTGATAGAGCCCAAAGTTTTGAGTTAAAAACATGTTTCGCACCCTAGGCTAAACCCTCAGGTTTCGGAGATATTTACCAATAGTCTGGATCGGTCCTCTATGAAGTTGTATAATTTTTGAAAATCATTTTAAGATTTTTTATAAGATTTCAATACTATATTTTCTAAAGATATTTCGTGAACCGTTCAACTTTGAGTACCGTCAAACCAATAAAACTCGTAAGCACCATCTATTAATTCCCAGCCGCATTCTTCTGGTCTCTTTTCCGTTGGCGTTTGTGTGCATTGCACCATATTATTATGCTGCTTATATAAATTGTGCGTTTTACTTGTTGTAAAAGCTTTCGACATCCATGCTCCCCTTAAAACATCGCGGATATCTAAACCACCAGCGCCTTGGTTGACCGATAATTTAAAGCTCATGAGCAAGTTAAAAAATAAGGAACATTCTAAATATAAGCGTTTAAAGACGGATGGTGCGTGGAATGAGTATAAGGAGCTGAGAAACCTAGTTAACAATTCAATTAAATAATACAAAAAAGGCTTTTTTACATCACAAATTTAAAACCGATTCAAAATTTGTTTGGAAATTAGTGAGAACCCTAAATATTAATTCCGTCAATCAGTAGTGTGCAGTGTCAATCAAGGTTTTAAAAATTCGGAGCGGAAAACCTTCATCGACTGGACTAATGGCACAACGACCAGTAAAAGAAGATTTTATTTATCCGCGATATCATAAAATGTTTACAAAAGGGCATTACTGACTTCTAAAAATATATGAAACATACGAACTCTTATCAGCCAACGTGATACGCATAGCCTGAATGAAATAAATTGGGCAAAAATTTCCGAGCAATAAAAACAATTACTTTTCCATTTTGTTGGCTTTGTGGGCGTGAGAGCGCGAATAATACGCCAAACTCAGAAATCCAAACAAACGGAGAAATCCCGCACGAGACGACAAAAATAACACTCACCGGCAACGGTTACATTATGCGTCTCTGAGGCCAAACGGAATGCCGGAGCTTCGCTGGATATCTCGCATCTGTAAGCTCCGCCGCTGTGATCTCTAGTCAGGTGCTGAAGCCCCACTTTGCAGTGAGAAAGGCTGCAGTTCGTCCCTCGGTCCGATACTAAATGAACTCCAGCTACCGGAAATGACATCGTGTTTGGCTTTCGGCGAGGCATATACCTAAGAAAGAATATAGATATGTACATTTATTATTGTATCGTGGTCATCAATGAAACTACATTGCTATTTTACCGGTACAAAAATTTTAACTAAATCCATCAATGGCCGATAGAGGGATCTAGTTACACCTCGCCTACATTAAACTGCTTAGTCGGCATAGACCGATTGGGTTGCTTTAGTCCACTCATCCTTTCTTTTATAGTGGACAGTGGACTCAGTGGACTGGAGTTTTAGTTTACCGAGTGTCACAATTCAAGCGGCTGGCGGCAAAGAGTAAAGGATAAACAAACAACTATAAAAAGTGCGATTATTAGAAAAGTTCGGCAAAATATTACAAAACCTATTGATGCGTCACTCCATATTATATCGCGGTTATGCGTATTTATCTTAAGATATTGTTTATTTATAGTTTTCATATAACGTATTAATTTCTTCACTGTGTTACTACTTGTCATAAAGAAAAACTTGTCATAAAGAGAAGTAACCCGTCGAAGGCATCTGAGGACGGGTAGTTGTTTGGTCTCGACACGAGATTCATCAATGTCAGTGGGCGGTTTTCAATAAACGTTTGGGCATGGATAAGTGTTCACGGGCCCGGAATTTGTTGGAAAATTGAACAGATTTACAGCACTAAATTATTTAAATATTTTAGAAAATGTTATGTTGAAAATGTTTTCCTGGGAATTTTATCTTTCAGCAGTTGAACAATTTTTTAATGATACTTCTTATACGATCGAGCAGTCGATAAGCTTTGAGAATTGATCTGTCAATTTGACCTTTCCAAATTGCCATTCAAAATGTCCAACCCTACCAAACGTCCACTGAATTTCCCCACATGGCATGTTCCCTATCTAGAAAAATACAGAATATACGAATTATTCCACGAAATTGCCAGGGAACTGGTTATACAGCAGCCGGTGGATCATGTGACGTTTACAAAACACGTTCTGCAAAACGCCGCAAGAGCTAGAGATGTAACAAGGATAATATTTTTGCAGTCCCCTAGAGTTAACTGTTTGGAAGTTGCAAATGAAATAGCGAAAATCACGAAACAAGTCGTTATTACATCATCAACACTGGGGCATTGTCTAGAAAAAGACAGCATTGACTGCCCGCCTAAAATGATAGCAAATTGCTTGGCACATCTCGTTAGAACGGACAATGCCTATAACGCTGGCTGGATAATAGTAGATTGCATTAAAACTGAAGATGAAGCTAAGGATCTGCTGCAGCTCGGAATCCTTCCAACGCATGTCTTTCATTTGATAGCTCCCTTCCATCCAGATTTAACCCAACTACTGTATTGTAACGTATTGAAGGAATGGCCAGACTATAGAAGGAATGTAACAAAACTGCGAGTTGTGTTTAAAAATGTGCTGAGAGAGGTCCATTTACTAAAGAAGAACGTGACAGAAACCGTGCTCGAGTGTATCGAGCTAATCAAGTTGCGAAAGGCTTCGAGACCGATTAGACCACGAGTGGTTATAATAGGCCCACGAGGATCCGGCAGGAAAACGCAGGCAAAGTTATTAGCTGAGAATTTGAACATTGTCAATATAGACTTTGAGTTCCTCATCTGCCAAGCATGGATGGCGGAAAATGAGCTTGGTGAAAATTTACGAGCCTGCAGAAATGAGGTGTGCTTTCATTCCGAGTTGCTCTCCAGAATTGTTAATAAGAGGATACTGGAGGAGGACTGCTTAAGTAGGGGATGGGTTCTAACAGGATATCCCTACACGGACAAAGACTTTAAATTCCTAGATAGCCTTGACACGCCCCCCAACCGGGTAATATTTCTAGAGATCGACTTAACTGTATGCAAAGAAAGATTGCGCTACAGAAGAATTAACGTTTATACTGGCTCCATGACAAATATCAAAGACGAGCCATCCGCAGAATATGAAAAACAATTAATGATCCATCCCAAAGACACCGACGAGATGATCGACGCTGAACTAAACTACTATTGCCAAAATTACGGGCCCTTGCGGAAATACTGCGGCGAATCTGGCAGCGTCGTGAATGCCGATCAGAATGAGCGATGGGTTTACGAGTGCATTGCAGGAATTCTCTTTAGAGCTCCGCCACCCGTTGCTCCGAGGAAAGCATTGGCTGACGTTGATTCGTCAAGTTCATCTACTGGTTCATATGATTGCGATTGTATTTCGCTTCCTCCGAAAGTTGTGGATTGTTATGTAACACAAGTGTAAAGTGTAAACGTAGAAAAATTTAATTATTAAAACCCCTTTATCTTTTAACTACGCTCAGTTCCAAAAAAAGTTTTTGATTTACTTTTTTGGTTGCCTCAAAAAAAAATTAAGAGGTGAAAATTTTTTCAAAGCCTCCTAGGTGGTAGTGGAAAACCTCGAATCATGTTTATATCTTAGTTTTTAACTCACCCAGTATTTAATAGCTTTACAACTTTTGTATTATACTTTTTGTCATTTTAGGTCACCATGACAGATTAAAATGGAAAAACCCGTTTTTGGTCAACTTTGGGTCCAATTTACTATGGGACCTTAGAGGTGCCAGTTGTTTGTATTTTGGTTTATTGAATTCTACGGAAAATTTCAGATTTTTTACATATTTTTGTTTACAGTATCTCCACTTAGGGGTCCAAATCCTTTGTTAGACTGCACTAGTATACATCTCTAATTGAATTCGACCAGAAGTTTGAATTTAGGTTTATTTGTAATTGTGGTGTCGCTTTAGGCGTATTCAATTGCAAGTGAACACGTTAGTTAAATTATTACTAAATTGTTTATTGTAATTTTTACCGGCCCCACTTAAAATTTTTGATAAAGTTTTTAGATGTCATTCCGAATCCAATAAGCTCTTAATCATAATTTTGGATACAGGCTAAGAAAAATTCACCAAAATGACACTTGTTGACTAGACTAGATAGTAACAATAATTATACTAGTAATATAATCTAATAATATGAATATCCATCTGCTAAATATGGCCAAGTCGCGGTAACAAGTTTTCCTCTTGACTACAATCCATTCGCTCTTTAACGATTGCCATAAATAACAGGACATCGGGAAATATTAAAGAGAGTTTACGAACCTGAAATATGAGCTAAATATACTAACCTGAAGAACTCTTGATCATCCTTATACCACTTTACAGCGTATAATTCCTCAATACCCATGTCGAAGTGGCAGTCGAGCTCCATATCTTCGCGTATGTCTGCCACAATCGGGGCGTTCATACTTGTCAGTCGCAGACCTCTGGTATGTCCTGCTGAAATATAAAGCACGCGTCATTCTGATTATATTTTACTCGTAGGTAACAATTATCTATCTAGCAGACATGGAATTTCTATATATTTTAAACGATAGATAAGCTAGACACTGATTTTGTTTTATTACATCTGAAAATAATAATTTTCAAAATGATAATATAATATTTCAGATAATATATGGTCATAAATTAATCTTCACGCATATTAATTATACATTTTATAATGCTTATAATGAACAAGATCGTCCGTGCTATTTGTCGACCAAGTTTCATCACCTCCAAATAGGACACATACAAAACAAAACATATTTGGTTAGGCAATAAGGGATATTTTTGTTTGATAGTTTTACAGAAAATATTTTTCACCCTAGATTACCAATAAGCAGGTAATATTCTAAACGACAGAACGAGACAATGTACAGTTAAATAAATACGTGTTAAATAAATTAGTGAAGTTTAGTAAACAGTTTGAACATGTTTTTTGTTTCCTGATTTATTGTGAAGAGTTAATCCAAATACATCCTTCTAGTACCACCTGTGCACTTCCTACTTGTTTAGTATAGATATAGGGCTACTCGAAATTTGCAGTAGCAATACTATCGACTTAACAATAAGCAAAGTCTATGCAAATTCAGGATACTGCAATAACTGGCGTACAAAATTAACGCAACACAACAAATTTTACCCAACTTTGTAATACATTTTTTGAACCGGTTGCCTAATTTAGATCATACTTTTTTAACTTGTAGGAAATTTTGTAGTGAATTCGCTGAACTTTTTAAATTTGTTGTAAAAAATTACATACAAACAGGCTGTATCAATGACGATAGTTTTCTTCTCAAACATTGAAACACTCTATGGGAAATATCAGACACAAATACTGTAAACCATTATTGATTATTGCATATATTGCATGCTTTCTTAACATTTCCTTTTTTTATTCGCTTTGATATCTCCATTTTTAATGAAAATATAGAGATTTTAAAATAATCATGTTTTCAAGTTTATCAAAGCTTTGGCCTCAGGTAAAAAATTTGGTAGAAAATTAAAAGTAGGCTTAGAGTAAAGACAATGAAAATTAATAAGTTGTCAAAACGTTGATATACAGAATTTATGTTTTGAATATGAAACAAGGTAGAAGAAATCTTAACCATGATGATTGTGTTAAAGCAGTGACATTAATAAATGAAGGCTTGAGTATGCGGGTAGTAGCTGATAATAATAATAATAATAATAATGTTTATTTGCATAAATAGTAGATTATAAAATATGAACAATGTATATATGTATATAAATGTTAGACAGTATTATTAACTAGCTAAATCTGAAAACAAACAATTTAAATTCATAATAATACGCAACAATAATAAAGTATACTAAATATTTATAAACACATAAAATTACAAATAAACAAATATACTCAATAAGTGACTTAACACTTGTTTTGAGATAAGATAAAATAACTAAGATAAAATAGAACTAGGATAAATAATATAATATGATACCACTAGTATGAATTACAATATAGAGTCACGAGTATTTACAATTTACGAGTGGTTACGAGTAGTACGAGTATGTACGAGTAGTAGTACAAAAATCTCAACGTTTCAGTTATAAAGATTATAAGGTAGGTAAGTTATTTCAGAAATATGATTCTTGACTGTTGAAATATATAATGTTTAAGTTTTTTTTTGTATGATGTAATATTAACTGTATTTTTAATTTCGACAGGAACTGGGTTATAGATTTTAGGAGCTAGATATTCATAGGATCGTTGTCCAATAGATGTTAACATCAAAGGTATAGTATGGAGGTGTCTTTGTCTAGTATTGTAGGTATGACCCGGCAATGATGTGTTATTTTTTACCCGGTGATACTTTATGTTGAGATTGTAATAGTACAATTGTCTAATATCAAAAACTTGTACCTCTTTATATAATAGATTACTAGGGTGTGTTAAGTCTTTATGCAGTAATATTCTCAGGAATCTTTTCTGAATAATTTCCAGAGGACGTAAATGAGTTTTAAGTGCACTGCCCCACGCTAATATACTATAGCGCAAATAGCTTTCCACCAAGGCAAAATAAAGTATTCTTAATTGTTGTATGTTAAAGATATTTCGTAAGTATTTAAATCTATAGAGTATCGTCTGTAGTTTCCTTATAGTATATTTTACATGTTTATCACATCGTAAGTGCCTGTCAATGACAACTCCTAAATATTTAATTTCTGTTGAGGGCATGATGATATGTTCTTTCTTATGAATTTCAATTTTTATTCGTGAAAATGGAGGAAGACCAGAAGCGTAGCAGCTAAATGGTAAGTAGTTAGTTTTTTCGAAATTTATTGTTAGTAGCTTGTGATCGAACCAGTTTTTAATATCCGTTAAGTCCTTTTCAACATTTATTTTTAATTCTTCCCATGAGTTGCCTTTGAAAAATATTGCAGTGTCATCCGCGAATCGTATAATGTCTGCTCTACACAAGGATAGAGAAAATAGATCATTTATATAGATAGAGAACAAAACCGGACCCAACACTGTGCCTTGTGGCACTCCATATTCTACAGGTAGTGTATCACCTATTACATTATTTACTTTCACGCTCTGATGTCTGTTGGTTAGGTAACTTGGAAACAGTTTTAAACTATTCCGTCTGATACCAATGTCATCAAGTGATTGTAAAAGTAAGGAATGACTAACTGTATCAAACGCTTTTGATAAGTCAATAAACGTACAGAGACAGGGTTTTGATTGATTTAGTGCAGAGTGGATTTTTGTTGTTGAAGCTACTATTGCATCTTCAGTCGACACATTCTCTTTAAATCCAAATTGGTTTTCAGAAATTATGTTATATCTTGTAATATAAGCATTTAGTCTCTTTTTTATAATTTTTTCAAAAACTTGGTTACATTTGTTATAAGAGATATGGGTCGATAGTTACTGCCGTCCTCTTTATCTCCTTTTTTATAGATAGGGACAATAATGGATTCCTTAAAAGTTGTTGGCCAGTGACCAACATGTTTGATTTCATTAGCATCTGTAGGAACTAAGACAAAAGAATTTGGCCTAATATTTCTTCTTATTATGAAATTGGGGTTTTTGGAAATTTTATTAGCTGATGTTATGCCCATGCTTGAAAATAATTTGTTAAATTCATTTGAAATTTCTTTGGCACAATTTAATGTGCTTCCATCTTCACTTTTTAAGCGTGAAATATTACGGGATTTATTTTTGTTGTTAGTAATTTCTTGTACTATATTCCACAGTTTTTTGTGTTTAGTTGATTTTCATTTATTTTATTTTTATAGTAATCATATTTTCTTTTTTTTATTAAGGAGGTTAATTTATTTTTATAATTTATATATTGTGTTCTTAGTTCTATATTATTGGGATTTCTCTTTACTGTTGTGAATATATCATTCTTTTTGTTAATAGAAGTTACTAAAGCATTAGTTATCCATGTTGATTTCTTTGTATATTTTCTTTTATTTTTAATGACTGTAGTACATACATACATTGTCAATACTTTCCATTGTTGTATTAATAAATGTATTTGTTGCAATGTCAATGTCTGGTTCATTATAAACTGGTTCCCAAGAGATTTCTTGAAAACGTTTCTGCAAGTTTGTATAGTTAATAGCTGGCTAATTTTCTGGCTCTTTAATTTTTTGTAAAACTATTTGTAATATTATAGGATAGTGATCATTGATATCTGTTTCTATTATCAATGGTAAGGTAAAATCTATGTTACTTATTTCTTTACATTTAATAAATATATGATCTAGAGATTTGGTATTTTCTTGTATTCTGGTGAAGTTATAGGTTGTAGATATAGGTATAGCCAAACTCATTGAGGATGTTTAAGTACTCAATTGCATAGTCGAAATCCTGAAGAATATCAATATTTAGGTCACTCACAAACAAATTATAGTTTTCATCATTTTTATTCTCGACTTGCAAGTAATTTTGCAGGTGATTGTTGAATACATTGGGATCTAACGATGGAGATCTGTAGAGAGCTGTTATGATAATGTTATTGTCTCCTTTTATCTGCATTTTAATTCTGAGCTTTAGTTTCACCTATAGGAATAACACGGCATGTATATTGTAGATTCGATTTAATATATGCAACAACACCATCGTTCTGATTTATATCTCCCTGATTGTATATCATATCATATTCATCTAGGTTATATAAAGTTGTATCTTTTATGTTCCATGTTTCTGTTAAAATAATACAGTCAAATTTTGTACCTATGCTCTTTAGAAATATTTTGAACTCATCGAGATTTTTATTTATGCTTCGTATGTTATTATGTATTATTTTAAAGTTTTCTATGTTGTTGTTTATATTTAAGATTTCTTTACATTCTTTGTGATTTTGTAAATAGACTAGTGATAGACTAGGAGTTTCTGTTTCAACCATATCAAGAGTCGTACAGCGGTTTCGAGAAACACAGAGTTACGACAGGCGGCGAGGACAAGGAAGACCTCGTGTTACGACAGCGATTCAAGATCGTTTTATTAGAGTTCGCGCTCTGTGAGAACGATTTGTTACCAGCACAAACCTTCAGGCACAGCCGTCCATTATGTTGAAGTTAGTACTAAGACAGTAATAAGAACACTCAAAGAAAGTAATCTTCATATACGAATTCCAGCTACAGGACCCACTCTTAATGCAGAGCACAGAAGAGCTACAGGACCCACTCTTAATGCAGAGCACAGAAGAGCTAGGTTACAATTTGCTAGGGAGCATTTAGGGTGGATTATTGAAAACTGGGGAAGAGTGCTATTTACTGAGGAATTTAGGTTTTGTCTCTACAGTTCTGATCATCGACAAAGAGTTATAAGAAGGCCAAATGAGCGTCACGCACAATGTAACATACGTCAAACCACTCTCCTCAATGGAGATTCCGTGATGGCGTGGGGAGGAATTTCATTAAATGCACGTACAGAATTGTTACCAGTACATGAAGGTGCACTAAATAGCGAAAGGTACATTAGAGAGATTTTATCAGAACATGTTGTCCCATTCGCACCTTACATCGGTCACTTGTACTTAATAAAAATGTATCCAGCGTTACTTCCTTATAATTAATTTAAACGATTCCTTGGACCCTCTGCCTTACAAGTCGTCCATGGAAACACGAATAGACGTATCAGACAAAATTTCGAAAATCGAGATACGTCGGCTGCAAGTACCTCTTGGTACGTTCTATAACCCGACGGAACGTAACATTTCTCCTCCGCTTCTTAGGCCTAGAACTTTGTTAGAACAGGTTCGATTCCACTCAAAGTAGTATCATTTGAAACCATAGTTTTAAGCTTTCAATCAGTACATTGAGTTTTAGTTAGAATGCTCTAGGAGTGGATACATTTTCTCACAAAACTCACTATTTTAAATAACATGTTTATATAATACGCAGTTTAACTAAACACCATGTATCATATAATAACATATCTACTTCTCATTCTAGCAGCAATGGTTAGCTTAGAACGCAGAGACTTGTGCAGGAGAGGGGACGGCATATTATTATTTGTTGGTCAGCATGTGGGCCAGGATCGAGTTAAACCTACCACCATTCCCATTCAGGCAAGAATGAGGGAGACCCTGGGGAATTGAACCAACTGCTGCTAGGTGACCTATCCGCAGAGCTAACACGCTAAACCGCTCGACCACTGTCCCCGTATATTAGTGAATATTTTTTTAAGTATTTTTGCTTTCCTACCAGCTTCAGTGTCACCTTGCAACAATAATATAACTTGTATGTCTATTATATTCTATTGCAGGCATATCTATCACCTGTAGCGTCTGGATTATGCCAGCATATTTTCTCACGATGGTATTAATCCAGGATGATTATTAATATCTGCTCTCACGATTTACGGGGCCAATTATATTTTTAATGCGTTCATTTGCATAATAGCGTGATCATTTCGTTTCAATTAAAAATACAATTATGGATGTAGCCTGGTAATGTAGATTAACATCTAGACGTATTAAAAACGTGCGCTGACTGTCAAAGCCCATAATCTGTTCTGGAGCAAAATAGCGGTGATACATTAGCAAGAGCAAGGCTACTCGCATCTAAACAAATTAAACATTCCCTCGTTCAAATTGCTCTTACAAGCGTCATTAAGCTCGCAGATATACAACCGATGGCATACGACTAGAATCATTGATTTCTCTCTCGCGGGAACTTAAACTGTTTCGGAACAATCTACAAAGTTACCCTAAACCCTAAACCATTACTTACTTAGTTCAAGTAATATTAACTAAATAAAATTTAAATTATCGTTTTGTAACCGGAGCATTCGCCATTTTATAGAATACCAACCGTCATTTCTGATAGTTCAAGAGCTGATGACCCTGTTTCATGAATAGAATAGAATAGAATAGAATAGAATAGAATAGAATAGAAAAAAATTATTTACAGTAACATAAAAACACAAGTATAACAAAAGAATGTATATATAAAAGTATTCCGCTGTAAAATAAACTTATGTACTTCATAATACCGCAAAAGCACTGTCCGTGAAATTTGAACAAACAAATATAAGCATTATAAGGCATATAAAAATACAATAGACATATAAATGAACACTGATTTAAATAATATATTGTAAAATACATACAAAAGTACATTCTGAATAAAAGGTCTTATCAAAATATAATACACAATGACATAATACACAATAGTGATCGACCGATATAAAAATTTTGGCCGATACCGATAATCGGCCGATACCGATATTTTAAAGGCCGATACCGATATATATCGGCATATCGGCCGTGGTCGTTGATATTTGGATTATTATGTTCATTCATTACAATTAGTAATACTAGAATCTTTGAACTCACAGCCAGCTGTTGTTGATGTTATTGGTAAATGTAAGAGGATTGTATCACATTTCAATCATTCACAAGTTGCTTGTAATAAATTAAGAAAAGTACAAGAAGAACTAAATATGGCCCCAAAGAAATTGATTTAAGATATCCAAACATGGTGGAATTCGACGTATTACATGTTGTTTCGCCTGTTTGAACAAAAAAAAAAGTTGTTAATCTATATGCTATTGAACATTCTGACCTCACAGATCTCACCTTTCATCAATGGGAGCGTCTGCAAAATATTTTGAATTTATTACAACCATTCGAAAAAGTAACAAAAAAGGCTAGTCGAACTGATAGCTGCATATCAGAAATGATTCCGTTTGTTTCTACACTTTTAGCATATTTAAGTAAATAGGATGAACATTTTTCTGGTGTAGATACTATGAAAAATGAATTAAGAAACAATCTAGGAAAAACGTTTTCACAATAATATGTTAACTTAATAATATGATAACTTTTATGACATTTCTCGATCCCCATTTTAAAACACATTTCTTAACAAAAAAAAAGTATGTGTAAGTATAGTATATATATTTGAATTTAAAGGCACTGCAAAAGGAAAATGAAAAATGATGTGCTGTGCGCATGATTGTGTAAGTAGCGATGCCAAATTTGCCATAAATTGTCAAATGTCATAAATTAGAACCTCATATCTCGAAACGATAATAATAAAGTGTTCAGATTATACAATTTGTTCGAAAGCAAGTTGTCTTTAATTGAAGTCTCTCAGAATACTAGGTTTTGCGAGTTATGCAGTTTTGGTTCAACCTTGATGCAACCCTGTATATTGAAACTTTGCCTGGAGTCGATTATCTTTATCGTGCTTTATTAACTGCAGTTTTAGCTTCAACATGAGGCCTGGATTTTGAGAGTCGGTTCACGAGTAAAAACGTTATCAATGCAAGGCCAAAAATGGATGTTTTTACGGTCACTGTGTAAATAAGGCAAATCAACGAAAATCGCAAAAATCGTTTCGAGATATGAGGTTCTAATTTATGAATTTCATGTTGAAATCCAGAAAAAAAAATTTTTTGTTGAAATGGGACGATGCCGAAATTTCAAAAATTTAGCACTGTTTTATTTTCCGCCCCGTAGAAACTTTATATGAAACATATATCCTTGGTACAAACAAGGACCGGCAGACAAAACATTGTACTAGCTAACACTTCAAACAGAAACTAAATAGGCGGCGGCAATCCAGATTTATTCTGTTCCAAAATCAGAGCAAATTTGGCCGTGTAACGTTTATTTTGTTGATCAGTTTAGATAGGTAGTATCTAATATTATATCGTGTTCCGTGAGAATTTGCTGTTAAAATTATTGCACCTCACTAAACAAATCCTACGACTTATTTTTATGCAGAAACATTTATTTTTTGACATTTAACATAACATTTCAAGAGAATAACATTCATTGTCTTTTTTTTATCGGCCATATCGGTTATCCCTATCGGCCGATGCCGATAATCGGCGTTGCTGCCGATATTGCCGATATACCGATATAAATATCGGTATCGGTCGGTCACTAATACACAATGACAATGAGTGTTAAAAATATAAAATATATAGGTATAGTAGGCATTGAGCTCCTTAAAAAACAAAAAAAAATAATAACATTGTGAAAATCAGTAAGTAAGGAACGTTCAGGTAAGTAGGTAGGTAATAGTAATATTTTTACATCAAATTTATATTGTTATAATATACATGAGGGCAAATAAGGTCCTAAGTTAACTCAAATTAACATTTAAAACATGTCTGGGCTTGTTTAATATATATTGTTTACTTTTTGTTTTAAATCTGTTAATAGTATGTATGTCTGTTAGTATTTTAGGGAGAAAATTATAGGCCCGTATACTTAAATATGTGAAGCACCGTTGACCAAATGTAGTTCTTGTTTTTTTGTTTCTTAATTTATTGTTAGTTCTACTTATAGTGATCACTATGGAACTGTTAGCTGAATTTGTTTGCCACTGATACAGTATGCAATCAAAGCAATGTAAGGACCGAATGAATAAGAACAACCTATCTGATGGATATGTTCTATCTTTAAGTATCAAGTGCTATTTTGAGTAGTCTTTTTTGGAGTACATTTAGTGGGTTAAGATACGAGTCTAGTACACCACCCCATCCTAAGATACCGTACCTTAGATGCGATTCAACAAGTGAGTGGTATAGTATTTTAAGCTGTTTTCATTGTAAAATGTTTTTTAAATATTTAAATCGGTATATTAATTTCCTTATCTTTTTTTGGACATAATTTATGAAGTGTTTGATACATGTAGAAATTTTACACAATAGTATCTATAGGTAAGATATGTAGGAAATAGAGCGTGCATTAGGGTTTTTTTTCGATCCCATTGGCTAATGATTTAACATTGGACCTAAAATAATTTCTCACAAAGTTTTAGCTTCCTAGATCAAACGCTGTGAACGGCGCAAGCTGAATTTGTCTCCCATTTTATTAACATGGGAATATCGACGTTTTTACTCAAACATGAATAGCTAGTACAATTTTTTTGACTGATGAAAAAAAGGGGAGAGTGGGAGACAAAAACTTTATTTAATTGTTATGATATTTAGTTACTTAATCTAAATACATTGATTTCCTGTAATGTTTTGAAACTGACTTTTCTAGTTTCTCTCTTGTTCCTTTATCTTGAAATTCTCTGAATTTATTTAAAATTAATTACTGAGCATTAGCGACTACAACGAATGCATAATAAAATCATACTATAGCCTCATGTTTTCTGAACATTTTGTCTTGTGAATTTCTCTGATATCTGCAATATCAAAGAAAATACAGTTTTATACCAGAACATGTTTTTCTTCAATGAATCACAATTTTACTGGATACTTATTTGGTTTAACACTGGACTATTGAGGCTAAACTGGACCATTAAGGACTGGGAACACGTTCTATTTACAGATGAATCTAGGTTTTGTCTATATAGCTCCGATAGACGTCTAAGAGTTATCCGTCGGCCAGGTGAGCGTTATGCACAATGCAACATACGTGAGACAACCTTTTTTAATGGAGGCTGTGATGTTTTGGGCTGGAGCTTCATTCACAACACGGACGGATATCGTACCTTTACATGGAGGTTCCTTAAATAGCAAAAGATATATCGATGACGTTTTGTTATTGTTATGAGCACGTTGTCCCTTTCGCTCCGTACATTGGGAATATTTTTTACTAATGCACGATAACGCAAGACATCATGTAGCGCACATCGTCAATGAATATTTACATGAAATAAATATTCGAACTGTAAATTGGCCACCGCACAGTCCCGATATGAATCCTATTCAGCACTTATGGGATATTGTTGGTAGAGCACTGAGACAGCATCAACCCCCTCTTGCTAACCTGCAAGAGGTCTAAATAATAGCCACCGATATTTGGAACGGACTTGACCAAAATCAAATATCCAATTTAATATCGAGTATGCCTCGGCGATGTGAAGCAGTTATTAGAAGTAGAGGTGGAAACACCAGCTACTAATGTACTTTTTGCTATGTATTGTTAATTATTGTCAGTGTTATTCTTAGTGTTGTTTAATGTTGTTGTTTAATATTGTCAAAATGTAATTTTAATTAAAAGAAACATGTTCTGTGTATTTTCTTTGATATTGCAGATATCAGAGAAATTTAAAAAACATAATGTTCAGAAAACATGACGCTACAGTATGCATCCGTTGTTTTTGCTTATGCTTCTACAGGGTGTCTCAAATTTAACGTAAAAAACTATTCTCATTATTGCAACCTGTATTACCCTGAAACTGAAATCTGAATCAAAAATTCTATCACAGTGCAATTACCAAAGAAAAACGCTACTGTTAAAAACAAAATGATCGAAATCGATGTATGAGTTCGCGAGAAAATCAACTTTGAAATTTGCATAATTTTTGGTTGTGTGTTATTTTTGCCGTTAAGTATATATTGTAATACTAAGACAATGTGTTTTACGGCTCACTAAATATTAATTTCAAATATCTGACTGTAGTCTCAGAAAGAGTTTTTAAAGATCATTATAGCTAAGATAACTCAAAATCTAGCACAGGGATATATACAACATTCAAAATCATTGAATATAATACGCAGAGCATTGTTATTAAAACAACGCAATTTATCGTCAAATTTTAGTGCAATTGACAAATAGAAACAAGCATAAAACAACCATTCGGAATGGGTGTAATTAATATCAGAGAGCGTGTTTTAATCGACAAACTACGCTCGTAAAATGGTAGAGTACCAATTCGCTTATGATCAATATTTGTGCCACTATCAGCGGATAAAGTTGGAGTAGGTATGTTTACAGATGCAATCAGTTAATTTAATTGACTCAACTGGATATATATACTAATGACATGATACTCTAGGAGTTATGAATGCATTATTAACAAAGTTCTCGTTATAACTTCTCAACTAGCCTGACCCGTAGGGATGTCGTCTAAATTAATCAACGACTAATTTGCAAGCCACGAGAAAAGTGATATTTCCTAAACAATTAATGTACTTGAACCTTCTAGACTATCCTTATATAATGACGTAATGCATTGTCTTATATTACGATTAAAATCTTAGATAGCTCAGCCTCCCCTAATGAGCCGCCACTGACAATAATTATGTAATTTCAAAAGTTCTGTTCTTTCAATACAAGCTGTCAGACTGTCAACTGACAGACGTACAGACGATAAAAACTGCACTGTACGCGTATAAAAAACAGTTTCCAACCATCAGAAACTACTGCAAGAACATATATAGTCTACGCACAAGAGAGAAATATGCGATATTCGACAATGGACTGACGATCTGGATACCGCAAGCGATATTCGACCTCAGTCAGCATCGTGCGCGCGCTCGAGTAAAAATTCGTAAAAAAATTGCAAATTATCCAAATCAAAAAGTGATATGTCCTACAGACACGGGAAGCTCTGTTCTACAATGTTATTAAAGGGTATTTTTTAATTGCATCACATATAAAAATGTTACAGCAGGTTAGATGTAGAGCATGCGTAAAATGTTTAGACACTTTTCACTAGAGCGTTTTAAGTATTAAGGTTTCCCATTTAACAACGTGTGTGATGGGATATTCAATAATTTTTTTAAAAAGTTTTCAATGATCGGAGGTAAATGGTACTTATGTGTAACTATTCAGTTGTTTTTTTAGATCCAAATATCCAAAAATCATTTTTAGGGTAATTTTCACATTTCATCCCCTACAGCCGCCACCCCGTACATGACTTCTTTTTACACTTTCGGATTTTTCATAGTTCTAATGGTGGGGAATCATCTAAAATTGGTTTTAGCTTTTAATCTCAAAGGAAAGGATTCGAGGACTATAATACTATAATGCAGTCGCTTTAAAAAATATAGTGCAAAATATTTAAGGGTGTTATATTGGTTGCTAGGCTTGCTATCATGCTTGAAAATGAAGGAATATTTTCGGTTTTTTTATACTATTTACTGTATTCTACATCCTCATTTAGATGCTTATAAATTAAATTAATTTCAGTTTTTAAAGAAACGCTGGACCATGGCGATTTTCAAAACGAGAGCGTAGTAGTTTAATTTTATTGCTGAAATTAAGAAATTTTAAAAAAATACGAATTTATTTACGTGCAACATAATTGACAATGGGAAGTTGTGTGGTGGAGTACGGTATATTTTATAGCTGGTTTCCTGCCAGATACTGATGATTGATGCGGTGATTGTACCCAAATTCATTTTCCCATTGCGCATAAGGGAGACATATTGCAATACTCACGATACATTATTAAGTATATTACAACGTATTGGAGAACGCGTGCGGAATCAAAGCGTATCGAACTAAGCGAAATATGGCCAGACATAATAATTATAATTTCAAAGCCAGTGTTGGATGGCTTGATAAATTTAGAAACAAGCACGGAATTCGACAACTGTCAATTAAAGGATAGAGAACGGTGTAGAGAAAAAATATGGGAAGTTGCTGTCCCGATGAGCCGCATTTATGAAGATGTAACGAGACAAGAAGTTATTTAATGGGCCTTCGATATTTAGGAGCTTGTTCAAAATGAATCAAGCTCCGACGAAGAAGATACTACGACGTGTCTAGAAGTTGTCTAGGAATTGCTGTTATTCGTCGACTCCTAGACAATCCAAAGGATAAAATGGTTCCAAATGAAAGGTCGGGGATTTACGAAATTAGTTGTAATGATCGTGATCGAAAATATGTTGGACAAACGAGACGATCAATTAAGACTAATTAATATCCGAAGGTTAAAAGACCGTCATTTACAAAACCACATTCACTTTTTGATATATTATAATTAAATTGAGTTCTGAGCACCGCATTCCATTAGTTTGCATATCAAACGAAAGCACTATAGTAGGTATTTAAATTGTTATTTGAAAATAAAGAGCTTTTGTTGAAATTTTTCTTCGTGGGAATGTTGAAATTAGAAGTTCGAAGTTAGATATATGACTATCATTAGTAGTTTCTTAACGACTACATTCCCAACTCAGCCTTGAGCCAAACCCCGAAATTGAAAGGTGTTGGAGTTAGTACAGTTTTTGGAGAGCTCATATTATATCATATTTCTATACATATTAACACGTTGACGGACACCCATTTTAGTAATTGTCTTAAATTTGGGCATTAGATGGTACGAAAAAGTAATATTTCACTTGTTGGATATTGCCATGTAGAATTCTTTCCATATTTATAAATATAATTTAGACAAATAACAGACATTTTCAATATTTTTATTGAAAATGGCCAATAAAAACCAGAGAAAAGGCAACTAGGCGAGGCGGCCATGACCCACATTATGGAATATATTCCTATGCAGTTATATTCCTAGACAGTTCGAAGAGAAAAGGCATATATTATAAAAGACCTAGACAATGTTCTATCGAGAAAAAAAGAAAAGAAACACCATGGCAATGCAAGAAGTGTATTGGTAATCCTCCATTATGTGTTTTGACGTGTTTTGACACATGGCATGCCTAATAATTAGTCTTTTTTTCTCATCTTATGCTATTATTATTATTAGAATTATATCTTTGCAGTTTATGGTCAGTAATAATAAACTATATCCGAGACTATATCCGTATAAAATCGCTATTTTATTTTAGAAAATATGCAGGCGGCATTTGACGTCAGTTTGATGGGACATGACGTCATATGACGTCGCTAGTTTTTTACACGATAAAAAATTATCGTATCCAAGAAGTTCTTATGTACAAATTTGACCTTCCTATCTTAAGAGTTAACTAAGATATCAATGCGTCTTTTTGAAGTGACACCCATATTTTTTGTGCATAACTCTGCAATAATAGCCCTCTGCCCTCTGGCGGCATATGCCGCAATTGTCCATCAACGTGTTAATGTTAGAAAATTGAAAATTAACAGTATCGTAAATATTTATTTACGGCAAGAACGGTACTATTGTCCGGATTCTCAGTTTACTCTGTCTAATAGACAATTTCCAATTATAATTTATAGGACGCGATAAATTAATGAAATCGTTTCGGTCCAGCTCTATTAGCCCCCAATGTGATAGACTCTGTTTTTTTGCACAGGCTTTTCATGTCCGGGAGTTTGGTCGCGTTTAATAGATTACTTATAGTTAGACATCTGGTCACCTAGATAACAGAAGGACATATAGCTTTTACTACAAAAAATATAAAGTACATAATAAATTACATAATAAATCCATAATAAATACATAATGCATCGTCTCTTTCAAATAATACGGAATAACTTATTTTCTTTTCAGTTCTTAGACACTGCAGGGTTTTCGAAAAAGGTTTTTTTGCATTTGGTTGAAAAAAACAGTTTTATAATTTGTGAAAAAAACAGACATAATTTGCCATTTCGATAGGAAATTTGATTCTCTACAAAAAATCTTATATATGTGTATTTTATTATACTAAAAATGCAGAGTTTTTGAATTACAGTTAAAAGAATTAAAAGTGAACAATATCCTCGAAAATCCAAGCCTAAATTTAATAGCACTGTCGATTTATCATTTTTGCAAACTCGGAGTAGTTTCCACAAACACCAAAACACTTACTAGATTAAAACTAATCTTAAACTACAAAATCTACCATATTTATACTATTTTCATGGTGACGTCACTAATGATATCAGCGTGAAATTTACGCGTGACTAATCACGCTTCAATGATCGGTTGCTAAGCAACGCGTAAAGCGGGCTATACGGTATAGGTCGCTTGTCGCTATTCATACTACTTTTACATTTTACAATTTCTATGCTCTCAAATGCATCCAACTGTCTATTATTGGTCACATTTCTAACTAATCTTAAATTACTAATATCTATTCTATGATTGTTGTCAAAAGCATGTTGTGCAACACTAGACTTATCTGTTCTTCCATAATTTAGATGAGCCATATGCTCTTTAAATCTGGTGTTAACTGATCGTCTCGTTTGTCCAACATATTTTCGATCACAATCATTACAACTAATTTCGTAAATCCCAGACCTTTCATTTGGAACAATTTTATCCTTTGGATTGTCTAAAAGTTGTTGTAATTTATTACTCGACGAATGAATCGCTGTTATACCCACGTTTTTGAAGACCTTACTCAAACCACGAGTAAACCGGGGTTCGTACGGGATTGATACATATTTTGGAGTCTCTATATCCTTTTGAAAGGTCGTAGAATTACGAAGTGTGTCCTTAAATTTACGCTTCCTAATTAGTTTTTCAACGATATCTCTAGGATAACCATTAGTCGCAGCTATATGTTTAATTAATACTTTTTCTTTTTCAAACCTCTCATTACTGAGAGAGAAACTTGGACAAGAACGATGGACAAGAAAATTAAAACTTGCCATTTTATGTTGATAGCAGTGGTGAGAGTCATTAGGGATATATCTGATCGTACTCACTGATCGTTCATTTTGAGATACGTATGTAAAATTTTAAATTCATATGTTATATTCCAACGAATATAAAATTCCACCAATGTATCACCAATTTTATAGGAGTCTAAAATGCAAAAAAGCCAGTGAAGGTGGAGAATCAGAAGATGAAGAGTTTAATGATAATTAAATACCTACGTTTAAAAGAAGTGTGTTTTGTGTTATGCTATTTCTTACTTGGTACCTAAATGCCTTTTTTATTCTTTTAACCTTGTAAAATAGTTTAGAACTTGTGTACAGTGTGAACTATATGTACAGTAAACGGAGTATGCTTGAAATACAAGCATATGATATTTACAAGAAGCTTACTTTTAAGTTAAATTATTTAGATTATGAACAATGGTGCGAATTTCAGAGGAACATGTTTTTATCAATCAACGTGAAATTTATCAAACAAATGTCTTCACAAAATAAAAAATTTAAAAAATTGACTACTAATGTACCAAAAAATGTTCCTCGGAAGGTCGTTAACATTGTGGAAAATCACTCGTCACACTCTTTTGATAAAGAAGAACTTGACCTTCTAAACAAGGGTTTAAACTTTCCTGTAGCCCCTTCTGATGAGATTTTGGATGATGTCGTGGCAGGGATTGAAAGTTCAATTCAATATCTGCCTGATTCATTCAAGGGTCTCGTCAGAGGGGCTTGCAGGAACCAAATTTCTAAAAATATAATGAATAACGTAGACAATAGAAAGTCATGCTCAAAGAATCCTAGACTATCAAAAGATTGCGTGAAAAAGACGTTTTTATTTAAAAGCAGATAAAGGTAATAAGGTTGTTATTTTAGATAAAGAAGACTATTATGAACGGGTAAACAACCTAATAAGTAATGGTCCTTATAAAGAACTTAAAGGGTTTCTAACCCTTTACCAAGAATGACCACTGAAATAAAAAATGTCCTCAAATCATGTAACAATCTTATTACTCAACCTGTTAAGAATAGGTTACGTGTATCTAACCCTACTGTACCTAGATTGTATTGTCTACCAAAAATTCATAAGGTAGGGAAGTCGGTGCGTCCAATAGTATCGTCTATTGGATCTCCGACTTACCACCTATCAAAATGGTTGACTAAGGAATTTCAAAGTTTTCCCATTGCACAGCCTAGTGTTTCAGTTTAAAAATCGAATGATTTCATTGATAAGGTCAAGAATATTCAATTGCAAGAGGGTGAAATTTTGATTGTCTTTGATGTTTGTTCATTATTTCCGAGTGTACCAATTCCACAGACCTTGGAGTCCTTGGACTATCTTGAGGATTTACTCGAATTAAACAACTATAGAAAAGAAGTAATAGAAGAATATATAAACATTGTATGAAACAAAATTGCTTCCGTTTCAATGACAAGATCTATGAACAACATGAAGGAACGGCAATGGGTAACTGTTTATCGCCTTTCATTGCTAATGTCTTCATGAGTCGATTTGAAACTGAAGCAAAAGAAGAATTCGAGTATTTTCCTAGGATTTGGCTTAGGTATGTGGATGACATTTTTGCCGTGTTTGACACTAAGATTGCGGATGTAGAAAACTTCATTTCCAAATTAAATAGTCGTTTCACTTCTGTAAAGTTTACATATGATTAGGAAATAATGGAAAACTTCCATTTTTAGATGTATTAGTAATTAAAAATAGTGACAATAGGTTAGAATTTGATATATATAGAAAAGATACCAGTACGATCAGATATATCCCTACCATATCACCACTGCTATCAACATAAAATGGCAAGTTTTAATTTTCTTGTCCATCGTTTACTAAGTTTCCCTCTCAGTAATGAGAGGTTTGAAAAAGAAAAAGTATTAATTAAAGATATAGCTGTGAGTAATAGTTATCCTAGAGATATAGTTGAAAAACTAATTAGGAAGCGTAAATTTAAGGACACACGTAATTCTACGACCTTTCAAAGGGATATAGAGACTCAAAAATATGTATCCATCCCGTACGAACCCCGGTTTACTCGTGGTTTGAGTAAGGTCTTCAAAAACGTGGGTATAACAGCGATTCATTCGTCGAGTAAAAAATTACAACAACTTTTAGACAATCCAATGGATAAAATTGTTCCAAATGAAAGGTCTAGGATTTACGAAATTAGTTGTAATGATTGTGATCGAAAATATGTTGGACAAACGAGAAGATCAATTAACACCAGATTTAAAGAGCATATGGCTCATCTAAAATATGTAAGAACAGATAAGTCTAGTGTTGCACAATATGCTTTTGACAACAATCATAGAATAGATATTAGTAATTTAAGATTAGTTAGAAATGTGACCAATGATAGACAGTTGGATGCATTTGAGAGCATAGAAATTGTAAAATGTAAAAGTAGTATGAATAGCGACAAGGGACCTATACCGTATAGCCCGCTTTATGCGTTGCTTAGCAACCGATCATTGAAGCGTGATTAGTCACGCGTAAATTTCACGCTAATATCATTAGTGACGTCACCATGAAAATAGTATAAATATGGTAGATTTTGTAGTTTAAGATTAGTTTTAATCGTCTCCGGATGATGCCAACTTGGTTGGTGAAACGCGCGTCGAGCGAAGTGAAAGTATTTTGGTGTTTGTGGAAACTACGCCGAGTGTTAAAATATACCAACAATTCTTAAGTACTTATCTTATTCAATTTTGCACAGTGAACAAAGTAAACTGTAGTAACTCGGTAAAAAAACTATTTGGCTATTTTAACTCAAAAACTTTTTGGCACTTGATTATTCCTCGAATTGACATATTTTTAATAAATAAAAAGAGTTGCTTTAAAATTGAAATTTTGGCACCCATTTAAACATTTAAACACCTCTAACTCAAAAGTATAAATAATGAGTTACTACAGTTTTCGTTGCACCCGTCGACATATTCAGCTTCATATCTCAATGTAGGTTCAAAGATAGGTAGGGTAGATACCTCTAAAATTGAGGAGAATATCATGTGAAATTCATGGATCGCAGTTGGATGCAAGCGATCTCCTGGATATTATATATTAAAAGTATCGGATGTTCGCAGAAATACATTACATCCTCCTATTTGTAAATATGAAATGTTCAACGACCTATCTTTAGCGAACTATAAACTATGGCCCCTATACACCGATTTTCATTTATCATGATGTCATTTTCTTTTAAAATATCCTCTTGCGATGCCAGCGTAGACGTAACGGTCTGAAAATGTATTATGCCAACGATACCGTCAGTGATAGTAAATTCATGCGATAGACAATATATCTTTTATAACTCGTGTTTTACGCAGATGTTCAAGATTTTATAAAAGAATATTTATGCTACTGCCACCATCGCATGCAATCAATAAAATAGAAATTGTCATTTAAGATGTATTGGTGGCGAGTAGTGCATTTATCGAGGCGTGATGGGACTATCCATCGGTATACTTTAACTGCTTATTTATGAGTAATATTTGCCTTGTTCGAGGGTTTTGGAGGAGTTCGAGGCTAGTTTTAGATTATATGTTTACCAGGGGGTATTAGGTTTGACCCTATCGCCCTATCAAATTTACAGGGATAGTGCATATCAACAAGATTCCGTATAGTGTCATTAAAAATACTTTTTTCGCCGGCAAACCATATCTCGTATACTTCGGACTTTATTTCCTCGTGGTAGTCTCCGGCCTTCTTAGATTGAAATATCAATTATCCATCACGCAAAAATCCACTATCCCTTCCAATATAGCATGAGAACAATAATGGGCCTAGTGTGCTACCCTGTGGCACTCCTTGCATATTTACCTTGTTTTCTATATATTATATAATTATTAAACCATTTAAGAAGTAACTCATCAAGCCCTATAAATTTTAACTTGGCTATTAATAGTTCAAAATTGACTACATCAAATGTTTTACTTTGATCTAGTAATATTAAAAATGTTTATTAAATTTGTCCATTTTCTATTTCTCTAGTCACATCATCTACAATTTTTAATAGTGCTGTTTGAGTGCCTCGCTTATTTCTAGAACCTGACTGCAATGGAGATACTTTAATAGGAATAGATGTTTTAGAGGCAGTCTTTTTGTGACACATGAAACGTATACATTTATATTTGTATATAAGAATGAAGATAAGTGAAAAGTTTTGAGTAAAATGAATGTATACATTACGGGATATATTCTTTGGAATAAAGATATATCTCAAATCAACAACGTATCAAGATAAATGGAGTTGGAAGTGGCAAACCACTTAAGACTTCCACTCTCTATATCTGTTGTTTATATAATAAGGGATCGGGGAACCGAAGTGATTTATAGGAAATTTCGAATATTGTTCATTCGACCTATAATCCATATTTCTTATGAAAACGTGTGCCTGGATGTTTGTATTTATATACCAAGTTCGGATACATCCTGTGAAAAATATAGCACTAATATACATATATTGTTATCTCAAGCTAGAAATAGAAAATCTGACATTTCAAGAGAAATGAAATTAAAATATAATTTGCTTACTTGAGACGTAATTTCCAAAGTCGGAATTGATTAATTTAGAGTTTTCGTTTTTAATTTTTTTCCTCGATTAATAGTAACTATACTGGATGGCTTTCTGAAATAAGAATCAACTTCATTTTTACCACTCGAGCACTCCGTTACCTCAGTATTATGACATCTGAATTCTGGAGTTCATAATATATTTCATATCGCGAAAAAGTAACATCCAGTATGATAAAGCACACCCAGTATAATAAATTATTTAGGCCGTTTCCTATTAATCTAGATTTCTATCCTCGATTCATAAAAGCGGGATATCGAATATAGTTTGCAGAGTTGCTTCTTCAGCTTCCTGAAGGATTCTCTCAGGAACAACATCGCTTTCTTGTCTTTTTCACCAACTTCACAAATTGTTACAAATCAAATCGATGAACAATCGAAACTAAATAGCAACAAATCAACACCTTCCAAGTATTTTTTAATTAATTTCAATAATTTTTGACGTTACAGCCGCTGTCAGATAGAAATGTCAAATAATTTTTTGATTAAATCTGATTAGAAATGACCGTGATTATGGATGAAACGTTGTATAGCAATCGTGTTTTTAGTCGTGTTTTATCCACTCAAAAAAAATAAACTCTCGAGCTTCGTTCCAGAGTTTAAACTTTCTTTCATGGATACGCTATCTGCAACACTTATACAATAAATAACTATTATTATTATTATTCTAATTTTTGGTACGTTAATATTATGTAGATATATATTTATAGTAAGAAGGTATGTATGTAAGTAAGTATATAAGTTTATATGTTATTATAGAGATAATGTTTTCTGTTAATTTGTTTAATATTTTTATAATAATAAATTGTAGATTGCGAAAAGATGTTCTGTATCTTTTTTTGTTATTACATGCATTAGGATTTTTTTGAATATAAATTGATTCCATAATTAGTCCTGTACCTCTGGAATTTATAATACATTTCGTATCACGAAAAAGTAACTTCCAGTATGATAAAGCACATCCAATATATATTAATTAGGCCGTTTCCTATTAATCTAGATTTCAATCCTCGATTCATAAAAAGGGGATATCGAATATAGTTTTTCTCCGACTTACTATTATTAAATTCCGGCAAAATTTATTTAAAAATTAAAAATCTTACGGTCCAGTTTAATTAAACAAACATCAAAGTCAAGGAAGCATTTATAAATTTCAGATAAGTATAGATGAAAATATCGAGCAACTCTCTGCATTAGGTCAGTACGGTATTACATACAGTCACAGAGGATTGAGATTGAACTACTAAACCATAAATAAACCACGACCAGGACCATACCAGGCAATAATTGCAGAGTTGCTACTTCAGCTTGCTGAAGGATTCTCAGGAACAACATCGCTTTCTTGTATTTTTCACCAACGTCACAAATTTTTACAAATTATATCGATGATCAATCGAAACTAAATAGCAACAAATCAACACCTTCCAAGTATTTTTAATAAATTCAATAATTTTTGACGTTACAGCCGCTGTCAGAAAGAAATGTCAAATAATTTTTTGATTAAATCTGATTGTAAATGACCGTGATTATGGATGAAACGTTGTATAGCATTCGTGTTTTTAGTCGTGTTTTATCCACTCAAAAAAAAATAAACTCTCGAGCTTCGTTCTAATGTTTAAACTTTCTTGCGTGGATAAAATGCTATCTGAAACACTTATACAATGAATAACTATTATTATCATTATTCTTATTTTAGGTACGTTAATATTATATAGATATATATTTATAGTAAGGAGGTATGTATGTAAGTATATAAATTTATATGTCATTATAGAGAAAATGTTTTTTGTTAATTTGTTTAATATTTTTATAATAATAAATTGTAGATTGCGGCAAGATGTTCGGTATCTTTTTTTGTTATTACATGCATTAGGATTTTTTTGAATGTAAATTGATTCCATAATTAGTCATATTTTATAATGTTGTTTTTTATTAAGGACTTAATATTTTCTCATAGATGATTCGCGTAGATAACGTTTTTTAAATGACCCGCAAACAAATAAATCAAGGGATATAAAATGAGGTGTCCTTGGAGGCCACCTGATTACTAACAACATATATTATTAACAAATAACTTAAGAAAATAGTAAAATATTCCATAGGAATTTCATAAAAATTATTTACACATAATTAAAATAATTTTAATGCTTTTTTTCCTCTTAGTTAGAGTGGCACTGCAACGTATAAGCGTATAAGTCCATTGCGGCGGAAGGTTATGTTATTTCAACGCTATAATGGTTTCCTTCCCTCAGTTAGACAGGCGAATTTCCATTGTCAAAGTTAATTGTTACCGTTATAATTGAAGATAAATAATATTATAAAGCCTATATGTGTATATTTGAACGTACTTTATTATTTTAAATGAAAAACAGCCCAATACAATTTCATTGTTTAAAATGACAATTAAATATATATACTACCAACTTAAAAAATAGATATTATAAATGCTGGAGCACAGTAGTATCTATCTGTCATCAAGGTACGCCGCAAGCTTTGTTTTTATAGGCAAAAATTTCCAGAGAGTGTCACGTATTTGTGCTATAAGAAATTTGCATTTGTAAACGGCTCATACCATTACTATAAGACTAAATTACACAGAATGTTATAAGAAATTTGCATTTGTAAACAGATCATGGCATTACTATAATTCCAAATTACGCAGGACGCCGCTCTGCATAAAATAATAGAGGTGGCAATGTATATATCGCCGTTCTGCATTTTAGCAAAATTCAGAAAATTTAAAGTTCCGTCGTGATCGATAGGGGCAGCTGCGCATACATTTATTTCCGCATATCCTTCTCATACAACTAACGGCGTTATGATGATAAATAACGTTTCTCTTAAGTGATATTGTGCAATACTCCTCATTTTTTGCTGCAGTCCCGAAAAATTCGGCACCGAAACAAAAAGTATAGCGAGGCATTTATAAAGAAAATATATGTGCTTACATTAAGGAAGTATAAAGTGACCATAAGAGGCATAAAGTGGCCGTCGAGCACGTATCCTGTAGAAAATATAATCGTCTACTATATACTACGCAGCCATCATTAAATTGTGCCTAAAAAATAAAGAAAAAACGGATTTATATGCGCAAAACATCACTTATGAGAAGGCGCGGAGTAGATCAACATCTAGAGATGATCGCAGTGGCGTGTCGTGGGGTTTGAGTTTAGAGGGGCGCACCAGAGGGATGGGTGAAGGCAGCGATATAAAAACAAATAGCGCCGCAGGCGAGAGATTTTTACACATGTCAAGGTCAAACGCCTTAGATAAAAAGTAGAAAATTAACCCTGTAGAAAATAACTCGTTGAAGTGTTATAAACACTTTATCATCAAAATTGTTTATTTCGTGCACTAAATTTCGATTTATGGACATCATAGCTAAAGCATTTAGTCTGTCATTAAGCATGGTATTTGGCAAAAATGTTTTTATATGTTTAAGCGTCGAAAAATGGCGTTCTGCTTCGGCTGTTGTCATTGGAGTTGTCACGATAATTGTTAATATTTTCGATGTTTCGATAAATGTTTCACTAAGGTTATTCTCCATAATAAATAAAAGAAGATTCATTGCTCCAATAATTTCTTTTAAATCTTCTCTCGAGTAAATTACCTTGTAACGAAGTGGAAATATTTTTTAAACTCGTTACGTAAAATTGTACCGTCATTGCTACATTGTTTTAATTATTAAGCTAAGTGGGAATATATTTTCGTATTTATAAGTTACTATTGACCGTATGGGTCCGTTTCTTTTTCGACAAGCATTGTTCTTTTATTTTCAATGCAGTTCTGCTTACAACGTGCATACAAATAAATATTTTCTGGGAAATCTCGCGCACAAAATACGATTTCCAATACCAAGAAAACTATCCGCAGGCAGGCCCGATATCATCGAGCGCGCGCCGGAACAATATCGAACACACATGATAACGCTTCGGAAATTCATGGTGAGGGAGTCGGTCCCCACCGCGCCGAAAGATTTAATAAAACTAGAGCTCCTAGACTGAAACAGTCAGTCTGTGTCCAAGACTCCCAGCAGCAAGAAGCCCCAACAGCAGCAGCTCCGCCTACCTGAACCGTCTAGTAGTTCCAGCCGTAATCCGAGACAAGAAGTAAGCCGTAACACGCAGGAAAAACGACATCCAGAAGCCATACCAGACTGGAGTGAGCACGCGATTTCCTTAAGATCGCGGTTTCTACTAACAACCGGTCGCAAGGCCTTCTTGTTGGTAGCTGCTACAACCGGTCGAAAGGTCTTCTTGTCAGCGTCCCCAGTTGACAACCGGTCGAAAGGCCTTCTTGACAACCGGTCGAAAGGCCTTCTTGTCAACTCCCCAGTTGATAACCGGTCGAAAGGCCTTCTTGTCAACAAATACGCTTCTATTATACACGCCGACATTAGTAAAGGTACACTCCAATCTAACAATACTCGCTCGCTCACTTTAACTGGTATGGTAAGTCAAATCATTTAAATGACCATTTCCGATTAACACCTGAGTTCTCGAACATTCGATCGTTCCGCATGCTTACACTGTTGCTTCTTCCCTCCAACTGTAATTGTAACCTACTGCCTGTCTGATAACCGCTCACCGCTTAAACTTACGCCACAAGCCCATTGTACCATAGTTATTTATTATAATCCACAAACAAACTGTTTATAATTTTTCGCCGTAGTATTTTCTCATACCACGCTTTCCTCGCGCTACGCTAACTCCATCGGATACTCCCGCTTAATAATTAACCAAGTAAGCAGACTGAATAACCTGTAGATAGTACGTGTAGATTGTTTGTTAGACGAGGATAGAATTAGAAATAGATGTACTGAAGAATAAATGATAATTTGGTTTGCGACAAATTTGGAGTATTTGACCCACGCGTTACGTGTCATAGCCTTCCTTAAAATATGAATATTTTTCTATTTCTTGTTTTTGCTTTATAACATGTTATCCCAATGGACAAAATTATTTTAAGATGCCACTGTTATTCGTTTGCGACAAATTGGAATATGTATGAATATAATTAGTATCTCATAATTTTCATTTGATTTTTCAATCCTTTTTTATTAATGTGCTTTTTATATGTTTGATTATGCTATTATAATTAATAAATAAAAAAATATGTGAATTTCTGTAGCTTTTTTTATTCACTACCATCTACTTATCGCCCATACCTGGGCATAAACCGTCGTCACCGAGGAAACATGAAAGGCGAGTCCCCAATAATTTTATATTTGCTTTCGTCAGTTTCTCTTCCACTTACTTAAGTTGTCAAGAAAGTTTTTTTGTTTCTCTGATGTATTTTCCATCCAATATAGTGGCAGGATGTCAACAGCTTTATTGAAATATAATGCGGGATATAAAACTTCCTCTGATTTATTTTGAAGGAGCAGACACCGGGTATTAATATGCGAGTAGAGATTGAAAGATTTACGACAGTTCAGCAACTCGACAGTGTCATATCTCCATATTGAGATGGACAAACAAAGGGCCATATGAAGCTGCCTAAAACAATTCTAATGGCTAAAGTTTATATACACTGCTGGTCAATAGGTTGGAATAATTTAAAATTTTAATGTAATATTGGGCGCGTCTATCTTCAATAACGCAATATTTATATATATCATAATTTAACATGAAATAGCGTACACCCTGTATAACCGATTTTTACGAAATCACTGCAGGAATGTTCTATAGTTTTCTGCGAATCCAATGATGCCTAAAAAATCCAATTTCATCCAGAATTAAGGGTTCGAAAATTCGAAAAAGTGCCAATTTCTATAAATCGTTCTTTAACACCTTTACAAAAATAAAAATAGAAAATCGCCAATACATCCCTTGGCTAAAATTTTATGGGGTATTTAAAAATCGCTATGAAATATTTGAGAAAATTTTCTTGTGAAAACATTCCTCGGTTTCAACGAATTTGGCACGAGGACTTCACCACCCTGTACAATACCATTGAAAGAAGATTTTGAACATTAAAACATACCAGATCATAGAGAAAATATTAAGTTTTCATATACTTGAAAACTTTGATACGGATTGATATTCCATCTATTTTTAAATGGATAATAATTTTGCATTGGTTGCATTGGTTTGAATTATCTTGCCTGTATGTAATTCTATGAGACAGTATAATTATCTGATAGTTATTATCTGATAAATACCATGTCCATCGTCGTGATCGTAAAACATCCTCTTCATCTAAATTAGAGGGAGGTGGAGTAATTATTGCCGTAGACAAGCAACTTATTAGTTACACCTAAAAATCTTGGGTTTCTGAAGCAGAAGACATTTGGGTAACAGTTATCTCTAGTGATAATAGTGCAAAGAAACTCCATATAGGTTCTGTTTATAATCAACAATGAGTTTCATAATATTAATTGGGAAATTGAACTTTCAAATTCAAATACTGAGCAGTCCACTTCTAAATTTTATTCTATTGTTAATAAATTGATAGACTCTCATGTACCAAAATACAGTAATAAATATCGTAGTAAATTTCCTTCGTGGTACTCTTTATCTACAATTAAAGCTATCAAGGAAAAAACGATATATCACACACGTTGATAATCACCTAAACGTGTCGTCTGTGTTTTGACTAAATTCGCTGATTATGTTTTCCTGGAGCTTAATCATCAAATAAATAACGTCTGTCTAGGGATTTTACGGGCCTCAATTAAATATCAATTCATTACATGCACGCGAAGTAAAATCTGCGTTATAAAAGCTTGGATTACGTGCCAAGCCTTCTCTCAGATTTTGCCACAGCCCTTGCACATTATTCAATCTATCCACTCTTTTTCCTACCGGCAAGGAGACAGCTAGCATCTGTCTCGTCGCCCAGCAGGCGATCAGGAAGCCTCGAACATAATTAACAATAGTCTGGGGATGTTACGTGATATGTACGTAACAAATCTCGCTACGCAATTGCCCCGATTCTTTTGCATGCGGATCCTTAGCGATAACTGGCAGACAAATGCTTCTTAAGGATAATAAGGGACTCGAGCGAAAGCGACATTTCATTTGTACTGACATGACAGGAGGAAAAATTAGTGTAAATGAAAGGTCGGATTTGCAAAATTATGTCAATATTAGCAGAAATTATGTCAATCGTATGCTGGACTCATGAGCCCCTAAATTCAAATTCGGTACAATGAGTATAATTATGGCCCATTTAAATAGCAAGCTCATGCATAGCAAGTACAAAAAATTGAAATCAGCAATGCTTTCAAAGCTCATCGATATAGATCGAAACGTCTTATTGATGAGTCTTATAGAATATTTATAGGATTCTGAGCATTATTAGGTACTTGTTTGATTTGTTGTAGTAAATTATATTTTGTTTGTTTGTTTTATTTTGTCATATATGCATATTATGCATATGCATATTTAGTTTGGCTAATAGGTATTACGTCTTATGTATTGTATTGCTGTTTTGTATTTTTTACTTCTACTTATATTGTTATATTTTAATTATTGCTTGTATTGCTTTTATTCTTGTAATTATTTTTTTTCCTGTTGGAATAAATAAATGGTATTATTATTATTATTATTATTTAGAGTATGGAAGAACTGAGAAGTCTAGTGAAAGCCAATGCGCTTTTGAGAACAAGAAATGGAAAATTTTTTTGATAGAATTTTATTTTCTTTACATTATACTAACTATAAAGGCTCTAGTCAAATGTCAATTCATATAATTCCTTTGATTTACTCGATGATAGTAAAGCAGAATGTAAAGTAAAGACAGACAGACAGACAGACAGTAAAGATGATGTAGTAAAGCAGAAACACAGCAGAACATCGACGGCACGAAAAACATCTTTGGTTTCGTTTCCAACTTTCACGTTTCGCGCAAAAATAACGTGCAAATTGCAGCTTGTGGCATAAATAACAATTTTCTATATAAATATCGTGCCTTGAGACTCCATAATCTCGTTCCTTTTAAATCCGCAGAAAGTTGTCTATGCGAGATTATTAATATCAATTCCCGTTGACAAAATGCCCAAGTTACCAAGTTTTCCTTTTAATAATGGTTTTAGTTAGAAACCCTAACCAAATCCAAGCCCTTGCCAAAGTTTCGAATCGACCACAATATCAAGTAATTTGAAGAACTTTGTTCATCGATCTGTCACAACTTTTCTATTGCAGTCCGGCCACTGAAAAGCCGCTGATATTCGTATTCCGTGGTAGTAAAAGCTGCGCCAGTATGTTTTCGAGAATTAATTACGATGAAAGGGACGTGATATTATTCTATTTGTATGTCAGTGCACTATGACTGGCTGCTCTATTTTACTGCCCGATCTACAGTGATTCTAACAAGTATGGAAAGTCGAATGGTCGGCTCGGGCGTAAGCATTTTTTTCAGGGGATCGAATATACTAAAATAATTTTCCTTTTACAGATGTTTCTAGCTTGGGCCAAACTTTTCTGCGTTTTCTTTCTTTGTTCTCTTTTGAGAGTCGTTTTCTTTCTTTGTTCTTTCTTGAACTGTTGGCTTCTTGCTTCTTAAATCTAACGTACATCTAGGGTGTCGGCGAAGAGACTAGGCGATACTAGATATCCTAGGTTAATCCCCCTCCTCGTGACGTGATCTAGATGATCGGCTTTTCTTAATTACCTGGCTTGATTGCCCAGTAATTACAACGATTGTAATTGGTAATTAAGGTGACTTTTCCCTCGTGTCACTGTCGGTCTTCTCATTCAGCTACTCTGTGTGTTAAAGGGTTATCTGATTAGATTTCCTCGTGCATGCTCGGCCTCTTCCGCTGTGTACAACGCGACTTGTTTTCGAATATCGGTAGCCGCAAAGACGGCCAACAGACAGTACTGACTTAGAACTCTGAGCAGTCATGCAATCAAATGCATCTTGTGTATACGTTAACCTGTAATGTTAACATTTAATATATGTTTCTCAAAAGTAATTGTTTTAAATTAGACCCTTTCAACAACTTCATACAGTCCACACCATACAAGAAGAGCCAACACCTGTGGTTTAACCGTGTAATAGTCGAACAACGTAAGAATAAACGTTAGACTCAATATTTTACGGGCCTATTCGGCACAAATCACAACATAAATACTGTGTTCACTGGAAATTTTCTTCTGGTGTAGGCTCTTCGGTAATTTAAGAATTGACAGTCACAATAATCAGCGTTTGATTAATTTATACCATCCTACCGACTGCACCAGTTTCGATCCGGGTCGAGCGAAACAATTATATATTGATATTTATTTTTTGTAATTTTTTTTATTATATGTTTCTTTCTTTCTCAGATTCGGTTAAGTTGAAAAACAGCATGAAGCTGAAATCTCGTTCTTCACTTCTGTTTTGTTTTATCTGTACTCTTTTGTGTTATAATGGAAGTGAATAAAGACTATTATTATTATTATTATTATTATTATTGTATAATATGTGTGGCAACATATTTCAATTACGGGTAATGAGCCAAACACCTTGGAAGGTGTTAACTTAATATCTAGTCGTTTAGAGAGATGCCGGGCTAGATTATTTGTATCATATATTATGCGCGGTAATTAGACTTGATGTAAATTAAGCATGTAACCCCGCAGTATTCCGAAATAACTTACCTAAGTGGATCAAGAAGAGTAACACGAAGCGTGAAAGTACAAAGCCTGACGAAAGTCCACGTGAAATAGCCGAGTTAATCGGCAAACACTGTCCTGCACTCATTAGGGAAAAGTTGTCGGCTTCCGGCGAACTGTCAACTTAGTGCATTACTCACTTTTATAGTTGCACACCAGAGACCGTACGGGATGTTGTATAGCGCCTGATACTGGTGAAATTATATATTATTCAGGAACCGCGCCCACTTTACATAAAAGTCTTGAAACTGAATTTACCTCGCTGCCTCACAGACGATTACAGTGTATTATTTATATGCCCTTGTGTGCTTTTCTTTGAAAAATTCCGTTTCTCTTTCAGCTTCTCCTCTGTCCTGGAACAAAAAAATGCATTATTAAAAGGTAATGAGGGAACCCATTATTGAATGATAACCCGTTTTCAGACAAAAGACGAGGCAGATTACAGTAATTTTTATTGTTTTCAAAAGGAGAATAATGAAATATTTGTTAAAATCTTCAGTATTAAAATACACCATATTATTGGTTTACAAACTAAGAGCAGTACAAATACAAACAATCATAAAAGTAGAGTACCAAAGTAACAACTAGTTACCAAAGTAATGTTGGATTATAAAATTTAAAGAAGATTAATAATAGTGCAAATATAGTCATCAAAAGGTATCTAGGGAGTCCTAGATAGGCTTCGAGGTGTGTTTCAGCGTATCCGTGTAGGATAAAATAAATAGTTCAACAATAAAAAGCAGTCAGAATGAAGTTTCCAGTTTCCAGAGTGGCAAAATTAGGAATATACTGAACCTAAATCAGTTTGGAATAAATAGACGCCAATGCACAGCCACAGACGCCATTGCTGATCGAGACCGATATGGGAGCATTCCAGCATCATAGTAGCAGCGCAACATTGCAGTGTAGTACGCGTAGTACCAAACTTTAAGTAGTACTTTAAGTAGTAGGATGTCGTTGGTTTAGTGAACGTTTGATTAATAAAATAATAATAATTATTATTATATTATTAATAAAATAAAATTTATTGTGATTTCAAAATTAATAATGTTTATGATAATTTTAACATACAAGTAAGATCCTAGTCTATTTTGAACCCCCTTAGAGACCAATTTCATGCTCAAATATTAATTTAACAATAATTAATAACTTAAAATTTTAGAATATAAAAGTGATGACAAGTATGCTTTGATAAATAGTAAAATCAAAATTGTTCACAAGCGTTGTCGACTGGCGCCCACATTTATTACATCAGATCATATGAAAGTAAGTAAATATCTTATTATATACTCTATTATTTTATCCTAGACATGTTAAGCAACAATCCATAAAATTTCTATAGTAATAAAAAATTCAATCTATATCAATAATTATTACTAAATAATATAAAATCATAAATTATCACAATATATAAACTGCTGTTCAAAATTATCGCACGGCGTTAATATTTGCTAAAATTTGAGGTCTCATAACTTTTTTATTTTTAGTCCAATTTTGATAATTTTTTTTAGAATACGATAAAACGACTAATTTCAACTTGCGTATCCAGTCTTTTGTTAACTGAGGACGGTTTAGGTATTATACAGGGCTAACTAAAAGGTTGTTATATAACCCTAATTTTAAAACACTCGGTGGAATAATTTCGTAACCAAATTCTTAAAAATACCATTTTTTGTTAAGAACCATTCCTTTCCTACATTTTGTTTTTTGGTCCATGTCTTTAGATACATTGGTTCATTTTTAAGAGCAAAATGAATTTGTCACCAACAGTTTACTGTTAAGTCAACTGTTTACATTAAGTCGAATGTTAGAACGTCACAGGGCAACTGGTTCTCACTCCAGGAGACATGGGCAGGGTAGAAAAAGGGCGACGAATGTTAGGGATGACCATTTTCTCCGCCAAAATGCTTTAAGAAATCGGACAGTAACAAGTTCGCAATTGAAGAGTGAACTTGAGATGGTTAGAAATGTTCAAGTTTCTGCTCTTACTGTAAGGAGAAGACTACGGGAGGCAGGTTTGATCAGTAGAAGGCCCATAAAGGCACCAGAACTTGCCAGGGCTCAGAAGGTAGCTCGCGTACGATTTGCACGAGCACATGAAAATTGGACTATCGATGACTGGAGGAAAGTCCTATTCTCCGATGAAACAAGAATAAGCCTAAAATCTTGTGATGGGCGGCAACGTGTGTATAGAAGAGAAGGGGAAAGGAAAGCTGCCTTCAATTTGGTTCTAAACGAACCCTTTGGTCGTGGCTCTAAAATGTTTTGGGCGGGTATTTCTTTCGATGGCCGTACGGAGTTAGTCCCTATTCATGCAAGGGCAATGAATGCGGAATACTACGTAGAGAACATTCTCCAGGAGCATGTAATGACCTATGCTCCGTTTATTGGTCCTGATTTCATATTCATGCAAGATAATGCAAGACCACATGTAGCAATAATTTGTGTTGAGTACTTGAATGAAGTCCATATTGATGTTATAAACTGGCCAGCACGAAACCCGGATTTAAATCCCATCGAACACCTATGGGACATCATTAAGAAAGCAGTGAGACGCCGTCTACCAGCCCCACAGAACCTTCAACAGCTGGAACAGGTTACTCTTCATGAGTGGGATAATATTCCTCAACCCGTCATTCAAAACCTCATTAGAAGTATGCCACGGCGGATTCAGGCTGTAATCCGAGCTAGAGGTGGCAACACAACCTACTAGGGATCAGCTCACATAATTTTATTTCTTTGTTTTCCTTTGTTTTCTTGTTAATTAAAAAATGTTTCTTCTCACCCTGAAAGTTTTTTCAATTGATTTCTGTATGGTGCGATAATTTTGAACCAATGCATCTAAAGACATGGATCAAAAAACAAAATGTAGGAAAAGAATGGTTCTTAACAAAAATTGGTATTTTTAAAGAATTTGGTTACGAAATTATTCCACAGTGTTTTAAAATTAGGGTTATATAACAACCTTTTAGTTAGCCCTGTATAATACCTAAACCGTCCTCAGTTAACAAAAGACTGGATATGCAAGTTGAAATTAGTCGTTTTATCTACAGTATTCTAAAAAAATTATCAAAATTTGACTAAAAGTAAAAAAGTTATGAGACCTCAAATTTTAGCAAATATTAACGTGGTGCGATAATTTTGAACAGCAGTTTATATATATATATATATATATATATATATATATATATATATATATATATATATATATATATATATATATATATATATATATATATATATATATATATATATTGTGATGATCTAAAAGTTTATTTAGAATTTACTGGCTATTATGGATTGCTCTGCGTCCTTAATCTTTAGTAACGTGTGCCTTGCAAAAACGAGAGCAGATTAGGTATTCCGCTTTACATATTCATGTGATATCGTCACGGCATGTTTACATTTCAGATTATATTCATTATTTCTGAATTTTTGCCCTAAATTTAAATTTGATTCAGTCTAAGAGTCTTACCCATCCATAATTTTATGCTTTTGGAAATGATTAAATAACATCCAATCGCATTACACAGTAAATTTAAAATTGCATCATAGCTAACTCGAATACAATAGGAATGAAGTATATAACACTTAAAAGTCCGTATAAAATGTACACGAAGTTCACTCGCTGCCTAAAGGAACAATGGCTGCTGCCACATTTCAATCAATATTTCAATCAAATTTCTCAATATTCAATGAAAATATCAAATTCCACAATTTATTATTTATGAATGTCCCCAAATAATTATTATGCATTCAATAATATAGTATAGGCCAATATGTTAGCCATTTTTACATTTACTGGTCCTAAAGGTGGTTCCAAAGATGGTGAAAAGCAGGTGAGAAAAAGGTGGTCCAAAAGATGGTCTAAAAAGTGGTGTGGCTTGCTACGAGGCCATGTCCTACGAAGAAGTTAGACCATAGATCTGCGGACCTGGGCTAGCGTCACAGAACTGCCAATGTTAAACTCAGAAAACAATAGAACGACACAGATGTGCGCTATGATATTTGTGGTAATGATTTGTGACAGAGGATTTATAAAATGCGCTGTGGCAATATTGATGTAATCGACTAATAAAAGTAATATGCCTGAATTTCTAAACGCATGCAAAAGGGAACGAGGAGTCACTGTTTAAAGAAACAAGTTTTATCCGTCAAATATACCTACAATAAAATTCGGATTCTCAAATTGTACTAAAAGTGAACGTAACACACTTTTAAGAAAAGATACATGGTAGTGTACAGTCACCGAAACCAAAATATGTGAGTTTGATGCTTCTTTAATTCTTTAATACCAAATTTATTTTCAATGACAATATCAATTTTTATTTTATTATCCGTGGCCTGGCTCTCCCCCCCATTCCAAGTTATTACCGCGCCTTTGAATTGAAGCAATAAAGATGAAGATATTTACAATACTATTGTAAATAATTTTTAAATATGTTTATAATATATTCTCATTTTTCTCTGCCGAATATTCTCGAAATGTCAAAACAATTATACTACAAAATAAAATATAGACTAAAAGATCAACTTTCTTTAGACATAATATTCAATTATCATAGTTTGCTTTTACAGTTATGAATAGCACACCAGACAAAAGAAGAACTTAATGAGGACTTCATTGTCCTGTAAATTCTAGTCTCAGTAGTAATCAGAATCCGAGCATTCTCGGAGAAGATGAAACAGTTTGCTCAATAATAAAGTTCTTGATTAGAGATGGATATGATTATACGCGGACATCTCAAAAGCCCTCATAGTGTTACAAAGGGGAGTGGGTGAATGGAAGGGTGATACCCTACTTTAATATAGAGCATAGAGTGTCGGTATTCAGGAGCAGGGAATCCAGCTTATTTTAAAGATGGGTGGGATATTGTCATAAACTATGGTAAAACATGAGGAGAGTCGTTGACCTAAATAAATGTTGACTAAGTAACTGTCAACGACTGAGAAGCAGTAGTTGAAAACGCCAGTTTTCAACAGAAAACAGTTGACAGTTTTGACAGATGTTTTAACATAATCTCCTATTTCCTATTAGATGTATTTCGGATTTTTTACAGATTTAAATAAAATTAACTTAGTGCTGTTTGTTGAATGTTGCTTTCAAAAAGCCCAGGAGCCTTATGTTAACGATATCTATTAAAATGTCGCAGCAGAGGGTGCGCTTCTGCGAAGTATAACTCATTTATAATGTCTCCCTTAAGTAATTGATGTGTTTGTTTGTTAGCCATCTGTCTTGATAAAGCCAATTCCTATTAGGTACTGTGAATACTACATAATTGAAGGTATAAAATCATAACGACTCTTTCAAATTTCCCCAATACACCCAAGATGAAAATAATACATAATATATAGATAAAATAATTACTTCCCATCCAACAGTTTCATGACATATAAAAATCGTAAGAACGTTTCCAGAGCAAATTTTATAAAGCAATGTTTGGTCTAAGAACATTTCCGAAACGTTCTTACAATACTTATATCACAAAAATGGTAAGACATGATTTCATTATTCAAATCAATTCCATCAATATCTTTACATACCTATATTACCTTCATTTTGAATTTGCAAAGTTATGTCCAAATCCATGCATGATTGTTTGGGTACTTCTGAATCTAAGTTGTGAACATTGCATAAAAAACCAAATACCTAAATCGTTGCATTTACTAATCCCCTCAAAACGCCTTCGTAAAGATTGAATTGTGCCTTTTAATTTAAAAATCATTTTTCAGATTAATACTTACACAACACTCTAATAACAATGTTAACAATAATTCGAAATTAAATTACCTGACACAATTCAATTAACTGTCATTTTTGTTTCATGGCCTACTACGACAGATTAAAATTTGTTTGAATTCCAGTTGCTTAAAGAATTTTAATTTTTTACTGGCAAACGGTGTGTCAAACGAAAAAAAGTAAGGAGCCTTTTTCGGTTGTAAATTGAACGGGGCTTCTAGAAATTGTTTTTGTTTCTAAAAAAACATTGGCGTACCATTTATTTCATTAAAATTTCCCGACGATCTGTCCGTACGCACGCCACTGGTGGTAGAAAAATAATATCTTACGTAAAACTATGTATCGAGATTACCTATTCAAAGGTTCCAAATATTCATTGAAATATCTAAAGTAGTTTTAAAAATATTGATGAATTTGGAACTTTTCTCTGTCTGCCTCTAAAGTTTCCGCTTTTGAAAGTGGACCACCCTGTACATTCTGCACCACAGATGGATGCTCTGCATTCAACTTTTTTGTTTTGTTTTAGATCTGAAATAGATCTGGACGTATGCATTAAGGCCTCGATGTTCGAAAATGTTATATAAAAGCATATAATATCTATTTCGGTAATGGATGATGTCATATCCTATAAAACAACTTTTCCAACCACTTTCAGTGTGAGTCGTGGTCAATTTAGAAAAGCCATCACAGAGATAAAATGTGTTCTCATAAATTTTCGATATATCGCTATTTATAGTTTAAATGCTATTGACATGACGATGCGCTTTTAGAAGTAGACAATCTTGTTAAAATTAGGTACGTTAACGTGTTAAAATACCATGCTTAATGACAGACTGGCTGCTTGATGCTTTAGTTATGATGTCCATAAATCGAAATTTATGCACATTATTATTGAAATCATTCCAAGTCACCTTTACAATATGACATATTTATTGACATTTTGAAAATTTTACATAACCTGGATCCAATTATAATATTCACATATCTCATTTTATATCTAGTACTGAATTCAAGGTTGGTATTTAAACTAAGTATATACCAACCTTGATATATATCCCTTGATATATCACCTTCATATACAGGGTACATCACGGTGAGTAGCCTATTAGATGTTTCTGGGAAACCACATATATTTTGGAACTGAAAATTTGCACACAGGGGTTTTCAGGGGTGTTCTATTCAATGAAAATATTGCCATGTATGTGCCACTTCCGGTTATGCCGGAAGTCGACAATACCTTCCTTATTTTAAATGGCATGCTATATTTTTTATGCCAGATTCGAATTCTACTCGTTATTTTAAGGTAACTTTCAATACTATTCCCTATCCCTAAAAGCAATAGTTTTTGAGATATTTGGATTTTAATAAAACCTTATGCGAAAACAACCCGTACATTAGAAATTAATAACTTTCGCTATGGTAACTTTCAAGAACCAATTTTTGTTCCACATACTAAAAAGACATGGAGCTTATGTATGTATAAACTACAAATGCTCCAAAATACACAGGGTGTCCAATAACTGATGTCAAACTTTGACTACTTCGACCTTCAATAAGTGTCTTATTTTAAATGGGACATATGGTATTTTATAATCCAATTCGCTTCCTCTTTTGATTACCTTTCGACCCATATGTAGTTTGCTATAGCTAAATTGGACGGTTCTTAAGTTATTTAGAGATAATTAAAAATATTGTTGAATTAAAATTAACATCGAGTGCAGTGTGCCATGGAAAACAATTATAGTTCAAAATCATAGTTGTTCAAGTTCACATTCAGTTGAAAACTTTAATAAAATATAGAAAATTATTACAGATCAGAAAATTAACAAACCTATTATGCTTCAAAATAAGCCAGGACAGTTATTTCGTTATTTTCATTTCCAGTGACTGGGCTAGGATTAATTTTGGTTGCTTTAAAAGTACCAAATTCTAGGAAATTATTGTAAATTCTTCTAAACTTCTTTACGTTCATTGGTGGCAGATTAGGATTTAATTCGTTAAACCTTCTGCACTTTCTGCTAATAATTCTGTTACATTCTCCATGGATAAAAAATAAGTTGAAATAATCTGCATTGGAGTAATGATTTTGCATATTAACTGAGCACTAACAACAATAATACGTTGACACTTACACAATAATTTAGAATGACAAGACGAACATAATTTTTTGTTTTCCATGGCACACTGCACTCGATGTTAATTTTAATTCAACAATATTTTGAAATATCTCTAAATAACTCAAGAACCGTCCAATTTAGCTATAGCAAACTACATATGGGTCGAAAGGTAATCAAAAAAGGAAGCGAATTGGATTATAAAATACAGTATGTCCCATTTAAAATAAGACACTTATTGAAAGTCGAAGTAGTCAAAGTTTGACATCAGTTATTGGACACCCTGTGTATTTTGGAGCATTTTTAGTTTATCCATACATAAGCTCCATGTCTTTTTAGTATGTGGAACAAAAATTGGTTCTTGAAAGTTACCATAGCGAAAGTTATTAATTTCTAATGTACGGGTTGTATTCGCATAAGATTTTATTAAAATCGAAATATCTCAAAAACTATTGGTTTTATGGATAGGGAATAGTATTGAAAGTTACCTTAAAATAACGAGTAGAATTCGAATCTGGCGTAAAAAATATAGCATGCCATTTAAAATAAGGAAGTTGTTGTCGACTTCCGGTATAACCGGAAGTGGCACATACACGGCAATATTTTCATTTAATAGAGCACCCCTGAAAACCCCTGTGTGTAAATTTTCAGTTCCAAAATATATGTGGTTTCCCAGAAACATCTAATAGGCCACTTACCGTGATGTACCCTGTATATCACTTTGGGTTTGTAATAAGTTTTGATAATGTATTGTTAGATAATAAATTGTCTTGTACAATATTTAAGCGAGATATCCGTGCTAATTGATTTCTAGTTTCATTATAACTTTGAATTATAGTTTATTTATGGCACCTACTATATAGTTATTTATGGACATGTATGTAGACATATGGTTATGTAGGTATATATCTTTGAACCTTATATTTGGATGGTACTTGTACTTTGAAATTGACCTGGCAAGAATGAAATGTTTGTGTGGGAATACATCTTATGACGATACGCCCACAATAATAGCATCTAGGGAAATAAAATTTCCTGAATAAAGAAATAAAAGACCAAGAAACATTATTATTCGAAAGTAATATCTTGTTCATATCTGAAATACCTTTCATGAACTACCTACTGAAGATGATTACATTAGCTAGCATATCTTGTTGACTTATGTTAAAACGTCTCTGGAAACAAATTTGCTAGAACGCAAAATAATGAAGTTCATTTCAACATCAAAGAGAGGTAGGTCAGTCTTGATTCATTCATGGAAATTAATTTATAACAGGAAATAATATACTTTGCGTTTTAATTAAGATTATGCGACTTAAACATGAGTGTATAATTAAAAGCATCGCGCTTTCAATAATATTACCTTCTTTTATGTCTATTATTATATCTTTTATCTCTTGTATATTTTATCCAATACTTTCATATAAAGTAATCTTTATTGATGAGATTTTAAAGGTATAAAGTGGCCCATAAGTCACTAGTGAGGTAAAGTAGTGAGTTAAAATATGTTTTAGATCACTGCATGTAATCAATGAAATATTTAAAACAATTTCGATTTCCATATATGTGTGTCTTTGAACGCGATTTTCACCCACTTCTTCAGTTTGAACTTAAACTTTGCACACTTATCAATGCCCGATGGCAATAGAATAATTTGACAACTTTGTCCTAATCTCCTAACCAGAAGCATAAAAAACAGTATTTTAAAAAATATGTCTCACATTGGCGCATTCGCCACAATATAGAATTTACTGAAAGTTATACATTCATTAAATCTCGGGCCACACAGCACAAAAATTAATCTTTTTCATAGCAGAGAGTACAAACTATTAATCAATCAATCAATATAATTTTTGTATTAAATATAAGAGAAACCGAACTAAAAAGTGGAAATTTATTTACAAATAATTTATTTTACATAAAATTCTATATTTTCGAAGTTTTTGATTCACTCTGAAAACATTTAAAATACTTGAAAGCTCTAGTGAGATAAAGTAGTCAGCCAAAATATATTTTAGATAACTGCATGTAATCAATGAAATATTAGAACAATTTCGGTTTCCATATATGTATGCAATGTATGAGTCTTAGAACGCGATTTTAACCCACTTCAATAGTTCAGTTTAAACTTAAACTTTGCACACTTATCAATGCCCGATGGCAATAGAATAATTTGACAACTTTGTCCTAATGTCCTAACCAGAATAAAAAAAACGAGTATATTAAAAAATATGTCTCACGTTGGCGCATTCGCCACAATATAGAATTTACTGAAAGTTATACATTCATTAAATGGTTTAATAAAAACCATAAAAATAAAAAAATGCTTTAATAAAAATTTTAAAAAACAGTCTAAAGAGAAACCGAACTATAAAGTGGAAAATAATGTTTAACTCAACTTTAACTCAATATAATTAAATGCTTTTTACTAATTTTAAATTAATAATAGTGATTGACAAAATCAACAAAATCAATTAAAATTTTTGTCAATCACTTTATTTATTTTAAACTTAGTAAAACGCATTTAATTACATTGCGTTAAAATTGAGTTACACAATTTTTTTTTATATTTTAGTTCGATTTCCATTTAAAGCGTGTTTTTTTCAGTTTTTTTAAACTATAATTTATTTTTCAAAAAATTCTGTATTTTCGAAGTTTTTGCTCCACTCCCGTAACTAACTGATTTAAAACCGAAATATTTAAATACTTAAGCAGTATAACGTCTGTCATTGCGATGCATACTATGATAATACTATTCCTAGGTGTCGTTGGTTTTGAGAATTATTGATATTCTTAATCGAAAAAAGGTACTGTCTGGAATATTTTCCAATTTTAAAAAAAAAAAATTGTTTTTCAACTGGTTTTTTATTTAACTCTATTTTGTTAGTATAAAAATGGTTTTCATTACAATTTGGCCATCTTATAATCGATGAGTTATATATGAAGCACATATTTGCATGAATTTTTATATGGCAAGTACTTATAATAATTTGTTGAATGTTTATTATCTTTAAATTTTACGAATTCGGTTTTTTTTAATAAATTAGCTTTATTAAAGTAGAATGGTACATTGTTTACGGAGTTTTGTTATTTTGTAGCATTTTCCCATCCTTTGAAGATGATTTCATGGGTGCTGAACATACCCAGGTCTACCGAATAAATACAGGATCTATTAGGAACAAATCTGTAACTGCTCGATCAAAATTGTTTTTGTGATTTCCATAACCTCTTCCTAAATCCTTGTGCGTAATTAAATTTAAATGTACCCTATGAAACTATTAATTCTTATAAAATTTTCGAAACAAATTTTCACTATAATCTTCTTTCTGTTTTTTTCGTTACTAATCAATCATTTTTAGCAGCAGTCTTTGTTATCTACCTGTTTACTTGATATATTGTTAAGTTTTTCGTATGTAGGTACCAGGTAGATTGGCACTTGAACGTTTATTTCACTATTATTGTTATCATTTAATCGACACTATTATTATGACGGTATTCCTTATTCTATTATAAATATATGTTCAAATCATAGACATCTTAATACGCGGGGACTCAACGGTTCATTCATAAAACGCTGGAAGAGCCGATCTATTATTGTTCCAAAAACTGCAATGAGTGCGAGGGAGAAAATGGAAGACTGCGCTGCGGCGGTGTCCTTTCGGCAACGCCGCTTAGTGTGATCAATTCAGTGGCGTGTCTACTTATCTTTAATGAATGAGTTAGGGTAAACTGCATAGTTACATAAGAAAAATACTGAATACCCTGTATCTGAACATTGCAATAAATCAAATGAAAATAGAAAACATTCAGAGCATAGTTTAATTCGTGTACATACTTTTGGGATTTACAAAATTCATAAATGTACCTATATCATACTAAAGTCAACATGAACTACTATAAATATAAATAATAAAATAAAAGCAACATTTTTTTTAAATTCTATAGACTGAACATATTAGACAGTTCTATAAAAAAAAATCACAAGTTTCTAAAATTTACAAACTTCATGTCCTATATACAAACAATACAGTAAATCAAACTTTGTTAATCAAACCTACTATAATTATTGAATCTATTAATTCCTAAATAATATGAGTTTTGTATTCAAACTTCTTATTCTATTTCGCCTATTGTTTTCTTTTTTGTTTGCTTCATAATAAATATCTATTATGAAATGTTTTCAATACCAACTTGACCAATTGAATATGGTGGTCATTCAGTAGTTCATTAACATACATAGATGAAATAACATAGAGATGAAAATGATATTTTGCATCACCAGAATAAAAATAATTTTAAATATCGAGAAATATCGCACATTGATTATGTACCATATAAATTACATAATAAAAATTAATGAATTAATTATTGATTAATTATTGCAACAATATAAAAAGTTCATTTTGAGTTTCAACGCCGCCCCTGGCCAAGCCGTTAAAACTTGTAGGTAACCTTAAAAATACTTACCTTACTTACCGATGAAAAGTAACATTTTCCGGACTGAAATGATCCACCCTTTTACAAACTATACAAGAATGCGCCATAGTTACACACTTATTGTTTACCTGAATCACAACAAAAACAAAGATTCGTAGAATACACTCAAGAAAACACAAGTACAAGCGGTGGCGTTGCGGCAACCTCGCAAGTTTCTTTCCATTGATTAATAGACACTGCCGTAAAACTCGAGTAAAATTTCATCATATATCATCATATATTATTAACGCAATAAGGCAATATAATAGATTGCTTTTGCCAAGAAGCTGTTTTAAATAACATTTTAGTATTAAAATGAATCAGATTCGTTGAAATTGTCAAATTATTTGAACATCTCTTACGGTATTCAAAGACTAAGTGAATTTCACAGTAAGCCTTGCAAACGTGCCGTTCAGGAAAAAAAGGCAAGGACGACAAGGATGGAACGATCTTGGATCGGCCAAAAACATAAACAATTATGTCTCTTGTATTAATACGTCTATGGTTCAAATATCTGTATACAATATTGCACAGTGATAATATAATACCTGACTGCATTGCACAATATAAATAACGTCCGCCCTAAAAACATTATTACTTGTTAATCTCCATTTCCCCTTTGTCAAAATACCCAGATGCGTTGTGCAGTTATCGCGACTTCTGCTACCTCCTGTAGCAGCCCTAATATTCCGAGGGGTAAACGGTAAACTGGACCACAATTTAGTATGGCATGGCTTCACGACCGAGGATAAAAAATTCATATGTGCGGCTTTTTAATTAATTTAGTTACCATTTGCTTTCGCCCTTTTACGAAACACTATTGCGTGGGGTATATTACGTAATCGCTTACGTTCGCGTTTTCTTCAAAGGTCTCTTGACAAAATACGAATCATATGTTGAAACGTAATTTAGCATTGAAGTCACACACCGCTCAAATGGAAAAAGCATTACAATTATTTTACCTGACTTACCTGGCAGCTCTCGTAAAAGGCCAGAAGTTTATAATTTGGAAATAAAATAAACACAAAATGGCCCATTAACATTAACAGTTTTGTTTATTAAATATGAGGCAATGCAGATCTATCTTATTTGATATTATGGCAAATAACATTGAATCAATTTAAGAGCTTTTTGTATGTAAGATATTTTTGCACAATTGATTACATGCAGCGGTAATAGTTATGAGGAATTCTCTAAATTAGCAGTGGGGCTTCATTATCGTGGAAACGGGTGAATTCCGTCTCAGTCATTCTACGGAGCACTCCCATTACGAAAAACATTTTGCTGAAAGCTAATATAGCTTTCGGCTATCAAGCAAAAGCACACATTTCAAGAGTTTTAGTGATTACCACAGAAAAGGTTTCAAATGGCTCTACATTAGAATTCCAACGGAATTTGATACTCCCTTTTCGTCTGCTACTTGAACTCGCTCAAAAATAGTAGCGGATACTATTTTTTATGAATTTTATATCATGTAATTAATAACTAATTTTATATATAACGTATTTTATTAATAACTAAATTAAAAATCGCCAGCAAAATCAAATGACAATAATAATAATTTCGACATCATATTATGATTTATCCATTATAAAAACTTATTAAACTATGTCTATTTATAAATAAATATGTATTAAAGCATCTCCGAAAGACTTGCCCGAAGGGCAAATGGGCTAATTGTCTTAAGTGACTTATATGTAATAACTCTAATAGGTATCTAATGTAACATTTTATCCAACACTTTCATATAAATGATTTTTTCAGCGACAAACAATAAACTAACTGTAAAAAGATTGCAATGTTAACATGTGCAGTGTTTTACATCATAATCTATAGTGAAAAGATAAAAAGCAGAAATAATAACATTGCGTGATTGGTTGGCAGTTAACTACACTGTTTCAGGAAATACGAGTAACTAAGGAAGTGTTTTTCGTTTCTGAAAGGAGACTTCCTTAACGATAAATAACAGAAATGCAAAAGAGTTAGTAAAAGGCACTTAAACGGTAGCCACGTTAAAATTTCTCTCTGAGAAAAGTATGGATTTATATAGTAAATTTCAAGTTGATTATTAAAATTTGTAGTATTGCACGTGTTTCCAAAGTATTACGAAAAGTAAATTAGTGAATTTCAAGTAATAGTGTTTTACCCAAGCAGTAATTAGTTATGTAAGGTGTATCCCAGATGTTTTCGTCAAACACACTGTAACTTTTTTGATTTAAAATATGTTTTTTCGCCTTGTTTTGACTTAATATCGAAAAAGCACCCTAAATTCTCAAAATATCTGCTGTTTTAAAAAAAGTGGGTGGGCTTTTTGCGCGTTGAAATCTCTACGTTCTGATGGTGTAAAAAAATATACATTACTATGGTAAATGTTCTCAGAACATGCAAAGAAACGAAAAAACTCAAATCCGATTTTTTGTATTAATCATTATGTACAATTTTGAGCTATTTATTAAAATTTACACTTTAATTACTCGAAAAACTTAAGATTCCATGTTACATTGATAAACAAAAAAATTACAAATATCTATTAAAACATAAAGATTGCAAAATTGATCGCAAATTTATAAATACCTTATATTGAATTCTAAATGGGCTAATTGTCTTGAGTGACTTATATGTAATAACTCACGTATCTAATGTAACATTTTATCGAACACTTTCATATAAATGATTTTTTCAGCGACAAACAATAAACTAACTATAAAAAGATTGCCATGTTAACATGTGCAGTGTTTTACATCATAATCTATAGTGAAAAGATAAAAAGCAGAAATAATAACATTGCGTGATTGGTTGGCAGTTAACTACACTGTTTCAGGAAATACGAGTAACTAAGGAAGTGTTTTTCGTTTCTGAAAGGAGACTTCCTTAACGATAAATAATAGAAATGCAAAAGAGTTAGTAAAAGGCACTTAAACGGTAGCCACGTTAAAATTTCTCTCTGAGAAAGGTATGGATTTAAATAGTAAATTTCAAGTTAATTATTAAAATTTGGGCGTGATAGTATTACACGTGTTTCCAAAGTATTACGAAAATTAAATTAGTGAATTTCAAGTAATAGTGCTTTACCCAAGCAGTAATTAGTTATCTAAGGTGTATCCCAGATAGTTCGATAGTGGTTTTCGTCAAACACACTGAATTTTTTTTTTGTAACTTCTGTAACTTTTATCGTATAATATGAACGATACTTTTCTTTTCTTTTCCGGCAAATCCAGATGTATCGCAACCAGAAAAACAATGCAGAAATGCAACAATATTTTTGTAGGATTCATATTTGAAACTATTAGACGTGAAAAATAGATCTTTTACATTTCCAGAACCAGGCTTGAGAAAATAAATGTCATGATTATTTGAATTTAATTAATTGAAAAGGACCAAAGGATCAATATCTTGACCCACAACAATGATAGTTTTATTAGTATCTCTGGTTTTATTTTACATTTATTTTATATTTATTATACAGTTTTATTAGTTTCAAAAGAGTACATAACGATTTAAAAAAATTTCGGATTCGAGCTTTTTTCTTTTTTTGCATTTTCTGAGAACATTTACCATAGTAATTTTTTTACACCATCAGAAAGTAGAGATTTCAACGAACAAAACGCCCACCGACTTTTTTAAAAAAGCAGGTATTTTGTTGTGATAGTTTTCGATTGAAAATTAGGTAAAAATAAGTTTTTACCAAATATCTTTAAAAAAAATGTTTTGTAAGAAAAAATAAAAAACCAAAAACTTGGTTACTTGAATTTTTCACATAAATTCAAGTAAGTAAGTATGGGTTTCATCCAATTATTTTTTTTTTGGTTTCAAAAATTATCGACCCTGGTCTATATGTAAAAGGACTTGTTTAACTCCATTATGCTAAGTTTGTAAATTTTCCATTTTTCTGCATTTTTGCTTTCTGAATTCAGCGCACTCGTTCTCTGACTATAAATGTTAACATAAATATAATTTAAATGTTAGTTCATGGATTCATTGTTTTCTTATTTTTTCCTATAAAAAGGACTCGTATAGATAAATTAATTGCTTGGACTTTTATATTAAAATTAGTGACTAAATTACTTTACCTTACTTGTGACCTAAAGTATACTTTAGCCCACTACTTTACCTCACTTATGGCCCATAAGTATTTATACCTTTAATATATCATCGATAAAGAACATTTTATATGAAAGTGTTGGATACAATAAATTTATCGAGACTACCGAGAGCATATCGTAGATTTTGAAAGTGTCCTCAAAGCATCAAGAGCAAAGTTCAAGTGTTTATCCGGATTGCCGAACTTGTACGATTAGAATATCACTGCCACGCCCACAAAGTTCGGAACAATGGATATATTTTTAAATTAACGCTGCAATCAACGCGCTGCACACTACAAAAATCATAGACGTTATATATTTTACGAAAACTTCCCTCAATTGTCTTTGATAAAAGCTCCTTTGCCAGATACTGTAGCGGCACAATTCCAGGCTGGGTTCAATATTACAATTTCCATAATTTATTAATGTGATAATGTCTCGATATTATGAATTTGACACACCAATAGAAAAAGGTAACATCATCTAATTTAATGAAGTATATAAATATAGCTACCATGCATTAATCGTTCCGCTGATCAATTACCGTTCACAACAATTAATAGGTACATAGATAAGTAGAAAAGTTACCTTAAGTAAAAATCATTAGATGGAAACTAATTTTTATTTTGTTTTCACAGGGCGCGTAATAGTGGGCGTGTCAGTTTCGGGGAAATCGCGATTCTGTCAGCCTGAAACCGTTTTGGAACTCTGACTGAAACTGAAGACTGTTTGCCGCTGGAGATTCCCGGTAGAATGTGGCACATCTGGCGCACGCCCCCTGATAAGACCTACCGGAATTACTCAGGCCGAGGCATTTTCTTAAATTCGATGCTCATCTTAATTAGCAGATGTGGGGTCAGTGAATTTTAATGCAAAAATAGCTAGTCTGTTTGGAAATAAGGACTCATTAAAAATGCAAATCCTCAATAAATGTAGTCCTGATGTTTATAAGTAATTTCTATACATTACAGATGCGGATAATATCAAAATTTTGAATAAATACCTTTATCCCCAAATGGTATTCGGTGATAGCACAGAAGAGAGAGCTTATACAGAAGCGAAGGTAAGGCTAAAACCAAATTTCAGTGCGCGTGCGTTTAACAAAGTAGTATATTTGTCACTCTCACTTTTCTGTAAGTAATATCATAAGGGCATCTAATTTTTCCAAAAAAAACGAAAAAGCATGAGTGCTGATGGCAACTGGATTTTTGCACCTGAATACTGAATACCTGAATACCTGTGAATACTTTTTTATCTTGCACAGTGGTAAACCTATGTGTTTGTCGTGCAATAAAACAATTTCTGTTTTAAAAGGATACAATATGAAGCGGCTCCATTTCTCAATAATTTCACTTGTTATTAATAAAATCGTATGAAACATTGCCTGAAGACAAACAAACATTCATTCTAGTACGGAATATTGGAAATGAAAAAAAATACTAACTTTGTGTTAAATGTAACACCCTGTATTTTTGTTCGAAAATTAATTATTTTTTCAAATCACCATGAAATGATATTATGTTATATATTTAAAATGAATAGATCTTACGTAGTCAGCTAATTAATATTTAATCGCATTTTTTCGTCTTTCTAGACCACCCTGTAAATTCGAAAATATTAAAAAAGATTAAACTCATGAGAGACTGAAATAATAATTGTGTTTAACTTATTTTCTAACCCTTACGGCTTCTGATATAAGGTAGTGGGCCATACAAAAACTGCAATAAAAACAGTGGTAATTGTGCAAAAAACCATTTTAGAAATTATCCACAGGAAAAAAATATTCTGCAGTGTAATGACGTAGTATGTAACCTTTCTCGGGCATATAATCAAAAGTTCAGAAGTTAATGACTGAATTCAAAGATTAAAGTCTAAATTCACAGATTAAAGTATGAATTCAGAGATTAAAGTCTGAATTCGGAGATTAAAGTCTGAATTCAGAGATTAAAGTCTGAATTCAGAGATTAAAATCTGAATTCAGAATAAAAGGTCTGAATTGAGTGTTTATAGTCTGAATTCATAATAAAAGGTCTGAATTCAGAGATTAAAGTCTGAATTCAGAATAAAAGGTCTGAATTCAGAGTTTATAGTCTGAATTCAGAATAATAGGTCTGAATTCAGAGATTAAAGTCTAAATTCAGAATAAATGGTCTGAATTCAGAGATTGAAGTCTGAATTCAGAGTTAAAATCTGAATTCACTATAAAAGGTCTGAAATGAAAGTTTGTAGTCTGAATTCAGAATAAAATGTCTGAATTCAGAGATTAAAGTCTGAATTCAGAGAGTAAAGTCTGAATTCAGAGTTAAATTCTGAATTCACTATAAAAGGTCCGAATTGAGAGTTTGTAGTCTGAATTCAGAGTAAAAGGTCTGAATTCAGAGATTAAAGTCTGAATTCAGAATAAAAGGTCTGAATTGAGAGTTTATAGTCTGAATTCAAAATAAAAGGTCTGAATTCAGAGAAAAAAGTCTGAATTCAGAGATTAAAGTCCGAATTTGGAGATTAAAGTCTGAATTCAGAGATTAAAGTCTGAATTCAGAATAAAGGGTCTGAATTGAGAGTTTATAGTCTGAATTCAGAATAAAAGGTCTGAATTCAGAGATTAAAGTCTGAATTCAGAAAAAAAGGTCTGAATTGAGAGTATGTTGTCTGAATTCGGAGTAAAAGGTCTGAATTCAGAGATTAAAGTGTGCATTCAGAATAAAAGGTCTGAATTGAGAGTTTATAGTCTGAATTCAAAATAAAAGGTCTGAATTCAAAACAAAAGGTCTGAATTCAGAGAAAAAGGTCTGAATTAAAAAGATATACAAACATGACCCTTCTGGGGCTGCGTATTATCATATCTGGTATTCGCAGTATCATGCCGTTGTATTATGTACAAGATCGTAGGCTTTTTGACGTCACTAAGGAAGGTCATGGGACGTCACGTATAATCGCGCGCTTTATTTCGACACTTGGAAATTTTTTTTCGATAGAGATCATGCTAAAAAAAATACGGCGGGATTTTTTTGTGAAACACTATCGCATAAAGAAATTTAAAAAATCAGTGAAAAGGGCCATTGGCCGGCCCTTCACGTTATCAACATCACGCTTGAGCATTGCCCAGCTTGATTGTAAATTATTTTACAACTATCTAGCTTAAACGACATTTTGCTGAACCACGTAAAAAAAATTAAACTGTGATAATTAACGTAATAAGTGACATTCGGTTTCCAACATTGCTCAAGATATTATTCAATACTCCTAGCATAGTGTGCAGAACAACCGTCTTGATTCATTAAGTATTCAAGACGTTGTGTTGTGTCTAACGGCATTGAATCGAGTACTTTTTCCAACACATCTAGATATCGGTACTGATTTAAAGTAGTATCTACGAAAATTGGCGCAATAATTCGATTATTAATTATTCTACACCACAAATTTTTGGAAAAACGTCGAATTCGGTGGAATTGACGTTTTTTGACACACAATTCAAAGTACCATGAAAAACTTTTTACATGCGGATTTTCACACTGCAGAGAATTATTTAAGAAATATAATTTTTGATTTAAAAAATTTTAAAAAACAGAAAATGAGCATTTTTACTCATTTTCAAGGTCACTGCGGAACCTCTTAATGTTGACCGATTTTGTTAAAAATTGACGTGCATTACATTTAGGTATACATTTGCCGATTTTAACTATAAAAATAAATATTTACGGAACTACCATAATTAAAGTAGACGAAAATAAATGTAAAAATGGCTATCATCTTGGGCTATAATATATTATTGTATGCACAATCATTCTTTTATGACATTCATAAATAATATATACAACTTTTATAATATAGTATTGTGGAATTACATGTAGAGAATTACATGTAGATGTGCCAACTACGGTTTTTTCTATACGAGGTCAGTCAACTACACATACTTATGAGAAAGATTATAAGTACAAACTATTCGTCTGAAATGAGCTGGTATTTATTTAAAAATTAGGTTTTCATGACCTCAATATTTTTCTAATATTTTACTAATATGCGATATTAAGGAGATAGGCCTGTAATTAGCAACTTTATTTTCATATCCTACCTTATGAATTGGTATAGCTACAGAATCTTTGGCTGCAGGCCAAAATACAGTTTCCATACATTTATTTGGGGGTTTTATCTTCTCATATTTTTGGAGGTTTACCTCTCCATGACCTTTTGCAAACTAATACTTTTTTTCATGTTTCTATTGACTGGACTAATATTAGTAATATTACACCTACAACTGTATCAATTTAGTAAATATGTAATCAAGTAAGTACAAAATTACATTAACTTCATGCATAACTGACATGACTGATCATTTTTCTATTACACTGTAAACATTATAAACATTAGAGGAATATGTTTCTAAGACCTAGTAGAAGTGACATAATTTTCGTGAAATGTATAGTGAAATTATCAAACATCGCTGGAATAGCACCTTGCTATGACTTTAAAAATTTTATAATCATTTACAGATTTCAGTATCAGTGTTATTCGATTTTTTTAGCGGCCCTTGTAACCGCGTTATCATTGTATGGCTTGTGTAACAGATTCCACGTAATTTATTGTAATGCGACATACATGGTTATGGTTCTAGACATATTACTAGAAGTGGTAGGTGTAGCTTCATGCCTATTGAGCGTATTAGGATCCTCGCTGTGGAAGAAATCCCTTTGGGAGGATCTGTATCATCAGATAAATTTCTTGGAAAGTCCAAGCAACCTAAATACTAAAGGAACTAAAGCTAAGTATACTTTAACGAGCGCAAATGTTATGTGTCTTCTAGGATTTACTAACTTATTCCTGGAATATATCCTGGAACATATTTATTTCTTCTGGCAGAGTAACTATATACCCATCTTATACCTAGGAATTAACATTGTGCTATACGTTCAGTTCGCAGCGACGAATCTAATCGCAAACATCGCACTGTCTATCAAGTGTAAATACAGAGACACGGACAACTTCCTCTGCACGTTCAAAGCTTATGAGATTTCCAGCGGCAACGTTATTAACACCGTAAGGAAGGTCAAAACGTTTTTTCTGGCGATTGATAGAGTAGTAGAAATTTTTAACAAGCTATTCGGTTGGAACATTCTGTTGTTCCTGCTGCATTCATTAATTCGGGTAGTATACTCTTTAGTAATGCTGTCCACTGTTATCACGTGGAATGATGTCCCGATCACCAGGCTGCTCATTTGCTTGAATATATGCTGCGGATGTGTGCCATTGGTGAGTGTAGTAGTTGTAATTAGTTGACAGTGGCGGCTCGTCGGGGTAGGCAAGAAATTCGTTCGTCCCTCGCTCCTCAAAAACATTACAATAATTAATAATTACAGTAATCATTTCTCCTATTATTCCTACATAATATTAAAAGTGAACCGCACCAGCGTATCTACTTGGTCAGTCCATTCTCATATAGAGCCAAACATTCCGTGTCGCTTGGATGCTCTGCTAATGTTAAAAAACCTCCAGAGCACGAAAGTAGTGCCCTAATATAACAACTTTTTCGAAGTTGGCATTCTGGAAAATTATTTTTTTTTAAATATGGCCAAAGCAGCATCTCAATTGACGAATTGAATGCGGCTTAGACTTGCTAGAATTGCCCAAGATCTGGACCATGTCTTCAGATATTTTCGAGGACTCTCAAGGACTTTCAAGGACGGAATAAGCGTCACAATATGCATGTGGGATCCACTTCTAAGAGTGTTTATGATGTTGGAATAATTATCATTATCCATTTGCAAATAAGGCTTAATTGAGTGGGCTGAACTGCTGCCAGTAATTCCACCCACTCCTCCTTTAGCCAGGTTACTGGCTGCTGACGGCCGCATGAAGTGGTTTGTTATTTTTATTTCTTTTGTATTTAATCCTGCCTACTCTGCTGCTTCTTTAGTCCATTTCGAAAGTTCATTTTTTCCCACTGCAGTGTTTTTGTACCATCCACTTGATTGTTCTTTCTTCCATGATGAGTTTACTGTTAAGAATAATCTATCAGTTGTTATTCTAGATGAACGTTTAACCATTAGAATTTTATAAAGTCGGACTGGACAAAAGGTGGGATTCTTCGTGTTCCACATTGTCTTCACAACTAGTTGGTTGTAATTTTCACCGTTTTCTTTCTTCATATTCCACGCCCAATCTTTCAGGAGTAGGTTAAGTTGCTCTAAATTTGTAGTTTCCAAAAGCTCGTATTTCTTTGCCTTGCAGAATTCCGTTAACTGTTTCCATATTGACGTATGGGTTATATATAGCCAGGAAAATCGCCCGCTGGAAGGACGCAAGCCAGAGAAACGAATTAAACGCTAAGGAGGTCCGACTCCTTAGAGATTATATAGTGGAAGATGACGTCCTTTATTTCCACTCTAACCAGGAAAAGAGGCGAGTAGTGCCCATAAAACTCCAACCAAACGTAGTATAAATACTCCCATCATGAGATCACGACGCATCCCATCCCGGGGTAACCGAAACTGTCAGAAAAGTCGTTCAATACTTCCACTGGAGAAAGTTACGACCTCGGCAAGTTACGTCCGGCAATACGTGAAAAGATCTGTGAGGTAGTCAAAACCCATCGGCAGCAAGAAGCTGCCTCGATGACTGCTAGAACTCCACAGTTCGCTTTCCAGATGTTGAGCCTCGACGTACTCGGGCCGGACTCTCACACTACAAAGAACAGCCGTTTTATCAACCTAATAGAAGATATGCTATCCAAGTGGGTAGCTCTCACCCCTGGTACAGACGTTCGCATCGAAGAGGTCACCAAAGCACTCGAAGCCCATATAACACTTTTCGGAAAACCACAAGTTGTAATATCGGATCAGGACTCGTTCATCGCCAACGAATACAAGACCTGGTGTCGTAGGAACAGAAATGAAATCGGATACTACGCCGTAAATCACCAACAATCTAACCGGGTGGAACAACCCTCTAGACCCTTATGGTAGGAAACTCCGAAAATACCTGAGATATGCATGGCCGCCGAAATGCTGCCACAAGGTTGACACCATCTCGACTAGCGCTTGGGTACGATCCGCCAAAATTAGGATGTTGAAACACACCTGAATACAGAAGATATAAAAGCGACACGCGCAAGGGTTTTGACGTTTAAAACTATTATTATTTAAAAACAAAAGCAAAAGTGAGGACATATTTAAAATCAGCATTAAATTTTTTTTTCATATTCTGTAGTGGATTTTCCGCTAAAAGTAGATAAGTTAATAAATTAATTCTAATATTTTAATTAATCTAGGAAATCTACAAAATATCATGACTTTATATGATAGTACTATTTTTTTAATAAAAGGTGTAGTTAAAATGAGTAGTTGCGTTTTTTAAAATCCGTTGAGAAATAACGGAGAGAGGATTTGTTTTAAAAAGTCGTGCGCCGCCATCTTTAATCCGCCATTTTTTTACCACAACATTCCAGAATGCCAACCTGGAAAAGTTGTTATATTAGGGCAGTACTTCATGCTCAGGAGGTTTTTCAAAGTTGGCGGAGCATCCGGAACCTTGTCCAAGGATCTTCGTCTATGAACGGATCAGTTTGAGTTTGGTAGCTGAGCTGAAGCTCTCGCGTTTTACGCGCTGGACGACAACATGATCTCGGGTTGTGTGTTTTATACAGAACATTTTAATAGTTTTTTACCCCTTGACTGTCACCTACCCAAGTGTTAAGGGCACGAGTCGCCACTACTAGTCGATAAAAATAATACGCTTTTCGGTTTAACTTTTTTTTCTTTTATAGATCTGGTGCATAGTGATAATACTCAGTTGCGATTTGGCGTCGACAGAGTCCAGAAGACTTTTGACAAGTTGTACCAGACTAGAGCAAATACTGACCTTATCTCCCGGGGCAAAAGAGGAGCTAAATAACTTGGAAGATCTTATCATCGCCAAGTATCCCGCCATCACAGCGGCCGGATTTTTCGAGATCAAAAAAGCCACGTTACTCACATTCATCAGCAGCGTTACAACTTACTTCTTTGTATGCTTGCAATTTAATGCCATGTAAATATTATCAAAATAAATATTTTCTCGCTAAATCAAATGGAATAACATCTCATGTTGTATTGGTGAAGAAGAAATACTTTTTCTCGTTTTTTTTTACTGAAAATACTACTAAATTGAAAATTTTATATATTTTTTTAATTTTTACTTATCACCCTATATCTCCCTTAGTTTGAGTCCGATTAAATTGAAATTTTTAGAAGAGCCAATTTAGACCTTTGCTATTAGAGCTGTGTCTGCCATTTCCTCTACTACCCAACCGGTTTGATAAAGCAAATACTATGAAGGATACACAAAAACTTCAGAGTATAATCCCTCAGGATAACGGACAAATTTAAATAAAGCAAATGGCAAATGGTTCAAAATATTGTAATATAATAAAGAATAAAATGAGCATTTACATATGATGGTGTATTAATATTAATGTTTTTAATGGTGTTAATACTAATGCATTTACATATGATGGTGTTAATAATAATCACAAAATCGACGGTTTCTTGGTTGAAGATGGGTGAGGTCAAAGGTACGTGGCCAATGTGATTGGTACTTAACAAAGTACCATTTCAAGAGTTATAAGGCGATACAGGGAAAGTGGACAGTACTCTAGGAGGAATGGGTAAGGACGTAGAAGAGTTACTACAGCTGCGGAGGACCGAGTTACAGCCTTAAGGACTCGGCATTGCTCGAGCACTTCGAATGGGATTCGTAGCAGCTGGAAACCTAAATGGTTCCAGCAACAGGCCCACGTCTGACTAGGGCACACCGGGTTGCTCGATTACAATTTGTTAGAGAGCACGCTGATTGGGGTCTTGAAGAATGGTCCAATGTACTCTTCACAGATGAACCGATATTTTGCCAATACTTCTTTGATCGACGTGTGCCAGTATACAGAAGGCCAGGTGAGCGTCATGAAACGGAAAGTTTTGGTGGTGGATCAATCATGATATGAGAGGGATTTCTTTTCATGGGCGCACGGAGTTGGTGATAGTCAATGACGGAAGAATGACGGCCAATCGATACATAAGGGACATTCTGGGACCCCATGTGATCCCATATGGTCCTTTCATAGGTGATAATTTTAAACTAATGCACGATAATGCACGACCACACGCGGCAAGGATAGTGACCGAGTATTTAGACGAGGTTAATGTTACTGCACTGAATTGGCCAGCTCGGAGCCCTGATCTTAATCCTATCGAGCATCTATGGGACCATTTAGGATGGGCAATTAAGCACGATCAAGTCCCATGTAGGACATTGGACGAGCTTCAAAATAGACTAATGTTGATTTGGAACAATATGGATCAGGAATATATACACAAACTGTTTGAAGGGCTCCCAAGGCGAATACAAACAGTAGGAAGAGCGAGAGGCGGAAATACACGCTTAAAATTGATTGTTTTTGCCTGTAAGCAAATTTCTTAAAATTGTGTTCAATTACCTGATAGTCTGCTTCTCAATATAAACTTAATCAATAATAACATGCTGTGCTAAAAACTACGTCTCTCCTTTAGTAACAGAGATAATAAAGTGAACCAAAAAAGAAAATCTTACTGAAAGATGAGGCTTTAGTCAGCTATGAATTGTAGTTTGCAGTTATTGCAGATGAACTCCACAGGGCGTTACAATTTGTCGGAACAAAACGCAAGATCATTGTAACACCGGGTAATTGATAAAAAACCTTTTTTTTTTTAAGAAATCAGTAGAAAATGATTATGGAAGAGTCAACCTATCATCCAAAAATCATCCAAAAAATCATCCAAAAATCATCCATATCGGACAAACGACTCTAAAGATAAACACCACCAAACTTATGCAGCATTTTCGGTGATGCGATAATTTTTGTGGGGTGTGTATTTGTCCATAATATATCATATACTTGAAAACGAAATAACTGAATCATTCACGTGTGCTGTAAACAACATTAGTAAAAATATTAACCCTATTTGAGCGGAATTAGAGAGATTTCGAAGTGGGTCCCTATGCCTACAAGTATATCATTTTAATAAATAGATAATCAACTAAGTGCCAAATGTCATTAACTTACGCTCACCTCCGGTATGATGTTATTTTTATATTACTCTCAAAACATTGTTGGGGAATATGTTTCTAAGACATAGTAGAAGCGATATAATTTTCATAAAGCGTATAGTGAAATTATCAAATATAGCTGGAATAGCACCCTGCTACGATTTCAAAAAATTTGTAATCATTTACAAATGTCAGTATCAGTGTTATTCGATTTTTTTAACGACCCTAGTAACAGCTTTATCATTATATGGCTTGTCTGTCAGAACTATAGTAGTTTATTCGAGGAAAACATACATGATTATGGTTCTAGACGTATTGCTGGAAGTAGTGGGTGTAACGTCATGCCTATTTACTGTTTTAGGATCATCGTTAAGGATATCCCTTTGGGAGGATCTGTATAAACTTATAAATTTCTTAGAACGTCCAACAAACCTAAATACTAAAGGAACTAAGGCTAAGTATATATTAACGACCGCAAATGTTATGTGTCTTTTAGGATTCTCTAACGTATTCCTAGAATATCTGCTCCAGCATATTTTCCTCTTCTCGAAGAGTAAATATTTGGCCTTCTTATTCCTAGGAGTCAATATGGTGTTCTACGTTCAGTTCGTATCGACAAATCTAATCGCAAACATTGCACTCTCCGTCAAGTGTAAATACAGAGACATGGACAATTTCCTCTGCACGTTCAAAGCCTTTGAGAATTCCAATGGCAATATTATTAAAACTGTGAGGAAATGCAAGATGTTTTTTCTGGCGATTGATGAGGTAGTAGAAGTTTTTAACAAGCTGTTCGGTTGGAACATTCTGTTGTTCCTGCTGCATTCGTTAATCCGAGTAGTGTACGCTCTGGTAATGCTGTCAACTGTTATCACGTGGAATGGCGCCACCACTACTAGGCTTCTCCTCAGCTTGCATATATGCGGTACATGTATCCCATTGGTGAGTATAGATATTTTATAGTCGAAAAAAATAATTGCACTTTTAGATTTAAATGTTAAGCATTTTATTCTCAAAGTATAGCCTGATCAGATGGTAGTTTTTCGGTGACATGAGTGCAGTAGAATATTGCAAATCACGAAACACAACTAAAATAATGCCATTATAATAAACATATACATGCATTTTAATTTTTAAACAAATATAAAAAACCAAGAAAATGTATGACATTCTTGTGCAAGCGAGGGATAACCAAACCCCTCTAGTGGTCACTTGCTACTACTCATCAGACATTACTAATGTCTTGTGACAAGCAGCGTCCTGCAATGCAGGCACCTAGAGCAGCGACCCTAGCCAAAAGTAGGCTAAACTACATACTGAACGGATTTACAGGTAACAACTACTCATAGAGCTAATAATCATTCCTTTATTGAATTGCACCTGCAAATCTGATAAGATAGCCATGGTCATTCACCAAAACGTCCACCAGGTGTAGACTAGTTTCGAGCTGTTCAAGGAATTAATGAATGACCAAAACTAAACAGTCAAAACAGTCAAATGATCACGACCCTGTATTTTACGATCCCACCAAATTTCATCTCTTAGGACCTTTTGCGTGGTAAAACTACCCATTGCCTGAGCTATATACAAAGCTGACAAAATGTGCAAAAATAGATTTTCTGTTTTGCGATCCAGCATAGTTTTCGAAATACGCGTGCTCAAAATTCGAAAATTATGAAAAGAAATTGCCTACTAGACCATGGAATTTTCTTCAAGATACATGATATTTTACCGCTTTTACGCAAAGACATTTTACCGCTTTTACGCTTTTACGGAAAGAATGAACGCAAATAAGTTTAACCGTACGCACACGGTTGGTCTAGCTACTAGGTATATATGTATCAGCTAGAGCACTACCGACGTTTCGTTCTGCCACAATAGGTATGTACGAAATGAGTGCATGCGAGCCGCATCTTCGGTTGGAGGAAGGGATGCAAGATTAAATAAACTCTTTGTTATAGATTGCGCAAAAAATCGATATCTATAAATGTGTAGTGATGTGTCGTCGCTCTTTGACCCGTAAAGTGCAAGAAGAAATTGAATTGCAACTTTGGCTATGCTTTCTGGAGTTACATTTGGGTCTTTGAAACAGTAAATGGCAGTTTTCTGATTTGTCTGATTTCTGAGAACCTTAAGGAACTTCATTTTATCCTGCCTGTAAATTGCTGAAGTGGTGTCGCACCCACTAAATGCATATAAAAACAAAATGTTTTCTTTCACAGCCGTGTCCAATATTGATGCAGAGGGTGAATAGAGGGTATTTCCAGCTTTCCCCTTTCCTTGCTTTAAAAAGTAGATGTTATTCTGAGACTCGCATAGTGCAGTAAGTATAACCAGTAAATCAATGTCCTCACCTACTATCACCACTGATCCAAACTTGTTTGACATATCAAGAGCTGTATTAATAATTAGTGTCAGCATCTTCTAATGCCTGTTTTACTAAAATTCCTTCATTTTTGAACCGGTTACACAGCATTGAAATCAGCCTGCTTTTATTACTTTCATTTGACAGAAATTTAGCTTGAGATGTAGTAGTTTTCATCGTTTCATCGAAAGCTACTTCGGCTGTGGAGAAATTTTTTATTCGACGAAAGCGTTCAGCACTTTTAATTGAGTTTTCGTTGTTCTTCTCCGGATATCCATCAAATACTATTATGGCGTTTACTGTGTACAGCTAAGATGTATTTAAAAATAAGCCTTAGATGTTAATTGCTATAACTTTAGAACTGATAAGTGTACGAGTTATTATTATTATTATTACGAATAATTAATAGAACCTTTTTGTAGAGAATTTAATTTGCTTTATTTTTCGTTATCTGCATTTTTTTCCTACAATGCACCTAGACCGAGATATTTTAAAAAATCCATAAAAATGTGGTTTTTATATCGACTTTTTCAAAATGGCGGCCAAATCCGGGATCGACAGACCGTGCAAATTGAATATATCATTCAGCACATCAAAACAAAGAAAATAAAAAATAATTCAGCTTGCAATATTTTTTTCTCTTCCAGATCTGGTGCATAGTGATAATACACAGTTGCGATGCGGCGTCCACAGAGCCCAGAAGACTTTTGACGAGTTGTAGCAGACTGGAGCAAATACTGACCTTATCAACCGGGGCAAAAGAAGAGCTAAAAAACTTGGAAGATCTTATCATAGCCAAGTATCCCAACATCACAGCGGCCGGATTTTTCGAGATAAAAAAGTCTACGTTGCTCACCTTTGTCAGCACCGTTACAACTTACTTTATTGTATGCTTGCAATTTAATGCCATGTGAATATTATCAAAATAAATATTTCTTGGTAAATCCACTGAAATATCTTAAGCCCCAACATGGTAACTCTTTAGAGCGTCCAGTTCTCTCTAAGGAATAGGCATATTGGAGATCACGTATATTATCTACGTATTGACTACGTATGAATTTTCAAAATCTGACAGAAAAAAATGATTGGTGTAATAGATGACGTTCTGTTGGTTTACATGAATTAATTATAGGCAAAATGGTCAATGCTAAAAAATTTTTTAGAAATCAATTTTCGAGTTCGTAGTTTTTTTTTATTTAAAATTATATCGTAAAATGTGACGCTTGGTTGGTATTTGTAGAGTTCAGAAGGTAATTGAATTTCTCAAACGAAAGAATGTGATATTCCAACAAATGTTAAGGTTTCAACTAAAGAAGAGATGGAACGAATTCTGTCGTACGCCTTTTGGAGATTTAGAATGTCAGTTGATTGACTGTAGTGCCTTCGTCTTAATTTCCACCAATCACAAACGCGCAATTTTAAATTATAAATGGTTTCTAGATGGAAAAACTGTATGACAGCACCTGTCAGCAGCAGTTTTTTCGAGTTTACCCGCGGCAAAACCTGACAGCTGTTGTCACCAAAAATTACAATGCGATTGATAACAAGTAATTATGGTCTCCTAGGACACCAGAAAACGACGCTAAACATTTTTTCTGATTTTATTGTCAATAAATTGTGTAATATTGTTTTCAAACAGTGCTAGTCAGCTTATGTAGTGAAAATTAGTCTTTGAAAGTGATTCTATGAGTAATATTGATCTGGCGATTGCGAAAATCGTACCGTACAATACCGTTAAAACCCATACGTCAATATGGACACATTTACGGAATTCTGCAAGGCAAATAAATACGAGATTAAAGTAAGTTAAAAAATAAGGTTTTGTTGTTGTACGTTGTTCTGTTTTTAGGTTAAATAAATACTTCATTTAGTATTTTTCTGTGCAATTTTATGCTTTCTCACTATATGCAAACTTGAACGTAAAAAGTGTTGCATATCTATAAGGTGACAAAATACGCAGTTATTTCTATTCGTTTTACAACATGTAGGTATTATACTTACTAGTCATTATAATTGTGACGCTCTCGTTCTCTTTCTGGTTCGGTGCCTACTTTTATCTCGAGCGCCACTGTCCTCTGAATGGCGAGTGGAGACGGGCGGAACTCCTGGGGTCGCGTGTTCCACAGATAGCCTTTGATTAGTCTATCTTAAAGAATACACAGAAGAACGGTTACAACAGGATTATTATCAATCTAGGTCCAACAGGTTTATATAAAGATGATTCAGTTTGAATACAGTCAAGCGTGGTTAAACGGTATATGCAAGCGTGACGAGTAGCATGTCGGCATGCGAAAATACGGTCTCAGGGATCTGTAATGTCCCTAGTTAGTACGGGGACCCAAAATGGCGGCGAGTTAGGCAAAAGCGGTGTTGGTTTAGCGTACATGAGTAAAAAAAGCAGTAGCAATACAGTTATGGGAATAGAGATGACAATAATATCGTGCTGAGATCAGTAACGTAGTGAATTGTAGTACTTACAGTACTCATTTAGCGCGACTGTCGTGCGTACTAGTGAATAGTTCCGTATTTATTTTTTCTCTTTTCTGCCAGGTGGAACTATTCACTTATACCGACTTTTGGGCGACCGCGATCACTGTTGTTCCGTTACTAGTCACTTTATTATTCGCACTTACTTATCACTGTTTGGTTTATCGGACGGCGTTGTACTCGCTGCCAGCCGGAGATGCTTACTGTATATTTCAGCGTGGCGGAGCCGCTTTTAAATGATTTCTGACACGTTAATCGTGACGCGCTGCTTCCCTTTCTACAGGTGTCTTCGTGGGAGTTCGGCACACGTTGCGCTGCATGATGTTTCTAGCTTTGCTCGGGGTGACGGCTATGAGGATTCCTGGTATTGGAAAAACTATTTACGGCGGCGCGGTACCCAGAAGGGGCTTGTTTTCTGCTGGACTATAATCAGAACTGAATATACAATTAAATATTAATACATAGCTAAAAGAAATGGATTTTTATGGCTTATATTAAGAGAGAAAATTATAATATACCAATGCGAGGCTTAATACCTGATAAAATATTCAGAAATTAACGTAATGAGGGGGAAAATATCACCACTTCAATACATAATAATTAATTGACAACGTTTATTAGCATTTTACAGTAGAAAAACTTATCCGGCTTACAGTCTTCCGCTTACTTGAAGTAGATAGAAAAGTTCTACCTTTCGCTATTGTTTTCTAACCGAGAAACGTCATTTTTTGACACATTCGAATAAAAACAAACAAAGGAAACACAACGCCGTTTGATTTTTAAGATCGGTCAATATTCAGAGGAGTTATGGGCTCAAAAAAATACGTTGTCCCTCCTCTGTGCCCTTTCCTAATTAACCCACCACTACCATCAGCCTGCGGCTTTCGCAATTCCTTCATAATAGCTGTCCCAAAAAAAGAAATGAGACAGTCGAAGCGAAGTCTCCTTAAGAGCCAACGCGTCTATTAGGGTACCTCTATGGTGATGTGGAAACTCCCTTTCTAGTTATTTTATCATAAGTAACAGTTTGTCTTGAAATATATTCTGTTTTACTCATAAAAACCTCTGTATATTGTATATTTCGTTATGCCCGCGGTCCCGCGTCCAGATATTATGAATAAAAAACGATTTTCCCATTTCCCCTTTTAATTGATCGTTGTCTGGTTTCGAAACCCAGATCCACTCCACTAATGTTAGATTAGAATCTTCTTTGGAGTTCTCTAATATTAGATTGAGTCACTTGATCAATCATCAAGCTAGTAGGCTAAAGATAGTAGGCTAAATTACATAAACACATTTGTTAAATTACACAAAACCAGTTTTGCAACTACGTATTTGTGTATTAGGCTACACGTGGTATAATTTATTACTATATAGTTAATACAGTAATACCGCATTAGCATAGTAAATTACACCCACCTATGCTTATCTATCATGTGAATAAATATGTTATAAAAACCTATATAAATATATAGGTAATAAAGGGCAAAAAACGCGACATTTTCTTGATGTTGATTGCTACATACTTACGCGACATTCAATTTATACACAGCACCGTAGACATAGTTAAGAACATGTTTCTAAGACGAAGCAGAAGTGATATTGGATATCTAGAATGGATAGCGAAATTTTCATATGTTGCCGCGATCACACCTTATTACGATTTCAAAAATTTTATATTCATTTACAAAACTCAATATCGGTGTTACTCGGTGCTTTTATCGACCCTTGTAACTGGGTTATCATTTTATGGGTTGTACGCTAGATGCCAAGTAATTTATGGGTATTTGACTTACCTCATTGTAGTTCTAGACGTGGTTCTAGAAGTGGTGGGGTTAGTCCTATTCTTACTGACTGTTTTAGGGTCCTCTTTCTGGAAAATATCCCTTTGGGCGGAAATGTATGATCGTATACATTTCCTGGAGTGTCCAGATAACTTGAATACCAAGAGGGTTAAGACTAAGTGTATTTTAATGTCCGCGAATGTTATGTTTCTTTTACTCTTTTCCCATTTATTTGTTGAATACCTTATCGAGTTCTTTTATTTCCGCCCAATGGATAATGGTATGGAGATCTTCTATCTAGGAATGAACATAGTGCTCTACTTTCAGTTCGCAGCTGCAAATCTGATAGCCAATATCGCACTCTCCATCAAGAGTAAATACAGAGACATCGACAACTTTCTATGCACGTTCAGATCATGTGAAATTTCCAACTGCCATGTCATCCATACTGTCCGGAAGGTGAAGTTATTTTATCTGACGATTGACGAGGTTGTGGAAATCTTTAACCAGTTATTCGGTTGGACCATTTTATTGTTTCTGTTTCATTCGTTAATCAGATTGTTGTATTCTTTAACAATGCTGTCGATTAACACCATCCGTTGGGTAGATGCTGAGTATAAACTTTCTCCACTTGTTATTACAATGAACATTTCCAGTGGATGTTTATCATTGGTGAGTACAACTATTTTAATAAGATTAGTAGAGTGCGAATGGCAAAGGCGGTCGGCTGAGCAATCGGCTGACCACGTTCCTGTTCATGTAAGGTTGCAATGATTCGTATCGTAGGTACCAATACAAAGAACCGTATTCATTATACGATTCATGCGAATACGACACACCACTATTTAGATGTTTCACCAGTCCAATAAAATGCGCAGCAGTTAAAACATTATATAAACCCCTGTTGTCACGGTCAAGCACGCTGACCACGGAAAATAAGCTCACACTGTATAAACAAGTCATTAGGCCAATTATTACATATACCTGTCCGGTATGGTGTAACATAGCGGACAGCAAATTCCTCATATTGCAGAGGATACAAAATAAAATCTTGAGACTGTGTACCGGTTCTGACAGGTACACAAATATCAACCACTTGCATGATATAAGTCACATCAATAGAATGAAAGACTACATTGAAGAGGTGTCCCAAAAATTTTATGTGTGGGCCGATAGCAATTCTAGCCTAGCGAAAGACTTAACGAACATAAGACACGACCCCAACGTACATCTCGAACATAAACTCCCTTACCAAACCCTCCCCATATTCTATACTCCACGACCTTATCCCAATCGTACTCCATAACTCACAGACATAGACTAAAGACTAATGACAAAATGTAGGTCCGAAGGTGGCCAAATAACAATAAAATTATTAACAGGCAAAATAAGAAGAGCGGTTTTTTCCAGTGATTTTCCCCGTGAAAGCAGAAAACCTCTCGATAATAGTAACCGAACACGGATATCGCCGTCACATCTCTAGAAGCGATGAGCGGAGAGAGGGCAGTTCGCCGGTAGGCGTATTAATAAACGTAATAGAGGAGCAGTACCTACAAGCACATGGCGAACGCAGCTGAAAGTAGAAGACATGAAATTAAATAGTTTAGTTTAAAATGATTGTCAACGCCATCTGCCGCTTGCAATGTATTGTAAACCTCCAAAAGTAATGTATATATGTAAATAAATATTGTTATTGTTAAAAAAAAAGTCCAATAAAATGCGAATCATGTGAACTCGATACATGACAATTCGGTACAGACTTTTGCGGACTTGCCAAGTTACTCAGCTTAGAGCAGCTCTTAGCGGGCTCTACGATTTAGAGGTAGTTTTAATTTTTCATATTTTTTTTCAGATCTGGAGCGGAATGATAATATTAAGTTGTGATCTAGCAACCAAAGAGTCCAGAAGACTGCTAAAAAGTTGCACCAGAATAGAGCAAGTACTAAGCTTATCTCATAGTGGCAAAGAAGAGCTAAAAACCTTAGAAAAGCTTGTTGTAAGCAAGTGTCCCGTCTTCTCAGCGGCTGGATATTTCGATATAACAAAAACCACCATGCTTTCACTTATCAACAGCATCACAACCTATTTCATTGTCTGTTTGCAATTCAATAAATTGTGATTAATTTGTAATAGATATTTATAATAATAGCTTGAACATTGTCAGTGTAGCCTGATTACTACTTTCAAGATTTTTGAAGTGAAAACTTCTTTGCGGTCTGCACTTTTATTTTTGTGGGTGTTGAATGAGACTTGACTGAGAATGAGCGTTGAAGGCCGTCACGCAGCTCGAGGAAGAAGAAATAGAGCCAAAAGAAGTCAAACCGCCCCCAGTATAGATATAGTTCATGGGAATGACCGAATTTTACTATATTTTTTACTGTATTTTAATTTGCCAGTGGCGTATCATTTTTTCCTTCACAAATATCTATGGCAATGCCCGTACACACGCCACTGTAAAAAATTAAAATAAAGTCTATATCGGAAAATAAGCATCTTTGTAGATTGTTACTTCTCACTAAATTTCATTGCCATATTCCAAGTAGTTTTGAAAATATTAATTAATTTGCATTTTTTTGTAAAACCAACACTATATCTGGAAAACGCATTTTACACCATACAAGTTTATATGAACTTTTCATATTATTTCTGCGATATCCATCGACTAATAAATTTTCACGATTAAAATCTGAAACACCCTGAAAACACTTAATATGCAGTTATTTCTGCTTGAAAATCTTTCCCACTGGTGTTCTACTTGTTTCTCACTATTTTAATTATTTTTACTTAAGTTTAACTATTAATTTTAACAAATTTTTATAAACATTATTAGCGGAGCTGTTCTCCCCTCGAACGCTATAGCTGAATTCTCCTACATTGTTATACGTAACCACGGATATGCCGTATAGAAAAACATTTGCATTTCCTGGTTACCATCCTTCCTTCTTATTATTATGATGCAATCTGACCAATCAGATTAATGCCTATTATTTAATTTATTTAATTTTACGTACAACTCTTACAATTCGAACTTCCCTTGATCTAATTTTAAATTCGGAATATTATAATATAATCAGATGCACTTCCATGTATGTTTTAGGCGTCATAT